>CAJFCJ010000015.1:600000-1059922 GCA_904063045.1 Dimorphilus gyrociliatus | reverse complement strand
ATGGGACGCTGAGTCGTCTCCTAAACGCCCTTGGGTAGCGTTCTCTTAATGACTGATAAAAAGGTGTTTCCAGAGTTGGACGACCTATTCCAATATCTTCGTATGGCTCACCGTCACTGTCATACTGGATCTGTTTATGGTATGAAAAACAAAAATCAATTTTGAACAGATGTGCTGCTGATGAACATCGATTTTTTTTAGTTTTAATTCTCTTCGTTGAAATTTTAGAGTTTAAAAAACGAGAGAGGGCGCATTAAAAAAAAAAATTTTAGTTACACAATCTACAACTACTAGGCTATATTGGCATTTATTGCTTGAACTATCGAACTGGTTGTAGAAAGAGGAAAATCAATAGGCCGACACAATAGTTAGGAAAAAGTTGTATTAGATCCGAGTACCTATCCTTTAATACCCCTATTAAAAATGGAAAAAGTATTCTAATTGCAATTTAAAAAGCTAATTAAATATGTGAAGTAATGAATAGTTTATCTATATAAATATTTTTAATGTATATGCAGAATTTTCCTTTATTTTACATACTGTATTTTATCTCTTGGTTTTAAGGGATATTTATCGCTTAACGTAGTCATAAATCCACTTGAACAGTTTTCTTTGTAAAGATTAAATGCATTCAAAAGCTTTTTTGTCATTGATTATTTTTTTTCTTATTCGGTACGCAAATCATTCAACAGGTAATAATATTTTGAAAGAATATAGCCACGATTTCTTGAAGTATTATTTTTGTTATTATTATTATTATTATAACAAATATTAAATTATACTTTACTTACTTTTGGGTTTTCCAATTCTTCCTCACTTGATAGAGTCATATCTCCTATTTAAGTTTTTGGAGTAGAAAGGAAGACAGACTCCTGACAAAGGGAATAGAGTATTTGAGAATGCTGCCTGCAGTGAAATGCGTTCAATCAATAAACGCGGTAGATAGATTGATCACCTGGCAGATGTTGTGAGAAGCATGCAGGGCGGGACTGGAGAATTAGTAACTTGAATACCTAACGCGCCACTATAGAAAATATATGGAAATAATCTGCTAGTATTCCTCCTTCCTTCGAATCGTGTTCAGACGGATTAGGATTGGAGAAATTGAAACTTATAAGAGGCTTTTCTAACAAGTACTGTCTATATATTTTAAGAATACAATAAGATCCTTTATTGTACAGAAAGCGAATGCGCACGTTCAAGTTTCGGCGCGCACTTTGTCGTCTGCTACGTTCGTTTTTCATTGCGTGACGTCACAAAAAATAGTGCCCCAAAGAGTTTACACTCTTGTAAATTATTAAAAAAAATTGTCTTTACTTTTCAATAGTGTAATTATGCTTTTTACAATCTTTCTATGCAAATCTTTATAAATAATTACATGTAAGGGTATATGAATTTTGCAGTATATATTATTGATTTTTTTTAGCAGAAGGTAATAGAGAAAAGAACATAGCGAGTGGCCTTACTGATGTACAATATTTTTGGTGTTTAGAAACAAACTAATATGACGACCAAGAAGAGGACAATATCTAATACCAACCCTCGTCGGGTCAATAACGTAAAGTGAGTATTCTAATTATGCAAATTTAATCATTAATATTTATGAATAAATAGACAAAAGAAACAAAAAAATGCCAGATTCAACATAAAAGAACCATTCGGTAAAGCTATAATTGGTTACTTTTATGATCATGCTACTACGGCTGGACACGTTCTGTAAGTTATTGTTAATATAACGTCCTTGAAACTAAATAACAGCCCTAAAAAATCTTAATAAATTTTTTTACAGGCTGAGTGTTGCCAAATTCTTTTCGGTACTAGGTGTTGTGATTTATATTGCTGTACCTACATCAATTTGGTTGGATTCCTCTCTTGCTGCCGAATTAGTTTTCTTAAATCATCTTCAATGGCCCCCATTCAGGGATTTACGTCATCCGGAGAAATACGGTCTGGAAAAGACTTTCCTTTTGCAAATAGACAGAGATAATGATATGCAATTAGGTGCTTGGCTTGTTCTTTCGGGAAATCATTCGGAATTGTATACAGAGAAAAACTATACACTAGCTCTAAAATCAGGAATTCCTACTTTTCTTTATTTACACGGAAACGCAGGGACTAGGGCAGCTTGGCATAGAACAAGACTATACAATGTTATTGCTAAAACGGCTGGTTATAACGTTTTAGCGATTGATTATAGCGGCTTTGGAGATTCTAAGGGTAGACCGTCGGAAGAACAAGTTATTGGTGACGCTTTGGCCGCTTATAAATGGCTTTTGAAGCACGAAAGTAAAGTTTTTATTTGGGGACATTCTTTAGGAACTGCCATTAGTCTTGGTTTGGCTGAACGTTTATCATTATTGAAAGAGTCGTACGAGGGTATCATTCTGGAAGCTCCTTTTAATCGCTTAGAAGATGCGGCAAAACATTTTCCACTAGCCCAACCATTTATGAGAATTCCACCGATTGCGGATATCTTTTTTCAAGCTTTTGCGAAACAGAATTTACGTTTTATCAGTGAAGAAAGAATAACTAAAGTTAATTCACCAATTTTAATTTTACACGCCTACGATGATGGTATTGTTCCATTCGAGTTAGGCGAAAAGCTATTATCAGCAGCTAGGGCTTCGAATAGAAAAGTTTCATTTAAAGCATTCAACGCTGACTTAGGCTATGGTCATAAGCATATTCATAAATATCCGAATTTAGCAAGATTAGTCAAAAAGTTTGTGTCTAATTGTTCAAATACGTAAATTTATGTTTTTTCAACCGATAAAAAGCACGAATCAATGCAACTTTAAAGATGATTAATAAATTTTCCATATATATTCTCTAATCATTGTACTTTTTGTTTGCTTTCACGATAACGCTAGAATTAATGATACTAAATACTAAAAGTGCTTGAAATACTAAGCGCCAAACTGACTCATTACAATGCTATTCCATGTATTTTTCCAGGAAGATATTTTTAGATATTGTTAATAGGAATGTGCTATAAGTATTCCTACTATAAGCAATATTTACCCACCTACGTACAATATATACGGTCAGATATGATATAATTAAGTATTTTTTAAACTAAAGCTACTTTTAAACAATTTATAATAAGCGCCAAATTGACTTCGTATTGAATTCCTGGTAGTCATTCAGTGCGGGCGTAAAAAATAACTGCGGGATTAACTTTTCCGCAGACGAAAATTCGATTCTATCTCATGCAAGATAAAAGTAGGATGCCTTGTTTTATTTTTATTCAACGCGACCAATATTATTGAAGATGAAATTTGCTGAACATTTATCTGCTCATATTACGCCTGAATGGCGTAAACAGTATATTCAATATGAGGTATGGATAATTTGTTTGTTATACGGGGTTTAATGACCCTTTTTAGGGATATAGAAAGGATTGATTCTTAAATTTTTCAACTGTTGAAATATCCATATATCGAAGATTTTAAAAATCTACAAAAAAATATGGAATTATATAAGAAATTCCTTTAATTGAATGCAGATGTTCTTATATTATCTCGTTTATGAATCTGTATTGTAATCTTCGATTAGTTTTTTTTATCTTTATAGATAACAGATCCTATATTGTCTTTGATTTTATTTTCTCTGTGATATCTTACAGACCATGAAGGAAATGATCTATAATGCGGTTGAAGAAGCTCCATCTGCAGAAGGTTTATCTCGTTAAACACACTCAAAAAACACTCGTGATTTTGTTTTCTCTTTCTATATTTTTCCTATTAGCAACGGACCAGGAGCTGATATCCCGATATTTTGCCAAAGTTGAAGAAAACTTCTTTCAATATTCCGATAAAGAATTGTTAAAGATTAATACGTTCTTCTCCGGTAAACGTTATAGACTAAAAGAAAAATAATGAATAGCTTAAAGAGTATAGGTCTAACATTTATTTATACGTCTTTAGAAAAGTTAGCTGAAGCTTCAAGAAAATTTGCAACCTTGAAATCAGAATTGACAATTCGAACGAATGAACAAATTGAATCTCCTACAATTAGAAAGAGAAGAAACTCAACGTTACGTCCTCTCGTTAAACAACCGCCTAGTGCCAGGAAAATTCATGATTTAAAATTGGCTTTTTCTGAATTTTACTTGTCATTAATTCTACTGCAGAATTATCAAACATTAAACTTTACGGGTTTTCGTAAAATATTGAAAAAGTTTGATAAAGTACGTTATAGTGATTAACAGAAAAATGAATAGTTTTTCTATAAATAACGTTAATTTAATATTAGGAATTGCAAACTTCATCGGGAGCAAAATGGAGAATTGCAAATGTAGAAACTGCACCATTTTACACAACAAAACAAGTGGATCAGTTGATAAAGGAAACAGAGGTAAAGTAGAGATTAAATACTAAAATTATCTAATAATGCATCAATTAACATTTATTTTGTTATTAGTCTGTTTTTACAACTCAATTGGAAGGTGGAAATCGTCAGAAGGCCATGAAACGTCTCAGAGTTCCACCATTGGGTCAAGAGCAAAATCCATGGACAACTTTTCGAGTAGGCCTCTTCGCTGGTTCATTTATAGTAATGGTTATAACAGTTGTTATTGCTGGTAAAGTATAATTTATTTTTTTTAATAAGGGACATTCTTTCTTATTTCCTTATACTATCAAGCAACGTATTCTAAAGATAAAGTATTAATATAGGTTTTCTATTGGCAAGGATAAATTGGAATTATATAAATTTTTATAACATGACAAAAGCTTATTGCACGATAAACAACGGTAAAAAAAGTAGTATATTAAGAGATTAAAAACAATATTTACGTTAAACGTATGATAAAATAATAAAAAAAAAATAAATTTTAGTATCAATTACTGTTATGGAAAAGAGAAATAACAGTCAATCAACATTTAATTGTGACTTTTGTAAGTTATGAATAGTAATAAGGCAAATATATATATATATATATATATACATATATAGACTGCATATATTTATATTAGTTTTAAATTTATCTACTTTGTTGGTGACATATTTATTGATATTTATGTATTAATTATGACAGCTAATTTCGTGGACTCAAAATCTCTTGCCCATTCTTGGGTTCCAGCTTTACATATCTATAGAGGGACGTTTCTTATAATATTGTGTTGCTTTTTATTGGGTTTAAATACTTATGGATGGCGTTCTTCAGGAGTAAATCATGTACTAATTTTTGAACTGGATCCAAGGCACCATCTAAACCATCAGCAACTACTAGAAGTTTGTGTTTGTTTTTTTTCATTACAAAAATTTGTTCAAAAGTAAGATAATATCGCTCTTATTTTTTTAATTTTTAAGGTATCCTGCTTCTTTTCCGTTATATGGTCGATAAGCGTTTTATGCTTTCTATTCAGCCATTATATTTTATTGCCTATGTTTGTTGCTCCTCTTGCCCTGGTAACAGTATGTTTATTGTTAATACTCAATCCATTTCGGGTATTTTACTACAAAGCCAGATTCTGGTTACTTAAAGTTTTGGTTTGTTATTTATATTTGCTTATTATTATTCTGTATTTATTCTAAAAATGATTATCGAATTTAACAGTTTAGAATAGTAACAGCGCCATTTCATCATGTTGGCTTTGCTGATTTCTGGCTTGCAGATCAATTAAATAGTTTGAATGGTGTATTATTGGATTTTGAGTATATGATTTGCTTCTATACCGCTCAAGTTGATTGGCTAGGAAAAGAAATAGTAGACGGTAGGAAATATTTTCTTAATTTAAAACCGCCTAGTAGAGCGCTTTAAACACTTTTCTCAAATTTCTTATTTTCTTTATCGTTATTTCAACTCTTTTTAGATAACTCAGTTTGTGGTACAATATCTTACGGAGTTAGACCTATAGTAGCCTGTTTACCAGCTTGGTTTCGTTTTGCTCAATGCCTAAGACGTTACAGGGATACAAGGTTGATTTTTCCTCACATAATTAATGCTGGAAAGTATTCGACAACATTTTTTGTTGTTCTATTCGACACCTTAAATAAAGCCTATAAGAGTAAGTGATGCATAAGTAATAATATTGATATAATTTACTATATTACATAAAATAGCCAATCATGCGAAGGAGTACAATGCATTTTTCTACTTGTTTATTATCGCCAAAGTCATTAGTACATGCTATACTTTAACTTGGGATATTAAGATGGATTGGGGTTTGCTGGATTCTAATGCAGGCGAAAATAAGTACTTAAGAGAGGAAGTTGTCTATGCTTCAAAGGTAGTATACCCTTTAAGGTAAACTTATTCCATATTTTAACTACGAATTGTTAAACGTTACACAGTATTACTACTATTTTGCCATAATTGAGGATGGATTGTTACGATTTAAATGGGTACTCGCCGTTATTCTAATAGGACAGAATTTTGTTCATAAAGAAATAGTAGCATCAATAATGGCGTCTCTAGAAGTTTTTAGGCGTTTTATTTGGAATTTTTTTCGTTTAGAAAACGAGCACTTGAATAATTGTGGTCAATTTAGAGCTGTAAGAGATATAAGTATAGCACCTATAGATGCAGACGATCAAGCTCAATTGGAGAGTATGATGGACGAAGAAGACGGTGTTACAAATCGCCATAGGGGAGATACTCGTAGACTTATTACAAATAGGTAAGCAATCAGTATAGTTTTTATTTACATATTGTTATAAGTGTGTCATATATATATATATATTTATATATGCATATCCTTAAATATTTGCTACAATATTGATTCGCACTGCCAGAATTGGCATTCAAGCTTTACAGTGGAAACTGAGAGATTATCAGCGGTAGGGATGAATGTCTTGCTCTCTTCTTTTAAACGGAATGACCTTTAGAACGCACGCAATAGCACGTTGAAAAATTTTCTGTTTATAGTTACTTTTCGATAGAAGAAAATCTCAGAAAAATTTACCACAATCGGCCTTAATGTTAATAGAAAAAAAAATACTTTCTAGTACCGTAATCACATTTTGCCCGGGTCCTATCCTCTATCAATTTTTCAACTCTTCTATCCTTACCCCCTACCCTATTCCATTTCCTAAATTCATTCGTTTCACACTTAGATCATTTCTTAGAAAAGTCATCGTGCATTATACGTAAAATTATACTTTTTCAACCATAGAAACTAATCTAACCGCGTAATTACTTTTGTATGTTAGATAGTTTGAGGGTTGTGCATTTTAATTAACCTTTTACTTCCGTTTGATATTACTAGACTAGTATTAAATAGACGAATGAGAGGGGAATGTGTATGTCTGTCTATGTGCATTTCTTTTTTCTATTCCTTATATGATATCTTCTATTATCGTGTTATCGTTATTAGCACTGTTACTATTATTTTTTTTGTTGTTTAGTAAAAGAAATTCCTTTTTTTATTTATTCTAACTAATTACCAGGAAAATTGAATTACTTAGGCAAACTATGGAAAGAGATGGGTTAGAACTTAGTTAGAAAGCTAATCATTTAATCCTACTACAACAGATTTTTCCACTTAAATTTATTTTTTATACTAGACGTGGAAATTGATTTAGACTATGGTCATATAACTATTTCATCTTATTTTCCTTTTCTAAACAAATTACAGATCTTCGAAGAAAGAGACGAAGATTCTAGTTGACAAAGACGACGATGACGACGAAGACGACGACTAAACCGATTTTATAGGAGCGTAAATTCAAATAACACAATTTAAATTAGTTTAAATATACATCAATTCCCGTGTTTTTATAGAGTAAAATATTGTTTTATTTTTGGCTTCATAGGTTATAGATATCAGTGTAATATGGCCAAAAATTTTAGAATGTATAATTATACATTGGATTTTGTCAAAATGTTTTAAAAAGAAAGAATTTGATTTATATGACAGTTTTTTTTTGTTTTGAAATGTTATGCAATTTCTTTCCTTTTTTTGTGCTAAAATGTTCACATTTTTGCCATTGATCCTCGCGATCTCTTAATAATAAAAAATTGCTGTTATCTCATTACTAGTTTACCGTAATTAATATTAATAATAATATATAATAATAATAATAACAATAATAGGCTCTATTTCTTTTGCATTTATAAATTTTTTCTGGGAATAAACCATTTTTACAGATAGGCTGGTAATTGCACCATATGCATACTTGTTTGACTAGGAACTCATTATTGTCAGATAAGAGCCTGGTAGAAGGTCTTGAAACAAAGCTTTACGAACTTCTTACCACGGTGTAATAAAAAGCTGTGAAATAGCTAGTAATTCATGTAATAGTTTTATATATATATATATATATATGTTGGCCTATTTGGAAGATTATATCTAATATAGAAGTTGGAAGCGGGTATATTTATGTATACTTTTAAAATGTATACTTATACGTAAGACATGCTGATATTCAGTGTATATTCATTATATGTAACATTTCATAAATGAGACAATGTTGACATAGTCTGTCCCATTAGCTAAGGAAATGTATTAAACGTCGAGACGTTGCAAACAAATTGTCACTCAATATCCGACCGTTTTCGCATCGCCTATAATTAATGACTTTCTGACTTTGGCGCTCTCTTTCTCGTCTGCCTCACTCACTCCTTCGCGCCTCGTCATGCCGGGGAACGGTAAGCATCAAAGTTTGACTTATTTTCAACTAAATGTCTAAATAACAGTTGCTGTTTTTATATAACTTTTTAAGACTTTTTTTTTAGAGAGATATCTAAGTTGACTACTTCTTTCTTTCTTTCTTTCTTTCTCTCTCTCTCTCTTTATCTTTTTTTCTTTCTTTTTTACTGTCTCGATTTCTCTTTTAAGTAGAAGGTTTTTTAACCCGACCTTTTCAATGTTTTGCCAATAGAAACTCTAGGCGATAGCCTAAATGAAACTTCACCGTTAACTATCACTTGGATCCACCTCGGTGCCCTTTTATTTTTAATCATTCCTATTGGGGTTGTTTGTAACATCACTGCTTTAGTTGTATTTTGTCTATCTTCTTTAAGAAAATCTAGTACTGGACATTACTTAATGGCTTTAGCCGCTGCTGATATACTTTTTCTCTTGGCCGAACTGTTAGCTAATTTGAATAATTATACGGATTCTCAAGGATTCTTATTAAATGTGGACTTTTCTCATAGATCAAGAATAGCTTGTAAGCTTATATATTTTTTACGATACTCGTCAAAATTTACATCTACCTGGTTAACTGTCGGCATAACTGTTGAACGCCTATTAACTGTTGTTGTTCCTCTACACGTTGGATCAATATCCACACCAACTGTAGCTAAATTCATGCTTCTTATAGGACCAATTATAACAACTACTATCTGCATTGGAGGAGCTCTTAGTATTGATATTATTAAATTTAGTAATAATGAGACAAGTTTAACATTATGTATGGTAAGCGACAAGAGAATGTACGAATTATGGAGTTTAATTGTTCTTGGAATTTTTGAGATGATTGTTCCCAGCTTAATTGTGAGCATTTGTACGATTATAATTTTAATTCATTTAAGGAAAGCTAAAAAAGAAAGAATGGGCAGATTAGAAGGTCAAAAGAAAAGTTTAACAAACTCAACAAATCATCATAAATCTAAACAATCCCAACTTACCTTTATGCTACTTTTAGTGGCAATAACTTTTGTTCTGATACGATTACCGAATCTTATCACCTATCATAGTGATAGGATCTTAAAAAGTTTTAATAATGGTACAAGTCATAAAACAAGAGAAGAAAGTTTCAAATGGCTAGTTGCTATAAGGATAACTAATTTATTCGCAGTGTTTAACCATAGTATCAATTTTTTCCTCTACTGTCTGGGAGGATCAGCATTCAGGTAACTATAGAAAGACTACAGTAGAGATTGCTTCTTTACACTAATATCTACTTTTAAAAAAATTTCAGAAAGGAATTATTAAAAATATTCTGCAGACGACGGCAATTGAACCAGTGGCAGTTGCAAATGTCCTCTTCTGCGTCTAAACAAAGTGGTCGGAAGAAATCAAGTAAAGAAGCACAAGTTTGAGTAAATAATGATATATACGTCTGCTATATGTGTATATATGTATAGCATTCAGTGGACAATGCCTGTATATACAGTATACACACATACGAAACTATGATAATGGTTTAATGATATTAGGGGAAAAAGGCTAAAAGTTACCTCTTTGTTGTATTCTAGGAATATATTTTTCGATGGAGATTGAAAAGTGAATATTTCATCATATTGTCTGTTATTATTAATAAATGCTAGGAAACCTTAGTTATTGCAATCTTTCATCTCTTCTACTCCGTAAACAAATAGGAATATACAGAATATTTACAGTCCTCGAAGCTAATTGCGAAAAAAGGTTAAATGAGATGTTTATATATATAAGTAATGTATGGGTTAGGAAGAATACTTAACCTATTCATACTATGTTAAGTAAATATATTTTACATATGTATTTAAGCAAATGGGTAAATGGACGAATGAAATTTCAATTATAGTTAACCACATATTGCTTTTTATTGAATATATACAATTACATGAAGTGGAGTGTACAATATATAATAAACGGAATATGTACAAAATGGTCATTTGATAGGTAGGAGTAAAAATCAGGTCAAAACTTGCCTTTCTAGACAATTAAAACATATTTATATTTTTAATGCAATTAGCACCATAAATCAATTGAACATATTAATATATGAACACACTATGTAATAGATAAATTACGAATGTTCAATTTTCTTTCATTCTTACGTAATATTCTACTTATTAAAGTATATAATGTATCAAAATAAACAAAATCGTAATAAATATTAACAGACAAACAACTAAACAAACAAAAGAACTAAGGAAACAAATATATATATACTGTATATATAATTCAAAATATCAAAATTCGAATCGTAAAAGAAATTCTATATAATGAGAGAAATACATTTTAAAAATAAGACAATAAAAGATGAAAAAGGAAAAGAATAGTACCGTTTTATGTTTATTACAATGTGCACATTCCCGTTTGGATTGAATGACTAGTGCCACCTATAGTTTAAACTTTGACTATTTCTTCATTTTATTTTCTTCATTATTATAAATGTTGTATTTCAGTAGTTTGGGAACAAGACGCTTTCACTGCTGAATACTTCATGGAATTTCCGGTTGATTTGGCGCTATGACATGATAATAAGGGGCACATAAAAGCTAGAATTGCAGCACTGGATGCTAAGAAATAAGTCCATCCTAATTCGCAGTGTCCTATAAATAACACGAAAATATATTGAATAAGAGACTAATTTGTATTTGTATATATATAGATATATATAGATATTTTCTATATATATATATATATATATATATATATATATATATATATATATACATACTGCATATGGTAAAGGAATCATTAAGAAAGAAAAAGTATATTAACCTAATTTATAATTACGCGCCTCATCTCCGCACACTTGCTTCACTTCAGAACTACTCCATCCCAGTGGATAAAATACAGCGCATGTGGTCGCCATTAATACGCCTGCAAAACAGTAGGAAAGAATTATAGAAATGTGTAGGCAAATATGTAAAACATTAAGTAATTAACGCGATTCAGTGTAGTTTTCTAAAACTCTGCATGAGTCGAGGGCCGGAGGGGTAATCAATTCAAATGCCTTTCCTTATTGGCTACATTCGAAATTCTCTTCTTTTTATAATAAAACTCACTAGTGTTCGTAAAGAAGGAAATTTCCGTCGCTTCCTGTCTACCCTCTTATTATATACGTATAAACCATACACAGTATATATATATATATATATATATATATATATATATATATATATACTGTATATATATAAATATGCAGAATATACAATATATTATTTATAAAGGGATAGATTCTATAGTACTCTTATAGTGATATATTATATCTAATACCCAATGAATTTAACAAAGCTACCTGACTAAATACACAATACTCTCTCCAACACGTAATTTATTTTTTTTTACTACAACTCTTTTAGGCCTATTTTATGCAAAGGAAAAAGGTGCGATCTCGAAACGTAAATAAAACCTAATCGGTGAGCAACGTATAGTAAACTAGGTTGGGGGTAGAAAGACAGAAGAAAAGAAAGATTAATCCACGCAATGACGAACTTTTAGCACCTGTACCCTTTCCTTCTGCCCTTCTATACTCAATTTTCCTAAAGGCTGATTCAGCTAAGGGAAGAAAGTTAGAAGAATTTTCTTTTCTTCTTGTTTTTTCCCTGTGAAGCCAGCAAACGAAGCGTACACACTAAATGAAATGAGAAAAAGAGAGGCGGAGAGAGACAGAGAGTGCTAGACAGACAAGGGGAGTAAGAGAGGGAGAGAAAAAAAGTTGAAGACAATATAATATTTCTTTTATTGGGTTTTAATCATGCTGACGATTACTGTGAGGGATTTGATATGGTATAATACGATGAGATCTTGCGTGAGATTCAAGCTGCTTCTAGGAAACTTTGATCAATCCTACACGAAATAGACTATTGTTAGGCTTGTCCTTTTAAGCTCTTTTATAGGACTCTGGAAAACTCACGCAACCGTATAAATGGAAAGATATATAGATAGACAGATAGGATTGGTTGTTTATAGAGTATTTATCTCTGGTATATAAATTAGAGAGATACATTTGTACAATACTAATAAGGCCTACTTGTAAATCCGCTAGGGTATAGTTTGCAAACACATCCCAACTGTAAGACGGATGTATAGACAAACACTAAATAAATAGGCAGCATGCCAAAGTAGATCTAGTTTCGAATGGGAGAAAGCTAGAATTATTGTTCCATGCAAGATTTGTTTCGAAAACTTTGTATATAAATAGATTTTTTCAGCCCCCCTCCCAGCCTCCTCCCTAGTTTTCTGCAGGTTTATGATTATTAGAATTTATGGATATGAATATTAATGGATTCTTTTTTCTAGCATTAAGATTTTTAGATTAAAAGGAGGCGAGAGAGTGGAGGATATAGTAAATGAAGTGAGGAATAAGTCGAACTAGCAGTTTAGTTGACCGATGGGAAATGTTGTTGTCGGACGATAGATTATGCGCTACGCGAACGTGACAATGATAAACGACGAAATAATACCGCTGTCTATGATAAATCCGTCGAAATAAACACAAACAACAAGAAGGAAAAGAGATTTCAACGGTAAGAAACGAACGGAAATGATAGAAAATTTAATTAAGGAGAGAAAAAGGATGAGAATAGAAACAATAAACGATACAAACCTGAAAATGCTTGGAATAAACCCGATAATTTGGCCGCTTTATTCGAAAGGGCATCTCGGATACAGAAGGCGAACATACCCATAAAGGCTATAGTGGCCGTAATAAAAGTTGCTGAGCCGACACAGACGACACTAATCTTCCACCAATTGCTAGGTATATCCGAGAAAGATGCATACATTCCACAATCGATTGTCACTTCTAGCCGTCCGCTTGTTAATTTTAAATAGTTGCATCGCCTGAATAAACCTAGATTGGATTCTGTTTCATTGATAAACTTTCCATTTAGCCAGTAAGGCATATAGAATCCTAATGAACAGCAAATTGCACAGGCAACAGACAAAATCACCCATATAATTCCTACGTAGGTTAAACTCTTGGCCATTGTTCTCTTTACGTAATTATTATTATTGTATAAAGCACTTGCAGTCATTACTTGTATCCAACCGCAGTCGCGCCCAACACGAAATGTTTCGCTTAAAGATCACAACAGATAAAAAGTGCACGAAAGCGCCATCTGACGAATTTTACAAAAACTAATTTCAAGCATTGGCCCCTCCTCTCTGTCCCCCTTCCCCTCTCTCTCACCCTTTAAACTATATTGTATCATATATAAGTTATATGAAGTGGAAAAAAAGTCAACTTGAAATACTTTGTTAAAGAGTAGAAACTACAGTCAACTAGTGCCACCTATAGTATTCTATATTTCATAACCGACTTTTTAAGATACGAATATAAATAATTAATAGATTACGAAATGAATAATAAAAAGTAAAAATTAAAGCGAAACGTTATTTAATCTTGCTCTAGAAAAGTTTTTATAACAATTTGCTATAATTAGCAAACTAGTTGTAAACGATAAAAAAGAAGGTAAAAGTTTTTCTTTTTCTCTTTTACTCTTTCCTCTTTTTGTCTATGTAAATAATATTAAAATTAGTTACTTTATCCATTATTTGAATAATTAAAAGAGATAAAGGGTAATATACAATTTCATTTTTATAAGGCTTATATTGCCTTGAGATATTTTACGTATGAAAGCAACTTATGGTATATATATATAATATGAGAGAGAGAGAGAGAGAGAGATTAATCATCACTATCTTTTTTTTCTTGACACAAATGTAAAAAAATTAAAAGCTTGGGTCGTTAAGTTGCTATTCCACTATACAAAGTATATTCGCTATAGCTATATATAGTTTGTATATACTATATAAATCCATTTTAGTGTATAAAGTATATATATTATTATATTCTATAAAAGCTATAAAAGAATTGTATTTTTTTTTTAATGCAAATTTGGATAATCAATAAGGGTTTTTCTTAAAACGACAATTGATTAACAAAGTTTATTATTATACTATAAATCAGATCATTAACGACAGTTTCGAGTAGGCAGCTGTTATTTTATTAAGAGATATCGAAAGAATAAGGAGAAGGAGACGGAGAAAGAAGAAAAAAAAAATGGTCTATATACTATTTGTCTTATATTCATAATTTTTTCTTTACAATATACATTATCTATGTCTTCAGGGCTATTGTGAAAGAAACAAAGTTTTATTCATATGCGGTGTATATAAATATATAAATATATATACTAATATATATATATACTAATATATAAGATTGAATTAAAAAAAAGACATAGATAGATAGATAAACATATACAGACAATAAGATAAAAGGAAATATGAATTAGAGTATTTAAAGAAAAGGATATACTTTTATTTTTTGAATAGATTGAATAGAAAATGCCAGTTTTATTATATTTCCATTAAGGACAATATTGTGCGCTTGGAAATAACAGTTTCTCTACAGTAAATCTTATCTCTTCTTCCATAAAAATTAACAAAATATATAGTATGCAATATGGACAGACACACAATATAATTTATACATGTATATCTATATGCATACGTGCGTTTTATGTATATAGCTTTAATTTATGGGTACATTAATATATTTATTAGATATGTACTGCATCTACCTGTGTGTCACTAATGTTATAAAGCTCTTTTGTTTGAAGGGATATTATAATGCATTGTATTATAAACTGACTTAAAAAGTAGAGCTAGATCATAAGATGCGTGAAAGGCAATTAGTTATAAAAAAGATTCGTTTGTTAATTATTATCTGATTTTTAAAATATCTTTTATAATCTACTGATATTTAGTTTTTCAGAATAAGTAGATTTCGTAAAAAGTTTTTTTTTAGAAAAAAAAATATATTTTGTGATATTAATAAATACAAATAAATAGGCTTTTAATCTTTGACTTATTTACGAACATAAATAATATTAAAGTATATACTATTATATAAATAAATATATAAATATATGCCGTATATATATATATATATATATATATATATACAAATGCTCTACATACATATTCATCTTGTAGAAATATATATGTAAAGATAATACATCGGTTGTCATAGAAATAGCAAGCAGAGTCAATAGAATCGCGTTTCTATGACGTCAAAGTGCGTATGTGAAAAATTCTTCGCCAGAGATGACGCCGACATGTCAAACAACACGACGTCTACGACGTCAACTTTTTCTACGGCGTCAAAGATCTCTCAAGGTGTATATATTGGCCTTTTAATTCTTTTGGGAGTTGGAGGAAATTCTGCAGTTATTTTTGCTATATTTAAACACTTACGCTTTAGAAGTGTTACCAATGCCTTTATATTAGCCTTGGCCGGATGTGATCTGCTGAATTGCTCGATTTCAATGCCGATTGCTTTAGCAGCTTTAAGTATGAACCGTTTGCCTGATGTAGCATGTCAGTTCAACGCAGTTTCAACTGTTTTCAGTGATAGTATGAGTGTATTTATGGTAACGCTTATTGGAATCGACAGGTTATCCCTATTAAATAGACAAAGAAAGGTTAGTAAAAAGTTCTGCTTTGGGCTCATCTTCCTCTGCTGTATAATTTCATTAACTTTCTCGATGCCTTCCGCCATCAATTCGGCAAAAATTAAACATCATCAGCCATTCATACACTGCTCCTACCTCCTTTTAGGCAACCAAAATTTGGAAAGAGTAAAACTTTTAAGAGGCGTCTTTATCATCATCACTTTTGCTCTTCCATTTGCTGTTATGCTCTATAGTCTTAGAAAATTGTTCAAATTGGCAGGAAGACCGTCAGTCTCAAAGATAACTCCTGCTTCCGTTCAAGCACAAAATCTAAAATTTGAAGGTGAAGTTCGAACTGCAGGAACTGTTCTAATTATGATAACAACGACGCTGTTGCTCAGGTCACCGATTATTATAGCCTCTATTTGCCAAATGATGAATGTTCGTATAGGGCCCAAGGCCGATTCGACTCTTATTTTAATAAATTGGACAGCGAGTGTAGTTCATCCTTTTACTTATGCCATACGAAATCCGCTTGTAGCAAATCTCATCAGGGTGAAAAAACCTCCTCTGACAGTACCCCCACCGGTACCCGCTGCAGTCATGGATAGATCTCGACGATCCTCTCTAACTTCGAAAGCTACAGGAGAAGTGAACTCGTGGCCAGATCTTATTTTTCCAACATTACGCAAAATATCTAATATCAGCGTCGACACAAGTAAAACGGTTACTAGTAACGTTTGATAAGCTTTTCTTTTTTTAGCCTTATAAGCAAATGCTCTGAAGCGTTTTCACGTGTTTAAATAATGTGAACACAGCCCTAAGACAATATTAAAACTTTTGAATAATTTTTTTTTTTGAGGTGTTCCCATAGTAACTTGAAGTATTAAAAATAAGGATATTTTATCTAATGCAGTACTAATAATTTATAACTTAAAAGTGTAAGTACTATAGATCCGGCTCTTACTTTCTTTGTTTCTTTTTCATATACTAATTACTTATTTCGTTTTGTAAGAAACATAACTATTGCCATGCGTATACATTTTTTTTTATAATACTTATTTTGTTTGCTTCATTTATTCACAATATAAAGCGTAAACAGTTGCATTTACAAATAAACTATTATTCGAATATGTTTCGCTTACGTAGTTGTCAGTTTTGGAATCCCATAAACATTTGGAACCTCCTTGTAAACTTTGACAGAATTTTTCACCTAAAACTAACCAGCAAACTATTTTATGCCTGTCACTAATTACTTCTTTCATCTCGTTTTTTATAATATCGGATAGCTGTTTGACAATATTCGCGTTATCTCTTCCGTACGTTTTATCTTCTAGGAAACTTTGCATGACATCTCGAAGTGCCTTCTTTGCTTTAGCTGTACTAAATTTCTCTTCCATTTTCGGCGCCATTCTATAAGTGTTCTCTAACTTTAATGGTTTTTTCGGTAAACTCTCTACAATTGTACTCCCTCCTGTTGAAAGAAATGTTGTTCTTGACATTCTTCGTGTCATCCGACGCTTCTCCAAAGAAGATAGAGATATTTTTCGTAGTCGTCTTTCATCGTCTTCATTAACGCTCAGTGAAACCTGCGTATAGTAGTTTTTTGCTTGCGTAGTTTTTATCTTAGAAAATCATTAAGTTAATAAACCATTATCTAATTACCTTTTTGTTCACTTTATTTCCGTCTTGCATTTTTTATTCCAGGAGTCAAGAGTAAGAAAAATAGAGTATGGACTTTTAAGGACTAAGCTTAGTAAATCTTTAAGATCGAAAATCACAAACAAAACGGCGTAACTGAGGGATTATAATTCTGTATAATGCCTATATAACAAAGCGAACTGTTCGTTTATCATTTCTATTGGAGGCGCCAATCTATACTTTGCACAAAACTGGTATATAATTTAGAATGTTTTGCTAGCTCTATAGCCAACATGGCAGATTTAGATCCGCGGTGTCTTCGGGAAAAACTTGCCAAATGGGATGCTAAAACCGATCCCACAGCGCCATTGAGCGATGAACAAAAGGATTCCATTATGGACTTATCAACATTGGCTAATCATCGTGCGTTACCAACTGAAGTTTGTATTACATTCATATCTCTATTGTCGAAATTCACCGCCCAATGGAATTTTTTTCAGCTGCCAGTAGATGATTTCCCAAGAATTATCTCCGTACCCAATTCTAATTCAACAGAAACACCAATGGAAAATCTTATGGGAGAAAAGCATTTTCCAGTAAAAAATTTCCAAGAGGTTTTCATTTACGTTCAAACTGCAATAAGAATCTATGTTTTCTTTTTATCTATTAGTATTTTTCATGGATGTTAGCTATCAGTAAAGGTATAGAGGATGAAAATAGTAGAAAAAGTTCAGCATATCTCAAAGCACTTCTAAAGCAAAAGGAAAAATGTACCGAAACCTTATTACAAGTTTCTCATACATTAGAATGTGCTGAAGATTTGAAAGAAAAATATGTAAGAGTATCAACATCAACATCGGCTTTACATTCCGCTTGTGAACATTGGTTAGCAGAACAACAGCGTTTATCTAGAAATGCTGATGAAATTGCCAACGTATTAGGTTACTTTAACGAATATGATAAAATTTCCAAAGTAAGCTTCTTCAATAATTTTATGAAAGTTATTATTACAATTAATATTTAAATTAAACAGAAACTATCGTTACCCTATGTGGCTGCAACAACAGAAAATTTAATTCCATTATTAAACAAAATAGACGACTGCATTGATTTTATGAAAAAAAATGTATGTATAAAAGAGTATATTGAGTGACTTTTCTTCACTTTTTTCATTCATTATTTCCTTTATATTTTTTTTTATTTGATAGCCTAACTTTAAAGAATCTCAAAATTACTTATTAAAGTATACTAATCTGTTATCTAAGGCTTTATTAAGAATAAAGACTTATGTTATTCAAGTTTTAACTGAAGCAACTCAAAAAGTTATGCCTGATATACATAAGGTATATTTTTTTATTACATCCCGTTTATTTCTATATTGTTTCTTATTCTTTATTTGTTGTAGACTGTTCCTAATCCAACTGATGACGCGTTCACTTTGTTCTATGGTAAATTTAGAACAAACGCTCCTCGTATCAAGTCATTTATGGAACAAATAGAACAACGAGTAAATATATCTGAAGAATATGAAAATTTCTTATACGATTGTCGGAGCTTTTATCTTCAACAAAGAAACCAGCTTTTACAACCTAGTGTAACTGCTGCGGTCACTGATTTAGCAAAGAAACACGCAAGAGATCAATGTGCTTTGATGAGAAGTGGCTGTGCCTTTATGATACGTTTATGTGAAGACGAGTATCAATTGTTTTTTCACTTCTTTTCCAAACAAGCACCTATATTGCATGAATCGCTGGAAGCATTGTGCACCCTTTTGTATGACGTTCTGCGACCATTTATCATACACATCAATCACCTTGAAACATTAGCCGAACTCTGTAGTATATTAAAAGTTGAAATGCTAGAAGAACACACTATCAGCACTGGGGATTGCTTATTGGCTTTTGAGAACGTTTGTAATCAAATGCTACAAGATGTGTTAGAGAGACTCGTCTATAGGGCTCAGAGTTATGTTCGTAGTGAAATTTTAGGTTACAAACCAGCTCCCGGTGATTTAGCCTATCCTGATAAACTAGAAATGATGCAAAATATAGCTCATAGTCACAGAAAAAAATTAAAAGGACACGAACGAACATCTTCAATAACTTCAACTGCATCGTCAACATCAGCTGAGGTTGCTAGAATAAATACGGGTACGAGTAACAATACTACTAGAGAAGAGACTGAGTCAAACAATTCATCACCCGTTGGTTTTTCTGCAATATCCTTGGAAGGTTGGTTTTACTTAAACTTTTGAATATTAATCAATATTTATTTATTTATGTATTTATGAAAATTACAGATACGTATTCAGAGGTAAATGGAAGAGTAGTTGCTCATCCGAATATGCCAATAAGTCCTGCAGATCTACATGGTATGTGGTATCCAACTGTTAGGAGAACTCTAGTTTGTTTATCAAAATTATACCGTTGCGTTGATGTACGTATGAAATAATATTCCGAATTGCAACAATTTGTT
Organism: Dimorphilus gyrociliatus; assembly: GCA_904063045.1. NCBI lineage: Eukaryota > Metazoa > Annelida > Polychaeta > Dinophilidae > Dimorphilus > Dimorphilus gyrociliatus. Next base: position 1,039,740 of record CAJFCJ010000015.1, on the reverse strand, counting down.
GTTTGACTACAAACCTAGAATTTCAATGATTACATTGTTTTTATGGTTTCTTTCAGAAATCGACATTTCAAGGTTTATCGCAAGAAGCTTTAAATATGTGCATTGAATCTCTAGTGGGAGCATCGACTATAATTAGTAATAAAAAGGTAAAATTTAATCAATATTCCTGTCAGATGTATTTTTCAAAAAGTTTCAATATATCTGTACTTTTTTTTAGACAAAATTAGACGGTTTATTATTCCTTATTAAGCACCTGCTGATTTTGAGAGAACAAATTGTACCTTTTCATGTTGATTTTTCAGTAAAGGAAACGGCTCTTGACTTTAGTAAGATAAAAGGTTGGAAGCTACTTTTTTCTTTTACCTATATTCAGTATATTAAACTTTTATCATTGTTATTTTAGATGCTGCGGCAGGTTTATTATCGGCTCGATCAAAGTTATTTGCACTTAATAGCAATAATGCTCTCCTGAAATTTATTTTCGATGTAAGATTATGATTGACGACAATAATTAGTTTCATTCTACATGTTTTTTGCACTTTAACTGTACTTTACTTTTTTTTATAAATTATAGGGAACGCCACAAGTTACTGAGACGTTTATAGACTCGAAGAAAGAGGTTGATACTCAATTGAAAAAGTCATGCGAAAATTTTATAAATCATGCTACTCAATATTTAGTAGCGCCGCTAATGGCATTTCTTGATAAGGTATATTTTACTATATTTAATTATTTCTTATTAAATCACTTGTTCTTGTTTTCAACATAATTGAGTATATAAATCTTATAGGCTGATCGATGTCTTAATATGAGTAAAGATGGAGGTCCAGATGTCAAGTTGCGTAATCAACCTTTTGCAACACCTCAGGTGTTGAATGATGTCGTTGCTGAGACTTACAAAAAGCTTAAAGTCGACAAGCAGCAATTACAAGTACTAGTCTTTGCCATCTTCTTTTCTTTTATACTAAATAGTCATTGACAAGTTTATTGTTTTCATATAGAAATCGATGACTCTTTACCTAGCAAATCGGGATACAGAAATTATTCTAATTAGACCAGTAAAGACGGGGGTCTATGCAAAATTTCAAACTCTTCACTCGCTACTACAAGATCATTATAACGAAGAAGATAAACAAATAATTGCCGCGCCCTCTTTAGAGCAAGTTAATTTGGTTATGTCAACAACGCTCCCTGTTTTGAATTCTAATACTTGATAAGATTATGCAATGAGAGGATCAGTGCTTGTTTATTGTGATAAAAGACAAGTTAGAATGAAAAGATGTCGATATTTGATGTGCTATCAAACTCTTTCTTTCGCTCACTTAAAAAATAAAATATGCATATTTATGAACTGTTTATAAATCAAGGTTATATTGTAAAACGAAACTATACCTTTACACAAATGTTTAAATCGTATACATGAAACTAATCTGGAGAAAAAGCGGCCTTATAATAAATGTAAAACCCTTTTATGAAAATCTAGTTAGTTGTACTACGGTTTCTTGTAAATTTCTCATAGTAGTTGAAGTCTAATGAAACATGTTTATGAAGGTCAAAAAGAGGATGATTGAGAAGTAAATGATAGTAGTGTTAGAGGATAAATTGAGTAGAGAACGTGACTTTGGGACTAACAAATTATATGAAAAGATGAAAGAAAAGTAGAAGGCGGTGGGGGAGTTTAATCGAATCAGCTGTAAGCCAGGTAAGATTGCCCACATTCTATTCCACAAGGTTTTTCTTTTAGAATAGATTATAAAGGATAATACCTACATTGAAAGAAGTAACCAAAGAGTTAACAACCTTGAAATTTTTCTTTAAACTATTTCCGTTAAATAAGGAAGAAAGAGACCAAAAGGATGATTGATTTTTACAATAATCTGACAAACTATAAATTATCGAATAGGATAATAAAAAAAGATGAAGGAAAAAAGGAAAGCATTTTATTTGTTATTATAGTATAGAGCTTTCTCATCTTCTTTTATTGTAAGCCTTTGAACCGGAAGTAAACTGGCTTTAATTACCTTAAGAACTAAAATTTAAATCACATTTCCAATACGAAACCTTTTGTCAAAAACAGTGTAAAAAAACCTTTAAAAAGCTTTTGATGTATATATTTTTGTTCTTTATATGTCCATTTAAAATATATGCTATCTATTAACTCTATCATCATACTTGTAACTTTTAATGATACTTCTCAACGTCGACTAGTTTGGAGAAAACGCCATCTAGTGTCGAAGAGATAAAATATCATGAAAAGTTAATTTCAAGTTTTTTGTAATATTTGCATCTTTGAAGAATAGAAGCTTAAATCATTTTTAGTAGTTAATAGTGCAATTTATGCTCATTATGTATTACTTATCAACTCTATGATAAGAGAAAGTAGACAAGGAATACAAAAAACATTCGCAAAATCAATTTATATTTATACTTAAAATAATAATTCTTTTACAGAAATCGCTCTCTGTCTCTCTCTTTCCCTCCCTGAAGTTTTATTATAAAGGAAACGAGAAGAAGAAAGAGAGGTGGAAACTGAGAGAGAACAATTAAGAAATATCTAATTTCTCCATAATAACAGAAACTAAAATTTATAAGAAATGTGCAATAATTGAAACATTAACTAATGATAGAAAAGACTGTTTTACAGAGTTTCTGCTTTTTAATCAAAGGTTTTCTTCAATAAATCGAAAGATATGTGCTTCATTCCTGAACACTTCAGGTCCAAAGTCTATAATGTATTTATAAATATCTTTCACTTCTTTGCGATTGCTCTTCAATTTATTGTATATACTTCTTAGTTTCTTTTCGAATCTTTTATCGTTAAAAGTTGAATAGTAAATCTCTCTTTTAGTTTCGGTGGCTACCATTAATTGTATTAAAAATTTTAATTCCCTATCTCCTTTAAAAGCTCCACAGCCCCAATTTCCGGTGGCTAAAGCAACGCTTTTTTCATGTGGTTCATGAAAACCAACAAAAGCTTTATTCAATTCCCGTTTTAGGTTTGCATGTTTATATTGGTCACTAGGGTCTCTAAAGGGTAGAGCATCAATGGCGATTGTTTGAGAAAAACGTTGTTTCATATCTTTGCATAGTTGATATGTATGTGTTTTATCGTCCGATTTTTCATCAAATTTGAAAGTTGACGCGTATCCTGTAGTTTTATTGAAATTTTCAAATCCGGTAATAACTAAGCAATCTGTACTTTCTAATCTTTGGGTAAATAGTCTTGAAACAATCAATTCAGGATTCTGTAAAAACATTATCTCTTCTTGAACGAGTCCTCTGCCAAGAACACCTCCTCCTATATATTTATTCGCAAAATCAACTACAGCATAATCTGATTGATGAATTTCTTTGTGTGTAACAAAAAATTTTTCTGAACCAATTTTAGCAGAACTTGTTTCCCAATTAGGAATCATATCACTCGTAACATGGCGTCTGTCAAATGTTATGTAAGTTTCCATGCCACCTTCGTCCTTCCTATCAATAATTCGATCAAAATAATTGAAAATACACCTCAATTTTTCCAATTTTCTTTGCATGTCTGGTCCTTGATCATCACAAAAGAAAAGATGAGAGAAATTAATATTTGGACAGTTATCCTGTTTTGACTGCTCAAAAGTACAACAGAAAGCATTAGCTAACAAGCATGCGATGCTGTATTGGCCAAGCGTAATGCATTTTTTTGTTCCACTCTTAAGATAGGGAATTTTATAGTTTCTCAGCTCCAGAGCCAACCGAACAATTTTACCAAGGGTTTCCCTCCTTTTTGAATATTGCTTCAAAAACTCTTTTAAAGCTTCAAAATTCAAACTTGTACCGTTAATGTCGTTAAAATACTTTTTCACGGCCTTCTTAAAACTACAAAAATCATTAACATTTTTTAATTGATTTGTAATCTCGGTCCACCTTCGTGACTCAGTGGGCATTTTTACATAATCATCATGCCTATAATTTTTATCGGCTCCTGGCATACATAAAATTTCATTTTCACAACCAAATTGAATAGGAATTCCTTCCTCTCCTAATTTCCTTAAACTCTGCTCGTTATTATCGTATTCATCGCTACTACTATCATCTTCATCCGTGTCATCATGACTATCGATTGGCTGGGTTTCTTCATCAGAATCGCTTATACCATGATCCTCTCTTGTTAGATATGAAGAAGTTGCCATTGTAATTTGATTGTCTTCACCGGATCTTATTTGTATTTTCGTTTCTTCCGATGGTAAAATTCTGGGGCGTTTATTTACGTGATCTTTAATCGAAGTTTGTTTGAATATCTTTCTCTTACTCATATCATATCGTCATCAGACAAAGATGCTAATCAAATCGAATCTAATAAAATAGTTTACCTTTGGTTTCTGTGGAAAAACCAAATACCGGAAAAGGAAATAGGCCAGCTGGTCTAGCTACTTTCTAAGAATATTGGACGCTACTACATATTAGATTATTAATATAAAAGAGAAGAGCTAAATGAATTTGAGATAAATAAAAATCTTTTACGGGATAAAAACGTTATCGATAAATTAAGCTTTTTCATAAATTTATTCTATTAAAGGTAAGTAAACTATCTTAAAAATTATCGCTTCAAATTTTTTCATCATTGACTATTAATCATATATTTAAAGTTATATTATTTATAATCCATGAATGATATTTTTACGAATATTTGAAAAAAACTTTTTTAAGTGAAAAGTAGATTTCTCAATGTGCCGCCATTTTTAATCGCGACATACTACTACTTAGGCAGTCCACTGCGAAAGCACGTGTTTTGGAGAGTTAACTAATTTTAATTTCAGGCAAAATGGAATTTAATGAAAGTAAATTAGCAAAGTCTGTAGAAATTATTAAAGATTTAGTAAATAATAAATCTGAAGATAAAAAGCAGTCTCTTTTGAAGGATTCTTCATCAATTTTTGTTCAAATTGTTTTTAAGAAGATCCCCAACGTTAAGGAAAATAGACATATAAAGATTCCTCTGCCTCATAGACTCATAGAGGACAATGCTGAAGTATGCTTGATTACTAAAGATCTAGATAAGACAAGCAGAGAATATGAAGATACAGAGGAAAACTTCAGAGAACTGTTAAAAGAAAAGAATATAAGTGAGGAAATCTCGGCAATAGTTCCATTGAAACAAATTAAGTTAGAACATCAGACGTACGAAGCAAAGCGTCATTTATCAACGCTCTATGATATATTTCTTGCAGACTCTCGTGTGTATCGTCTATTGCCAGCCATATTGGGCAAGGCTTTCTACGATCGCCATAAGTTTCCGATCTCTTTCGACTTGGAAGCGAAAAATTTAAAGAAAGAATTGCAAAGAGCATTATCGTTCACTTTTTGCGAGCTACATGGCAAAGGCCAGAATGTCTCCATTCCAGTCGGCAGCACAGAAATGAAGAATATTCATGTCGCTCAAAATATCAATGCTATATTGAAAGTTATGAGCAAAGAGACACCGGGAGGATCTAATAACTTTCGAATGGTTAATTTGATATCTAGCAATTGTCCATCCCTACCTCTTCACGTGGATTACGGTAATAAAGCTGATGTTATTTTGAGTGAAACTACGAATGAAAAGAAAGTTGAAGAAGATCTGGAGGAGATAGATACCCAACTTGATAAGAAAGTTAAAGTTGGAACTTATGGTGATATCGACGTTTATGATATGGAAACCGGTATGATTCTGAGTACAACCAAGAAATTAAAAAAGAACTTAATGAAGAAGAAAGGTCTAAAGAGGCTCAATAAAAAAAACAGGCCACTTTTAGAGAAAAAAGATAAGGAAACTGGTAAAGAGAAGAATGTTAAAAAAGGAGTAAATAAAACCAAAAAAAAGAAATTAGATAAGAGTAACGCTGAGAATGTTAAAACCAATAATGGGTTAAATGATCAAGTTAAGAAGAAAACTTTAAAGAAGACTATGAAAGATGTCAAAAAGATAACAAAAGAGAAAAATATGAAGAAAAAGGAAATTAGTAAAGTTACTAAGGCTAAAGTAGAGAAAAAGAAGTTAAAATCTAAAAACAATAAATAATCAATTAACTCTTTTGTTCAATAGTTTTGACTTTATATAAATGATATCTCTAACAAGAACTGTTTTTTAGTGTTAAATTCAATATAAAGCATCATCTTCTTGAGTTCGTAACTGTTGGAAATTGATTAGGAAACATATTTTGATACTTTTTACAGCACTGTAAACTTTTCTTGTTCTTATTATGCAAAAAAAGGAAGATTTATATTAAAAAAAAATTCAATGACAGCCATAAATGAAGCATTTTTTAAGATTCAGGATAATTCCACGGAAGCCAACATTTCCATTTATATGGAAAGGGTATTCTCCACGAAAATGGATATCTAAAACGAATAACTCTTTCATAGTTTCTAGGGACGTGCACAATTTGACCACTGGATAACACCTGAGGCCTAGGTGGAAGGACCCATTTTTCAGGTATATCTCCAGCCCCCATGGACTTTGCAACTTTTAACATCATTGATTCTTTCCATTTAGGATCTCTTCTGGTTAAAACTGAAATTTTTTTATCATCTTGAGTAATCGTGGATCTTCTCCATACCATGAGATCACCAAATACATAATCACCATCTTCCGCTCGACGACGGAGCATTGTTCCATTTTTTATTACATCAACATGATGCTTCTTCATATCTTCAACAAATACTTTATAAAAATGTTTCTCTTTCTCTGGGTCACTGTGAATTAATCGACCCATATCAATATCTGAGTCATAACGCATTACACCACGTGCTCTATAAAATCCCATTAAGCTTCCATAGTCTAGCCAATAGGTTTCATTTCGTTTTTGTAGAACAGCTACAGTAGAGTGAAGGATGTGAGTTAAGGCATTAAATTTGGCTTTATTTAGATAGCAAGGATCGCCGTAAGATTGAGTGAATTTAGGAAATGCATAAATGTGCATAAAAGCTAAAAATATAAAAGAGCCAATAAGAATTTTTTTTATTAAAGACGCTTTAGTTCGGCCTCTAGGTTTACAAGATAACATGTCTTCTCGTGTTTCTTGAAGAGTCTGAGCAATTTCCAAGTTAAGCCAGCTTTTCATTTCTCAAAACATTCACGTGAAAAACTGGTAGTACGCTACGCCATCTACAGGAAATTGAATTTCAATTGACACGGGGAACTGTCACATACATGGTAATGACCAGATTATGTGGGATGACTCGTTTTATTCGCTAGTCTTTAATTATCTCATTCAGTCATTCAAACAAACATTCCCTTGATTTTTGAAATCAGTACACTTTATCTCTTTATTCAGTTATTTATTCAGTTTATAATTATAAGAAACTGCATTAAAAATTTCAAAAGTATAACAATATTGTATTTTGATTCGTTTAACAAAGCTTCAACCTGATTAATAATTATAACAATCACAGTGTAAAAAAGAGATCAATTATGTCCCTATTTGTGTGGATAGTTCCATGGTAACCAACACTTCCACTTATATGGGAAGGGTATCATCCAAGAGAGCGGATACCTATGTCTGATAACTCTCAAATAGCTATTTGGAACGTGAATAACATTACCATTTGATAATCTTTCTTTTTTAGAAGGCAAAATCCAATTGGAAGGTATATCTCCCATCCCAGTTGAATAGGCTAAATGTAAAAGCAATGTCGATGGTTTTAAGTCTGGATCGATTCTCCTTAGGACTGTGATGTTTTTTCCGTCTTTTGTCAAAACAACTTTTCTCCATGTTGACAAATCTCCGTATACATAGCTACCATCACGAGCTCTACTCCTAACAACGTATCCATTTTTTATTAAATCTACATTATATTTTGAAAGCTCTCTTTTTAATTTCTTATATACATTTCTTTCTTTATCCTTATTGTCATGCATCAATCTTCCTAAATCGATGTCATGATCATATTCTAAAATCGACTTTCTCCTATAAAATCCCACCAAAGTTCCATATTCAAGCCAATAAGTTTCATTAAGTTTTTGCAGTGATCTTGATAAAGCTCCAAGAGTATGCGATAATGCATCGAACTTAGCCTTTTCTAGAAAGCAGGGATCATCGTAGTTACGAGTTAGTTTCGGTAAAACTAAAAAATGAAATAGAAAAATTGACAAGGCAATTCCCATAATTATCTTAAGTAAAGTGTTATTCCTAGAAGTGGTAAGGGTATCCCTTAAATGCTGTTTATAATCTTTCATTATTATGGTTTAAGAAATTTTTTCATAAAGCTGCGTTTCGGAAGTTTAATTTCTTTTTCATCGAGAGATATTCACTAATAATTGAGCTTTTCCTTTACGTCGATATGTTTATCAAAAGTATATATTCTCCTATATCCAATATTTCTTTTTTTCTCTCTTTTCAAGTTATACATGTAATAGTATATAAACTATCTACAGAGCGGATATCAAAGTCTCGCTCCTATATGAACTAGTATAGTATTTTTATTTAAAAGTGAATCATCTGGCTCTAGATCACGTGACTCACTAGGAAAACTATACGTGAGCCATTGAGACGAGATCTAGTACTGTCGGTTAGCAGTAGATAATTCATTCGAAATGCTAAAATAAAGATAAACTATCAAACTTATACAACTATAAGAAAGAGACGTAGAACTACCTACTGTTTACATTGAATAAATAGCAATAACGAATTGTATAACTAACTTCCCTTACTAACTTCCCTTAATAGTATTTTTAAAAGATTAAAGAGAAAGAGAGCAGGAAACCTTATTCAATTTTTTTTATATTATGAATTCCTCGATTTTCCTGAAGAGTGATCTATTTATAGTTGCCGGAAACAATAAGTGTATGTGTGTTTTTTTTTTGTTTTTGTTTTTTGCTGTTCAAGCATTTTTTTCTAATTTATGACTTAACTTTTTATTTTTGCTGATTTTGACTATAATATTCACGTTTTGAACTTTATCATATATTTAAATAAAAAGAATAACCGGTTTCAGTGAGTTTGTAAAGATGCAAGTTCTCCTTCAAGTCATTCTCCTGTAAATTTTCTTTGTAGATCTTTCACTATACCTACACTTTAAGGGCAGCTCATATAGATTCAAACACAAATTATATATAATAATTAATTGATAACGTATGGTGAAACATTCTAGTTATCTTTATAACCTTGTCACAGTTTAATCAAGGCCTCTTCGTAATTGGAAGAATGAAGAATGAAAAAAGTTTCATAGTTTTACGATGAAGTTCTAGGATAACTATAAGAGATTTCCAACAAATCATTAGTGCATTCGCATTATTGACGTTTTTTTAAGAGGGAAGGCTTGACAAGTAAATCAATTATTCTGCCAGTGCTAACAGTCAAGAAATTACGGTCATTCCTAACTTGGTAAGACTACATAAAAGTGTATATACAAGAAAATTCAGTTTAGCTGAATGAAAATATAGTTTGGGATCGCCCACTATTGGTTTAAGCTGAAGCCACACCTTTTGATTCACGAGAATTATTTTTCTCTAACCTAGATAAATAGTTCACCTGTTATGCTATATGAAAGTATATTGTATCAATAGATTTGAGATAGCGCTTGCATATCTCATTTCTCCCCTTCTTATTAATCATAAATGACTCTAAATAAAGCAAAAGTAGACAGTATTACTTCATGAAGTATTCAGCTATATTATAGAATTTAATTTTATATGAATCACCCCCGTAAGCTTTGTTTATCAGGGAGAGTGTAAAGTGGCGTTTAAATATACTTTGTCCTTATGATATCTGCGTTTTGTTGGCTTGGTAAAGAAAAGAAATTATGTTCATTGAGGTTTATTTCATTTAACGTTATTTAGAAATCCTATTAAACTATCTTAGGCGTCTTTTATCCTAAAATTATGTCATATATTGATTTGATCAAGTAGTCTAAGTCAATGAACCATTTTCCTTAAAAAACCAATAATCCAGCACAATAGAAATGAAAGTCCATATAATGGGGCGTTTCTGAGTTTCATGTAAGAGAAAAAAATTCAGATTGTCAAGCCTTCCCTCCTCCAAATCGGTTCTACAGATCATTTCTCTTCGAATTTAATTTATAAATGCTATTTATAAATCTTCCTTAGTGTTTTGGATTTTAGAATGTTTTGAAAGCAAACATATTTAAAGTATAAGAAAAAAGTAGGGCAAAATAGAGGAGAGAGAGAGTGAGAGAGAGAGATTATTAAATGCTTGACCTCTAAACGCCTCTTATGATTGAAAATAAAATACATAAGCGTTACAAACAAATCCCATAAAGCCAACTATTCTCCTTTCCTAGATTATTACTGAAAGATATTTGTATATACTAACACGGATGTCCTATTTTTTTTTTTATAAATAATGAAACATATAGTCTTTCTTGAATCTAAATTACAGGATTTGTTTATTCAAGTTTTTTTTTTTAGGTTATCTTGAATATAACAAATAAAGAAGTTTTTTAAACAAAATAATTTAACATAACTTGTATTTTTTCTAATTATAGTCTGATTATTGATTATCAGACTAAGATAAGAAACTGAAAAACAGTAGTATAAATAACAATTAACCTTTGAAGGTTATGATATAATGTTTATGTATTAATTTTGCCTTTAAATTATTTTATATGTTTTATTTGTGCTTATATATAGCAAGATAAGGTATGGGTACATATTTCTTAGATAAAGAAACAAATGAGTTATATTACGTTCGTCGATAGTTTCAACTTGGAGTTATCTGAAGAAAATAATAAGTTCACTGTGTTGTTTTTAAAATTGACCAATATACATACATACATATTTGTATATACAGTAGAGATAAATTGTGGACCAGAATATGACTACATCATTGTTAAGCGAAAGACTTTCTGAATAAATAAAAACAATTAAATGCTTCGAATTGCAGCATTTGTTTAAAACATATCATATGAATGACATTCTCTAGTCTCTCCTTTTGTACATTCCCACCTTATCAATAATCTAATAAATTGAACTTTCGTGACCTATGCAAAAATATCTTTTTTAAAGAAAAAAAGACAAAATTCGAAATTCTTTAAATAAAAGAAGATTATTTATCCTGTTTTATAATGTTATATGCTTTAAACTAAGAAATGTTGTTACCTGTTTGTAGTTAATTAAGTATAAAATGTTGTAGGAGGTGAAATTTAGAAGAAAAAGATAAATTCTGATTGAGAAGTTGATTTCCTTTATCGATATCCTCTTCAGATTGATAATATTAGATAAGGAGAGTTAATAAAGTAACAGAAATTAGGAAAAAAAGTAAACCCTTTCCAAGATTATAAAATTTCCACTGTTTCTGTTTTTTCCCACTTTAAAATCGATTGATCTTTCAACAATTACTATTTATTATCTCAGATAAAAGAGACAACACAAAAAATTTAATAAATAAATCATTTTTCAGGACAAATTGTATTTAATGCAAAAGATATATTCCTAATACAATATCTTTTATTTTATGCCACTATTCTCTTATTTACTACTCCTTACTACCTTTTTCACATCATTTTTTTAAACAGCACCATCTAGTGATTGTTAAAACCATCATAATATTGACAATTGCTTAATAAGTAACTAAAGGCATATTTTATCATATTAATTATTAAATCGTTAAGAATTTGTAAAGAGAATAAAATAGAATTATTCAAAAAAGAGATCACTACATCATAATCAATATAACAGTATACTAATTAGTCTTATCGCAAAAAGAACGCCCACAAATATTTCGAACCGTAATTGTTTTTAATCATTCTCCATTTTTATTATTAAAAGAAGTCAGTTAAAAAACAATTTACACTGATATTCTGCAAAAGGAAAACCTAATATAGAAATGATTTTACGCTTTTTAATAGCGTTATGTTCATTTTTTGTATTAATAAAAAGTAAATTAGATCAATTAATTATCGATTTAATTCTCTTTTGTAAATTGTTATTTCTTACAGGTAATCTAGTATTTGGACAAGAAGATTCGAAAGGTAAGTTATTGATACTTAACGATCTCTTCCTTTATTTATTGTCTTTTCAATCTGTTATAGAAATAGAGTATTTATTTTTTACGCCAAATCATGATGACGTCTACGATTATGCGTTCTTTACAACTGATTTCGAAAGACTAGTTATTAAAATTAAAGCTGAAAATGATGCTCATTTATTATTTCCCTCAAATCCTGATTTTAACAAGTTAAAAACTGGAAGATATTACGAAATTATTATTGGCGGTAGCAGAGGAAGGAAACTATTTATGAGAAATGAAACAAGTCAACCAATCAACGATTTTATTCCTAATTTATTAGATAAGAATAAGTTTTTAACCTACTGGATTACTTGGTCAAATAAAACACTTGTTATTGGAAGGGGTAGTGAATTCGGTAAAAATCAAATAGGTAAAATGATTGATGAAGGGATTAAATTTCAAGTTGCTGGAGTTGCTCTAAATACTGGTTTTGGTTCTGATGGACAATGGAAAGTTCTTAAAGACTATAGTAGGTAAAAACAAGCAATTATTTACATATGTATATATATACATTGGTTTGTAGCAAAGGAAGTATTTTTAAAGACTGGGTCAAAGAGACCATTATATAAAACAATATGGAGAAATTTCATTCCTGAACGTACTACGCATACATTCTATTTTAGGTAACTTTTTAGGTTATATTAATATACTTTCTATCTATATTCAACTCTTAATATACGTCCAGAGTAAAAGCCTGCAGCGATGTATTAATTTTATTATCGGAAGAGGAAGATCAATTAAATAGTATAAGGGAAATTATTATTGGAAAGGATAATATGAAAAGCGGATTTAGATTTAATAGAACTATGGATTATACTTTTATATCAACTACACACATTCTATCATGCGATGAAAATAGGTAAAGATTAAACTCTATTAATTCTTATAGTACGTTATTAAATTGTTCTATTTTTTCAAAAAGAGACTTTAATCTCTATTGGAATGGTAGAGAAGGTACTTTTGAATTGGGTTCATTAAACAAAAGAGGAAATATTCTAAGTTGGACGAAAGATTTTGATTTTAAACCTAAATATGTTTCTGTCTATTCATCTGAGAATAAAACTGCAATTTGGGATTTTCCAGATTCCAGAGGTTCGATTTTCTTTTATGAATTTAATTCTCTCTAGTTGGAATATTATACGTCTCTCTATTATAGGCGATCAATGGACCATTAAAACCGATAGGGATACCATCTCAACAAGTTCATCCATCGATGTACAATATAAGACTTTCTTTCCATTTGACATACGATCTTGTAATACAAATGTTTCAATTGATCTCTTTAATGAACCAGGTTAATGATAATTTACATATCAATAATCTAAACTACAAATTTTCTCAATAACTTTTAGATGAGAAAGTAAAGTTTCGATTGAAAATTAGCTCTGTTAATGGAAAAATATCCCTAGATTTAATGTTTTTAGCCAATAATACGGAATATAAGAATCTGTCTTCAGATACTAACGAAAAGGCGTTAGAATGTTTTAAATATAGATCTCTATGGTTAAGTTGGTCTAATAAAAATATTACCTTTGGTAAAGGATTAGATGAAGACCAATTTGTAATTGCTACTTGGAGTACTGATGAAATATTTCGACCTGATAAGCTTTATGTTAGGAATGTAGATAAACAACAGGGAGGATATATTCAGTGGAAATTCGATAGAGATAATGGTTAGAGAGCAAATAGTATCAATTTAATATATATGTAATACTTTATCTCATATGACAGCGCTAGGAGAAAGGATTCAAACATTATCCACACAGAGGCCTATCTATGATGAAGTTTGGTTAAATGTTAGATCAAAGAGGCATTACGTTGTATTTGGATTGAAAGGAAATGCCGAAGCTCTTGTATTAGCAGCAAGATGGCAAGGAATAGCTTCTGTAGATGTTTACGAAATAGTACTTGGATCTCGAAGGAATACAGGAGTCCAATTGAGGAAGGGAGAAGTTGTTATTGAAAGCCGTTGGATAGGTCAAGTCTTAGATCCATCAGTATATAGATATTTTTGGATTGCATGGTCGAATGGAGTAATTTATTTTGGGACGGACAAGTCTCCGGGTCTAAATATGTCAGTATTATCAATAATTTGTCAAATTAACATAATTCACAAGAGTTTATTATCACTTTTAAAGTATTTTCAACCATCGAATGGAAAATGCTTTCGAAATATCAGCCGTATCCTTTTCAGGCAAAAATACTCAACAAAATATCTTTTTATCATGGAGTATTGAAGAGAAATCTGGTAAATCTATTAGAAATATAGACGATGTGTACGTCTTTATATAATACTTTAATCTTTTTAGATGATGGAATTTTAATAAGAACTCAACCAACTAAGCCAAATTCAAATTTAATAGACAAATATAAATCATCATGGATTCTTCTCGGTTCAAACATTGCTGTATTTTCAATTAAAACTTGCCACTCTGCTTCCATAAGTTAGTATTTAAAAAACATAATTACTTTAGTTAAAAACCAATTACGTAATCAATAAATTAGTTTTAAGCGAACAACTTAAACAATCTGACAAAAATTCTTACGAATTCATTATCGATGATACCAATGGAAAAATATCAATTAAAAGATTTGAGGGAAACGATAGTGTTAATATTACAACAAAATTATTTGGATATCCATTATTGAATTGTATGGAACCAAGAAAGTTTTGGATTAGTTACTACGATAAGGGTTTCAACTCGTCAATGTATACTGTTAAATTGGGAAGAGGTTCTACGACGTCACAAAATACTCTTATCGAAGGAGATTTTCTAAAGGTTTGTAAAGTTTTACCCATATTATATATGGTTGAATTTATTTCAATATTTTCAATTAGTTATCAATTACTGCTGCATCTTTTGCAACTGGAGAAAGAAACATTGGTGAATGGATTATTAATGAACATATAGGTAAATAGGAAATTAATATATTCTATTCTAATTTCAACTACTTTCTTCCATTAACTCTTAGTTTCGTCGTTTTATCATCATTCCTCAAATCTTAATTCGTATGATAGTTCACCTTGGATATCGGTACCTAATAGAGGAGGCTTAAACTTTAGAGTAAAGTCTAAGGATATAGCGTCCTTAGTGATTTCGACTAATAGAGATATTTCAGAGGAGTCATTTGCAAAGGAATTTGAAATAAATAAAAGAGGAAGAGGTCAGTTATTTTAATCAAAGTTGAATAAAACAAGAGTTCGACTAAACAGTTCCTTTATTTCATTCATAATTTAGTTAATTACACGTCTGGTGGACTTTTCTTTTTATCACCTCCTGATGGAAATGTTGTAAAGGGTCTTAGTACAGATATTCTTTTATCAGACACAAGCTACTCCGACTATTGGCTTATGTGGGACTCTAATGTACTTTGGGGTGGAAAGGGTCAAAATGTCGGCTCTGGAGAAAAACTTAATATTATCTTTAAACCAGATAGAGCAGGTTTAACATCAAATAAAATAGCTTTGTCATCTAAAAATAATACAGGCGATTGGATCTTTGACAATGATTTGTATTACGGTTAGAGCATTTTCCCTCTATTATCAGACAAATAAATCCATTTATGTATACTTTAATTTAGAGGATGTGGCATCAATTATCAATTCACCTTTAGCTCCTGCATTTAATATTATAGTATCACTCGATAGAGGTCAAACAGCAATAATTGTCGCTGTTAGATCCTGTAAAGAAGCCTACCTACAACTACATGAGACAACTGTTGATATTCTTAATGCGTTTACGTATCAGGTATTATAGATATATATTTTATATTTAATAAGAAGAATATTCCTTTTTGCATAGATTATCTTTGGAGGAAATGATAATACAAAGATACAAATATTTAAAGCAAATAATTTAGTAAAGGAGAAAACACAGGTTGATATGTTATCTTGCGATGAATTCCATTATTTTTGGATAACTTGGTCAGATAATATGCTGAAAGTTGGTCAGGGTCCAAATTATGGAGACAGGCAGCTAATAGAAACGCCGATACAGGAAAGAGAACATTTAATAGCATATAGTTTCTTTGCTGAAAATGCGGTTGATATGGCTATACCTCCGTCCTCTTGGAGGATTCGAAAAGAAAAAGGTGAAATTTTACTCTAGTAACATAACAGTAAAATCGAATTAAGCACTTATCAATTTTCAGATCATTGGATAACTGTAGTAACTAAAACCGCTAGACTTGATGAATTCTGGTACTCAATGAAACATAAAACATCTTCTATCTTTAGGTTTTTATTCAATTTTATTTAAAATATATTACTATTTAAACATTATAATTCTATCTCTGAAAACAGTGCCAAAAGTTGTCAGGGAATTCAAGTTGTTTTAATGAAATATAAGGGTATTGTAAGCAGGGATTCACTAGTTGTAAAAGTTTCCGTGACAAGAGTTACCCTATCTTTGAACGGAGTTGTTATCTTTGAGAAACGAGGAAGAAGATTTCTCAACTGCTATAATGAACAAGCCTTTTATACGGATTTTTGGGTGCAATTTCAAGTAAAAGTTAACGTAGTTCACTTTACATTTAAGTATCGATTACAATCCAACAGAAGAAAAAAGAAGACGACTCTGAAATAATTCTATTCGGAAAAGGCAGATCTGTTGGTAGTGTGGTTTTAGCTCATTACGAGCCCGATAAGAAACAATTATGGAATGGTATAAGAGGTATTGGACTCGCCTCTGGTATATACGACAATACAGTTCAATGGAAATTGAATGGCTATAGAAGTAAATTAAATATCTAATCAAGAAACAATGACTATTTAATTAATAATACATTATAAATATACTTAGATCCCTACTACTCCCTCTGGACTGGTGTACCTTCAAACAATTCAAACGTTGTATACCTAGATCCCAGACAAAGGAACTATATAACATTTTCTTTGATGGTTTGTCAAAGCGTTAAACTACTACTTTTGCGGTCACCTCCATTAAATACGAATTCGGATAGTATTGAATTTAGTAAGCTTAGTAATTAATCTATTCAAATATAATCAATTATTTTATTAGGTGTTGGAAATACTGATAATATTATCGTACGCTTATCAGACCAGCAAAATCCTTATTTTATCAGTTCAAATATCTTTTTAAGTTGCAATGTTCAGCAACAGTTCTGGATAGAATGGGAATCTGATGTTTTAAAAATTGGTATTGGAGAGCCATTCTTAAGAATTTTGGATGATATTACAGCAAGCATAACAAATTATACTGCTTTTGCATTGCAATCCTCTTCTCAAGCAGATCAAGGACGATGGTTGTTTGATCAACAACAATGTTTGTTTTCTTTCTTACTAAATTATACAGAATTTGAAAAGATATCTTATTCAAACAGCCAATCATCTCCAACAATTAACTAAGCCAAATATGAATTTAAGAGATTTATGGGTTCCTGTTAAAGAGAAATTTGTAGTTTTGAATGTAATTAGTGAACACAAACTTCATATTCTACTTGCCGAAACGTCGCGAATTTATGATAGAAATGCCTATCATATTGAAATATTGAAAACTAAGATATCAATCAGGTAGTTACTGTTGTTTAATCAATTCAATTTAAATCATGTATTTGATTTTGCCGATAATAGGGAAGGTTTATGGGGCCATATAAAAGCTAGCAGTAATATAACAAGTGTACTAAGTAACAAGTGGCCAAGGAGTTTATGGATAGCTTGGGATAGGAGTAACCTAGTTGCGGTTGGGACCGGAGGAGTTCGCCATGAACATGTCCTGGTAAAGTGGACTGATGCATCGATAGTAGACATATCATCGGTAACTGTAAGTACTTTTGAAAATGCCAGAGCAATCGTAGATTATGTCAACGAAGACGGAACATCCTACCTAATAACAGCAGAGCATCAAAATTTTGAATATGCAGGCATAATTTTCCCCAAAAATACTGACCTTTTACAATTTGAAGTCTCATCGGAAGAAGCTGCAGTTATTAATCTAAAAAATGAAAGAATTCAATCTGACAAGAGCTACGACATTCGATTCGAAAAGTATCAGTTAATTGTAACGAGCGGTAGCAATGTTACTAAATCCGAGGTAAATATCCTTTCATTTCCTATTATATACATTAAGATTTTTCATTGATGATAAATATTTATGTTTATTTTTTTTTTAAAAAGAATATTCCATTTAGCCTACATCCTTATATCCTTAGACCATTTTGGATAATATGGGATAAAGAGATATTAAGCATAGGTACGGGAAAATATTCGGATGGTCAAGAAATATTGACTATAAAAGATAGTATGACTGCTTTTAGCCATGCTAGATTTAACGGGAATAAGACAGATTGGCGAGTGCCAAAGGAAAATGGTATATTATCTATTTCCATATATAAAGACAATAACTAGGAGAAGATAACAGTATTTTTCATTTTTTCTCTATAGCTGCTG
This sequence comes from Dimorphilus gyrociliatus, assembly GCA_904063045.1. Lineage (NCBI taxonomy): Eukaryota > Metazoa > Annelida > Polychaeta > Dinophilidae > Dimorphilus > Dimorphilus gyrociliatus. The sequence goes on along the minus strand of CAJFCJ010000015.1, from coordinate 1,021,344 downwards.
AATTTTTCTCGAGATCTTATGTTAATAAAATACTGACCTGGATTGGTTATAGATCTTCGAATAGTCAAGAATTTAGCGTAAGATCCGGTCGAGAGATATTCATGATTCTGACCAGTACACCACTCTCCGATAGGCCACCATTTATTAAAATTATCCTGGGAGCAAATCAAAATAAGGAATCCAAGTTTATTTATACACAAGCTGACGGCAAGTCTTTTAATAGAACATTTCCCCAATCAAATGTTATAAGCCCGAGTCAGATGAGAAGATTCCTACTAACAACTGATGATAAACGAATTTTACTCCGTCGAATGGATACAAATCAGGAAATTATATCGGTAACACTTGAAGATAAGGATGCATTTTTCATGAACTCTATTGGAATATCTGGATTCGCCCAATGGCGGTTTCATAATGACCAACTGCCCCCATCCATATCTACTACACCTAGAACCACTCCGAATCCAAACACCGTGACAAAACCCTCAGATATCCCAACAACAGAGAGTCCAATATTTAAACCAGATGAAAATACAATCCTTCTTGAGACCAAATCGTCAATGTACACAAATGTTTCTATGGTTTCAAATGCTTTCTATGGATCTATAATGTCGTGCAATCAAACAGAAATGATTTTGGCTCGTTTTCCTAAATTTTTAGAGCGCGACTATGTAAAAATCATATTTAATATGGATTTTATTGAAATAATTTGTCCTGGATGCGAACTAAACAACAAAACCTACAACGAATCTAATATGTTTAGTTGTACTAATTCACTGAATTTCTGGATAAAACATGAACAGTTGTCAAGTATAATGATAGGACGAGGAAGAATCATTGGACAGGATATACTAATTAATTTGAATGCTAGACTTCCTTACGAACTAAAAGGGATCGAATTACGTAGTAGTAGTTTAGCTAAATGGAGATTTCAACGCTCATCTAGTAAGAACATTAGTTCTTTGGTTCTTTATTTATTTCATACAAATTTTTTCAGTTATGGATGTTGAATTCTTATCCAAGGATGGAGTCACTTCCACAATATATGAAAATCATAGATCCTTTTTGATCTTTGCCGTAAATTTTCAACTTCCGAATGAAGCGTATGTCCGTCTTACGACTGATACTGCAAATGGCCCTCTCAGTTATCGATTCAACATATCGAAAGAGACTGTTCAAGTCAACTTTCAGGACGAAATCGTAGCAAGTGCGCGAATAAATCTCTATGCGTATAGATATCCTTTAAAGTATATGTGGATATCATGGTATAACAAAGTTTTAAGATTTGGTCGTGGAAGCATTGTCGGTGATGGAGTGATTTTAACAACTGATATCGCTCAAATACCGCAATTTTCCAGATTTCATTCTTTTAACTTCTACAGTAAGGCAACAAGTAGATGGAGGTTTACAAACTACAATGGTAGGTTGATTCTCTGTAGCATAATTTCTCTAATACTATATTTTACAGATGGAGATCTTATGATATCTACGAGAGAAAGGTCGTCATCTTCAAGAGCACCTTATGGTTTGACTGGTTTAAATGCAGGATTTATCTGGAAAGTTTTAGGTTGCTCTGATGCAACTATCGAATTTAAAGCATATCCTAATTCAGGAACTTACGGAGTACACAAGGTCCGAGGAAGAGAATTATAAAAGATTATCTTTGGTATTATTAATAAATTCTATTTTTTTTCAATATAGATCAATTTAGCTCCTGAAGGTGATACAGAAAAAGTGCGCATTGATCTTATGAACTCTATTGGAGGTGGTGTTGTTAAGAACGTTAATACTTCCATTAGCTCAGTGCTCAGTTGCTATTCTCTAAGATCGTATGAGACTCTTTCTTTTTCTTACAAAAAATTATTCCTTTACCTTATTTTAAAAACATAGGTACTGGGTTCATCTTTTAAATGGGACTTTTATTATGGGAAGAGGTGAAGAAGTGCTAAAAAATGAAATTTTAAGGTTACATGAACAAGGAGCAGGAGCCTCTTGGAAGGAAGTTAGCATCGGAGCTCGAACAGCGGGTCAGACTTTCGATATATTATATATCTTCTCCAAAACACTTTTAACTGATTTTCAATTTGAAACAAGAACTAAAAATCATATAAAAGATTATTGGATAGCAGCAAACGAACAACTTTCCTTCTCCGTTCTAGCTTGTGGAAATGTTAGACTTATTTTATCACCTTTTCCAAGAACTGTATCCCCAAATTCTATTGCAATTATAATTGGTAAAAGGGAAAAAAATGATACTCTCATTGAAATAGGTGATGTAGGTCGGAGAAATGTTACTAGTATCGTAGTTCCTGATGATATATTAGTATGTTTAAATCCGAGTGCATTCTGGATTCATTGGAATAACGGACTAGTACGTTTAGGGAAAGGATATGTTCTGGAAGAAAGTTTTCTTTTGGCTCACGATATATCCCATATACCGGATTCAACGGAAGTGAGAAATGTTGGAATGTCGACTGATAAAGTTCCCTACGGAGAATGGCATATTAAAACATATTCAGGTACATAATAATGAATATATTTAACTCAAGCACAAATTTTGATATAATAATCTATAATCCTAATAGAAACACCTATGTACAAATATATCACTCATTCAAGAACCACTTTTAAAGACAACTTCTTTAGATTGCCGAGTGATTCAAATCAACTGATATTTCGTATTAGAGCTGAAGCTAATGCTTTCATAAATCTATCCGAAGATACTCCAGGCGATCCGGGAAAAGCTCACTCCGTTCAAATTGGTATAAGCGTAAATAATAGAATATGTACAATAGGAGAAGTTGGACAAGATCCAGATTCTAAAAACACCGGTAGAATTATAGATTCATTTAGATTTGTTCAATTTTGGATTCAGTGGAATTCGAAAATGATTGAATTTGGATTTGGAAGTGATTTCAATCAAATGACTATAATGGCTTATAATATGAAGACAGAGACTGATTTGGATCTGATTTCTTTTAGAACAGAATTAAATAGAGGAGAATGGTTTATACCTTACAATTTATGTAATAGAATAGAATTTAATGTGTAAAGCTTAATAGATTATTTATATTTTACCTTTTTTCAGTTAGGAGCTCTATTTTTAAGACTGTAAAGGCTGTGGATTCTAAATTGTATGATAATATTTGGATTCGTCCAAGAGAATCAGCATTAACTTTTGAGGTACAATCCGAAAGTGATGCTACTGTCTTACTATCGCCTGCTCGCAACTTTAGTAGACAGAATGACTATGAATTGACATTTGGAGCTGAAAACAATACGCGAACAATTTTAAAGCTGTTGAAGGATCACTCTATTCTGAGTAATATCTCTACTAAGAATATTTTAAGCAGTAATAAGTTCACTCCTCTCTGGATAAATTGGCTAAGACAACAGACCTTAGGCTTTGGACGCGGTCTTATTTTAGATAAGTCTATAATTGATGAATGGTCATCCAACGAATCAAACAGTCATACTATAACGGAACTTTCATTTTCTTCTCTAAATCAAGCCGATTGGCTAACATTTAGAGATGTAGGAAAGATGATAAAACTTAGCTTTCAAAATACAGAGGCACTCTACCCGCTAAGAAAGAATATTGTTCTTGTTATACGTTCATGCTCTGATTTAGAGATAAAGCTAAGATCAATTGATGAGGAAGAGTTTAAAGTTATTGTTCGTTATCATTTTCTAATAGTAGTCAAGCATTCGCATTGAAACTCTTTTTCTTTTTTATCACAGTTTAAAATAACCCAATATGATGTTACTATTAACGGACAGTCGATAACAACAACGACTAGAGACTATCCTGGTTTACTATCGTGTTCTGAGCCGGCTCCAATATGGCTTGATTGGTCGGGATCGCAGCTGGCAATTGGAAGAGGAACAGTTGTCTTACAACAAGTTGTCCTAACAGCTACTTGGACAAAAAAATCATTGGATATTATAAAATTTGAATCGGCGAATGATGGAATTTATAGTGTAATGAGGTCGTTAGTTTATAAAGTGATAGCTAGAATAAAGAAAAAAAAGACCTTCTCAATTTCTGTACCTGGAGAGAATTTTATAGAGTTGAAGGTACAATCTGGCGAGGAATTTAATGTTATCCTTTCACATATTCCATCTTTATTGAAATCATCTTCGTATAGAATCCGATTTCAGCGTTTTCGTGTTGAAATTTATAAAAATGAACAACTAAAACGATTTGGTCCATTTTCGTTTGTTTCATCGAATCGATATAGAGATATTACTATTGGTTGGGAAAATGGTCTTATACAAGTTGGAATTTCAAAGACGATACCGTTAATTTACTGGCAAGATTCTAATCCTTTACTTGTAACAGAGGTGTCTGCTTATTCGAAGAATGGACTCTTCATATTCAGTAAGGCAGGAGTTAATACAGTTCATGGATATGTTGAATCCCGAGATAAAGGCAATAGAATTGTTCTCAATGAAAATCAAGATATTTGGAGATTTGACGTAGCAGCTTGTGATGATGTCTCCATCATATTAACAAGGGGAGATTTGTCAGATGATAACATTGAAATTCGAATAGGAACGAATGATAATCTAAATACTGAAATAAGGAGAACTGTTGGAGGAGAAGTAATGAATAGAACTGTAACGCCGAATATCCTCAAATGTGAACGTCTAGATGCATTTTGGCTGTCATGGAGAGGTGGTTTAATTGAATTAGGACAGACAAATAAAAATAAAGTTTTGGTATCATGGAAGTCTGATTTAAATAGAAATCATCGATCTCTTCTATTAAGGATTCATTCAAAAAATTCTGTTTCATCCTATTGGCAATATACATACAACAATGTTCAATTAATATCATTTTCTGCTCATCAGAGATTTTATTCCTGGACATGGATAATGGTAAATGAAAGACGGAACTTTGTATTTTCTGTTAAAGCGTGCACTGGTGTTATCTTGTACTTGAGTCAAGAAGATAGAATCCATTTTAAAAATTCTCTGAGATTAGAAATTGGTACCTCTTCCTCCAATGAGGCGAAGTTATTTCGTGTAGATAACAGTACGGCAATAGCATCTTCTTCAAAAAAATCTTTACTATTCTGTGCTGATTATAGAACATTTTGGATTGAATGGAATGATTCAAAGTATTTTGGCGTTGGTCAAGGAGGAGAAATTGGAAAGAATTTAATATTAGAGGCTAATAATCACGAAATACCAATCCATTCTTTAGGTTTCGCCAACAAAAAAGATAAAATAGACTACGAAATTGTCAATTCATTCGGCAACACTTTAAATATCGCTCCAGTTGATTCAGATAAATCTGATTTTATTCGAATGAACGTAACAGAATCAAAAGTAAAATTTGGCGTAAGAGCATGCAACGATGCAAATATACGAATGTATTCAAATTTTGAGATTGAAAATTCAACTTTCGAAGCCAATTTAGGAATTGAAAAAAACACCAAAACTTCCTTACAATCAACAATTGAAAGAAAAGTAGAAACAACTCCAAAAATACTCGATTGTGAAATTGATCGTCTCTTTTATATTGAAAATAATGGAAATGAGACTACTATATTCAAAGGAGATAAGATGATATTTCTTAGTAAAGTTAAGGATCGCAGTGAATTTAAATCAGTATCATTTGGTGTAAGAGATAAAAGAGCTATATATTCTATAAGCTGGGATGGAGGTTAATATACTTTAAAAGACTATTATAGGATTAAAACTTCTTTTTTTCCTCCCTTTTCAAACAGAAACTGCTGCTCGTGTAAATACTGTTGGCGATAATAATAGATTAGGTCAAGTATGGATTAGTACATTGGGAAAAAATAGTATCGTCTTCTACGTACAAACATCAAAATCTATTAATCTTTTTGCAACCAACATTCCAAACTTTTACGAAGATTTATCGTATAGAGTATAAATATTAATTATAGTTTCGTGAACATTTGCACTTGTAATTATTCAAACAGATATCAATTACAAGAGATGAAGAGAGTAAGATAGAAGTCTTTCAGAGGATGATTAAAAGCCCATTCGAAAAATTACTATGCATTAAGGATACACCTCCACTTTTGGATGAAAACAAAATAAGAAGTTTCTGGTTTGAATGGCATCATAAAGAATTATCATGTATAATAATATAATATATAAATATAGATATATAGATTATTGCTATTGATTCTTCCTTTTCATTCTTCTATCTCATATATTTCCAGTGGGAGTTGGTGAAGTAACAGGAGAAAATACGATATTAAATTGCAGTATTAACAATGCAAATGCCGTTAACGCCATCTCTTTTCATTCTTCATCCACAAATGCAACATGGTATTTTGGTAATAGCTCTGGTAAATTGGTCATTCTTTTTCATTTTGCCTAAGCATATATTTTCCTTTATATTTACAGTACCAGTTGATAATTCTCCCATCCCAACATTACGTAAGAGTCATTAAATTTTAATACAAATTTGACTTTTAAAACTTCACTTTTCTATCATTTTTTACAGCACCACTACCAAATATAATGCAAGGTATATTAATAGCTTAAAGATACAGTAAAATTACAAATATAACATCTCTTCACACCCACACACACAAACACACACACACTCTCTCTCTCTTTCACTCTCTATCTCTGTTTCATTATGTTAGACAACCAAATCTATGCAATTACCTCGAATGGAAGAGAAAATGGCTTGGCCGTATTTACTGATCAAAATTCCCTCGTATTTGAGGTTCAAGCTTGCATGAAAGCCATTATTGAAATGGCCAGAGTATCAGATGGTTTTCAAAGACAAGAATATGCAGAAATAACCCTGGACTACCTTCCCGATAAGGCTAGAATTGAAATACGCACAAATAATAACGGTAAACGTGAAGATATTACAACTGGTAACCTGTTGGATTGTGACATAAGCAAGAAATTTTGGGTAAGTTATTTTTGTATTATTGGTAAAAGATTCCTAAACCATACTCATCAATTTGTCTCTATTTGAAATAGATAACTTGGGGTTCGACTAAAAACGGATCTGATTATACTGGCTATCTCAGAATGGGGAAAGGAGTTGACGTTGGAGAGGAAGAAATATTTGAAAGACTGCATCCGTTTTTCAAAAGTTTAAACTTCTTTCAATTATATGGAAAGGAAATATCTGATGGAAAAGGAATTTGGAGAGTATTAGCAAATTCAGCAAGATCATTTAAAAAGATGACCAATACAAACTTTCAACGAAACGTATTTCAACAATCTGTCTATGACACAAGGGAGTCTGTAATTGGAGTTCAAGCCAGTAAAGATGCTTTTATTCTTCTGACCGATGAATGGACATCTCAGTCTGTTTTATTTGAAATTGGGATAAATGTTAAAGATTCAAATCTAGTTTCCATAGAAGATAAAAGAACAGGAATTACAGTAAATACCACGGAAAGACATTTAATTTCTGAAAATAAGACTGAATACTTCTGGTTCAGGTTTGCTCATTAATTATCATTTAAACGAATTATCTATATTCATTATTATCAGATGGGAAAAAGGAACGGTAACAATTGGAAAAGGCTACAAAATTGGGCAAAAAGTTCTTTTAATTCATGATAAAGGTGACACCGCCAGTGTAGTTGGGTTTGGTTTGGCAACAAAGGATACAACCGGATTATGGACTATTCCTAATGATTTAAGTATTTATTTCAAGTTGATTTGAAAATCAATGAATTTAAATTAATAAAAATGAATTATTTCAGATCAAGACTATACTATAAGAAATCCTAATGATAATGAATATCGGCATTCCTTAATCACTCATATTGTGAAAACTCACATAGAATTTTCAATTAGATCCATGTCAGGCTCAAAAGTTATGCTTTTACCATACGAACCTCAACCACTTCATTTGGGACCACTAAAAAAGTTAAATAATAGCTATGAAATTGTATTCTCTCCATTGGGAAATAATTCTATAGGTTGGAAAACTATATAGACAAAAACTCTCAAATAATTCATACTCATCTTTATAATAGGGATAAAATTGGCTGGATCGTCGCAATATCTAGGTCTACAAAGTTTTAAATCATCTATTTTATCGCCTCAAACATTAAGAAAATTTTGGGTATCATGGAGTGATTCCCATCTTCGAGTGGGCTCAGGTTAAAAATATTGCCTATTCAATTATTATCTATTAATACTATTATCTTTTCATTAATAATTTAACGTTATTGTTCCCTTATTCCAACATAATCTATAACAGGTGCTTATCCAAACAATGAAGCTATAAAAGTTGCAAGAAGTTCGGTATCTGTAAACTCAATTTCCTTCGCCAGTGATGCACCGACCAATGCTTCGTTAAATGAAATTCGTTTACCTGTAAATTATGGTAATTTATTCATAGAAAATTTTGAATAGTCTAAGACTTTTTCCAACAGTTCCAGCTTTGGATATTTTCAATAAGGAAAGTCCAGTAGTATATGATAAAATATGGAAAAACCTGATTGGAAAGAAAGATATTGTCTTTACTATTCGAACTTGTAAAAGATTTTCAATTGTCCTGAGTGAATTCGCAGTTGCAAATGATCAAGCGATAGAAATTGTGATAACTTCTGGAGGGAACTCGGAAATAAGATCAGGAGTTAATGGAGCGATTATTCTTAGAAGAGAGGTAGGTAATGTCCTTCAGTGTTCTGCTTGGAAAACTTTCTGGTTAAGTTGGAGAAGGAGGTATGTTGCACTTGGACTGGGGCCTGATCCAGGTTATGAAACCTTATTAAATACAAGACATATAAACATTACACGGATAACGGCAGCCAGTTTTGATAGTCCGGAAGAGATATCTTGGAAATTTGACGAACAGGAGGAAGATATCATGGAAATATATTCGCACAGAGATCTAGGCGATAGAAATTCATATCATGATATCTGGTTCAGTACTATTAGAAATGAAGTTGAATTTTCGGTTAGAAGCTGTAAAACAGTTCGAATTGCGATAACAGATGATCCTCTTCTAAACGAATTAAAAAAAGCTACTCAAGTTATAATCATGAATGATAAAGTAGTGTTCAGAGATCGAGAGGCTAACAAAACTAAATCAATTTCAAATGTTATCAATTGTAGGGAGTTTAGAACCCTAATTATTCAGTATAAGCCAATAACTCAGGAGTTAATTCTTAAAGCACAACAGTCTAATCAAATCATTCTAAAAGAGAAAATGAAATACGTAGAAATGAATTTTATCCGAATAGGATCGGACGAAGATGCACAATGGAGATATTCAAAATCTCAGGGAGTGGTTCATCAAGTTAAAACAACTTCTTCGACTATTTGGCAAGTTTTACGTTGGAATATCGAGAAAAGAAGATCTATGGTATTTGATGTCATAGCTTGCGCTGATGCTCGTATGGGCTTTTATTCGACCATATTACAAGGAGTTGTTACAACTGGATTTACAGTTATTTTAGGTGATGATGGTAATAGAAAAATCTATGTAAAAGAGCAAAATAGTATAATAGGAGAAGCAGAATTTAAAGAAGATCTTCTTAATTGTAATTTAACAAGGCGTTTTTACGTTAGCTGGTCAAAACATGAAATTCTTGTTGGAAGAGGAGATATCATAGGAGCAAATACTCTTGTAAAAGCCAATAGACGGCAAAAAGATACTATACGATATTTGTCGGTTACATCTGGTACGCTAGCAGCCCCTGTTGATACAATAATATGGAGATTTATGGATTTTGAAGGTATAATTTCAATTTTTTTGATAAAATTCTAACTATTCTCTTACTTTTAGGCGATGAGTTTACATTCCCAAATACAATTGGTCCGTCAAACGATCGTACAACTATAAACATAGCTATACCACCTCATAGGCTTTCGATGGACTTTAAGCTTCTATCTTGTAGAGGTGGCGTTCTGAATTTACATGAATCTGACGAATTTAGTGTACCAAATTATCAAATAAATATCAACATGGAGGGAGATGGACTACTCCGATTGTATAAAAGGAAATCGCAAAAATTGGAACTATTAGATGAGACTGTAGTTGATAATCTCGTCACCTGCTCCACAGCAAGATCATTTTTTGTATCTTGGAAAGATGGATTATTTATTATCTCATCCTCAATGAAACAACATGGCGATACAATTTTCATTGAAGTGAAAGATTCTTCTCCTTTACCAATATTCTTTTCACAATTACGTTCAGATCAGTCGGATAGAATATCATTTTATCAATTACAGCGAACAGTAGCTCAGGAAATAACGTTTAAAAGGGATTTATCTACAGCAGAGAAGGACTTAGGTAGTTGGTTCACTCCATCAACAATGACTAAATTGGTATTTGGATTAAAAAGTTGTAACCGAGTTAGCATCATATTTGCACCTTTTGTCGGAATTTTACGATATCAGACTTACGAATTGAGAATAGGTACATCTTCCAATCGATATACAATATTCCTTCGGCACAGCGATAAAAGTACAACAATTGCTAGTCAATCAACGCCTCGTATTCTTGATTGCAATGAAATGCGTTATTTCTGGTTGGAATGGAAGTACAACGCTATCTCCTTTGGAAAAGGAACAATTGTATCACAACAAAGGTAACTTTATTAAAAACACTACTATTATTCAAATAATTAGAATTTTACATTCAATTCAGAGTTATAGAATTTCGTTCAACTGAAAATATGGACATTAAAGCTCTAAGATTTGCTTCTCCAACAAGTTACACCTTTAAATGGATGCAATTTAACAGTAAAATCTTTATCTTATCTTAACTAATTAATCCTATTTTAAAAAGCAAACTTTTAATAATATTTAGGCGAAGTTCATAGAATACAAACTACGAATGACAACGACGGTCCATTAATTGTTCCGTTTAATAAAAATTTGCTTATCTTTCAACTTGAGGCCGATTTAGGAGCGAGTATAGAATTAGTAAATATTTCGGACAGTACACAATCTTTGGCTCAAGCAATTATTGGAAATAGCAACAGTGATAACTTAATCATTAAAGTTCATGGTGTTACCAACGTTACGGCTAATATTCCAGGACTTATTGCCTTAAATAGATATAAAACATTCTGGATGTCTTGGGATAAAGATTCTATAAGATTGGGCAGTGGAGAACCGTACGAGAATGAAATAGCAAAAACCTTATTCGGTCTTGAGGATGCAACTGGATATATTTTGAAAACTATATATGAAACCTACGCTTCCAGATGGCTAATATTTCCATCCGACGGTAATAATTTTGCAATATACTGTGTATTTTTAGAGTTAAATAATGCTTTTCCTTCATTCAAAATAGTTAATTTTTTAATGGCGTACGGTGGGAAAAATCGAATTTTTGGTAGTATTTGGTTAGGGGTAACAACATACGATTCCTATTACTTTTCGGTAAAGGCTAATGAATATGCAAAGTTGAATTTAGCATCAATTATTGGCAATATAAAAGAAAGGGATTATACTATCACCATTGGAGCTGACAGTAATCGTAAAATAGAAATTGCGTATAAAAATGAAATAAAGGAGACAAGATTTTTCAATAATCCATTAAATTCTTTAACTGAAACTTCATTCTGGTTGAGCTGGGTTGATGAAAATCTTTCGTTAGGTTTTGGTACTTCAATTGGAAATTATCAACTTATCTCTTGGAAAAGAGATAAAGATGATATAATTCCAATAAATGGAATAGCATTGGGAGCTGGAAAAGATAAACCTATAGATAACAGCTGGAAAATAATTCGTCCAGATTACGGTGAAGTTGTTGATGTTTTCACTCCGAACGTATACAATTATGATAAGACATGGTTCATGCCGCAAAAGGAGTATGTAGAATTTGGAGTTCAAATTTGTCACGATGCCCACATCGCTCTCAGTCAGGAAGCAGGTGTAACGAATAAAAACACGTACGAAATAGTATTGGGTGGTGGGCGAAATACATTCTCAGAAATTAGAAGAAGGCGTCAGGGCTCAACAGCTGTTCATGTAAGAACTAGAAATATAGTAAATTGTTATGAAATGAGGAAATTTTGGATAAAATTCTCTAACTCCGAACTATCAGTTGGAGCTGGAAGCTATAAAAATAATTCTGAACCTTTTATGGCACATAACGTTAACGCCTCTCTTAACATACCATACATATCCTTCTCAGCTGGATTTGGTAACGATGGAAGATGGCAAATAGCTCAAGATGACATTCGATGGATGCAAACAAGCACAAAGAAGAATGAACTTGTAAAGTATGTTGGTGTAACAAGAGTAGCCAGAGAACTCGTACAATTTGGTGTAAAAGCTTGTTCGGAAGCTCAAATATCTTTGTCAACTATTCCAGGTGAAACAAAAACCCTGACTTATTCAGTGAGAATGGGCTATGATAATCAAGTTCAAGTTTTCAAAGATCTTACTCTAATTAAATCAGTGAATTATGAAAGGTTCTTAGAATGCGATCAATTTATACCTATTTGGATATCATGGGATGGGGCCAATATAAGATTAGGCAGAAGCGAAGAACCTGGAGATAATAAGGTTATTGAAGCATTTTTAGGTGAACAGGCGAACGTTAACGGTCTCTCGATGATTAGCAATGTTGATGCGTCATGGGAATTTTTATTCGAAAATTCTACTTCTCAACTTCCTCCAACTTTACCTCCAGTAACGCCTATTCTACCAGAGGGTGAATATCTTGAGCTTCAAAGTCCCAACATTTATCTTTACGGAAAAAGTAGTTTTACCGTGTCTGAAGAATATATCACTTTCTTTGTCCAGGCTAAAAATGATGCATTCCTAGCTTTAACATCAATACCCGGAGACTACGAGATCGCAGCATATGAAATCTTAATAGGCGGAGCAAAGAATACAAAAACAGAGATAAGACCGGGAATAATGCAACCAGCTGTTAGATCTAAACAAACCCCGAGAATATTAAATGAAACCACGCCCAAAGCTTTTTGGATATCTTGGAGAGATAACATAGTTCAAGTGGGCGAAGGAACAGAAGTTTTCAAAAAAACTATAATAACTTGGTTCAATCACAGACAACAAACCATAAGATCAGTTGGAATCACAACAGGATTTGGTAGTACTGGAAAGTGGTATTTCCCAAGAGATATGCCATTATATACTGAACTATCTAGAAAAATGAACGACGTAGCATTCAGTATGAAGTCAACTTTCAAACATTGGATTTTATTTGCTGTAAGAGCATGCCAAAACGTAGAAATAACCTTTGGAAGAACAATAGATGATGGAGGTGTTTATATTCTGTACGTAGGTAGGAACAATGAGAAAACTGAACTAGAAGATGTAGCTGGTAATAAAAAGCTCGTGTCTGTAAGTACACCTAACATATTAAGTTGCACTGAGAAGAGATTTTTTTGGATTAGCTGGATAGATCAGATAAGTTTTGGTACTTCTTCAACAATAAATGAAAAAGTTGTACTTGAATGGGGTCATTCCTTATATAATATTACATCGGTTACAGCTATTAGTTCGGATGATAAAGAATCCGAATGGGCCATTGATCATTTCACTTCATCGACGCTCAGTGTTACTGGAACGTCTGGATTTTCAATGTCTATGCAAAAGCGTCCCTGGTTTAGTTTCTTAGTCAAATCATGTGGAAACGCCCAACTTGAATTTAAAGTAGATAATGCAACAGAAAAAGAAACGTCACATAAACTTATTTTCGGTACCGATAGAAACAGCAAGACAGTTTTAAAACGTATAAACGGTAATTCGGAGGTGATTCTTGCTCAAAACTCTACAGATAAAATATTAGATTGTAGTGAATATAGACCTTTCTGGGTATCGATTATTGCTAAAGATAGGGATAAGAAGAGATGGATCGTGGGAATAGGAACAGATATAGAACAAAACATAATAATAGATGTTGACGAAGAGTTCCCACTTGAAGTCACTGATGTTCAAATTGCACCTGGCTTTAGTTATTGGCAGTTTGAAAGGCGATCGGAAAGGAGTTTAATGTGGAATTCTGGAAGAATTAAAAGTTTCAATCGAGTACAGCTGCACACTGTTAATAGAGATTCAATTGTGTTTGATGTTTTCACCACAAAATATGTTTATCTCTTGCTGGAGGAATACGCAAGAGTTCCATCTTACAGATCATATCAAGTGTCAATAGGAGGTACTAGAAATGAAGTTATTGAAGTTAGAAACGGTATATCTGGACCAGTTTTACATTCAGTTCCAGGAAATCCCAACCTTGTGTCTAGTCAGAGATGGAATAACTTTTGGATAAGCTGGAAAAATGGTTTTCTCGAATTTGGAAAGGGTACTAAGGTTGGAGTAAGAAAACTAATGTCCTGGAAGATGGCACCGCTCTATAACATCAGAGTAGTTTCTTTTTCAACTGGACATGGCTATATGGGAAAATGGCGATTACCTCCAATTACTGATGGGGAACTTATATCCACAAGAACTCATAATAGCTATCATTTAGATAGATTCGTGATGATACCCCTCCAACCATATATAGAACTATCTGTCACAGCTGGTTATTCAATACTACCCTTCAGTTCTCCCGTTTGCCACATAAGTTTGATTGAAAATCCTGAAAATATAACCGATCGTTATTATTTAATAACAATGAAAAGCGCTGCATTCGGTGGTTCATACGTCAAAGTACAAAAGATAATCGATGGCAAAGTTATAAAAGACCACAATGAAACAGTTAATTTGGTAAATTCACAGGAAATGAAGAAAATTTGGATAAGTTGGAAGAGTGGAGTTATTAAGTTGGGTAGGGGGAGCTGGGGGTCTAAGGAAGTTATTACTTTTGATGATTCTGAAAATTGGATTAATACTAATGCTTTATCGTTTACTGGAGATATATTTTCGCCGGCAACTTGGCTGATATCTAAACATCTCTCCTCTGAGGTTTATTCATATCAAAGTCCAAATTCATATTTGCCAGATACACACCTCACTGCTCCGTCTGATAAGACATTTTTATTCTCGGTAAGATGTAGATACGGAGCTAGACTTATCTTATCACAAACTGCCACAAATACTAGAGAAGTCATTTATGAAATAATAATTGGTGATTATATAAATACTGTGACAAGAATTCGCAGGAAAAAGGAGAGATTCACTAATATTGAAGAAGTTCGAACACCCACACCAAACATCTTAAGTGATGAAGAGAAACGTCCTTTCTGGTTAAGTTGGAAACACGATATAGTATCTTTTGGAAGGGGTCATGTTGTAGGAAGGGAAACAGTGATAGAATTCATTGAAAGCTCCAATGACATGCTCCCAATTAACTTTTTATCACTAGCTTCAAATGGGATTGTAAAGGCTGAATATTTCTTTGGAACCGACCAAGGTAAGAATATTTTAAAGATTTCTTTTTGTCTTTAAGATTTCATACTTCAAAATTTCATTCTATATAGAAAAAATCTTTGGATTACAATCACCTGCAGTTTATGATCAGTATAATAATCATCGTTTGAGAATAGACAATACGAAACAGACCCTCTTCTCAATACGTTCTTGTTCTCAGAGTCATGTAGGAATTTTTCAAAAAGATCCTACAAGAGCTCGACTTGAACTGGAAATTGGTGCCAATGGCAATAAGGATACAATTCTTAGAGACCTTCAAAGCAATCGGGAACTAAAGGAAGAAGTTACTCCGGATATTCTTAATTGTAGAGCGTTTACAAAATTCTGGCTAAGTTGGATAAATGATTTGAAATTTGGAGTTGGCGAAATATTCTATGAAAATACAATTTTAACTTGGACTCCAACAAACAATAACTTTTTAAGCGAATTTACTGAATTAGCTTTCTCTGGTGATCGAAGGTTCGAGGCTGAATGGAAAATTCATTCAACATCTAGTTCGTAATTGTGCTTTTGTTTTAACTATTCGCCTTAGAGAAGCTTATTATTACTTTTCTTTCAGATTATCAACTACTGGCCAAGACGCTATCAGATATCAATGCACTACAAACATACGTTACTGTACCTATAATAAACGTTTTGAATTTTGAGGTCAAATCTGATGAAATTGTTATGCTAGGCCTCCATCAATGGTTAGGAGTTTCAATGGGAATGTATAAATTATCTCTTGAAAAGAATGCTATAGAATTAAAAGAGAGTTCAAATACCTTGAAGAGGATAGATATTGATAACGACCAATTGATATCGGCAGATGAACGTCGGCCGTTCTGGATTGAATGGACGAAGACTAGGATAAGTGTGGGAAAAGGAGAGTCTGTTGGGGGTGATTTAATTCTTAATTACAACTCAAGTGTCCGAGATATAAAAGCCATTTCTCTAACATCGACTAGAAATGACGCTGATTGGTTAATAGATAAAGAATCTATATCACCCTTTCACACAATAATAGCATCAAATACGTTAGAATATAAAAACGGTTGGATTATTTCATCAACAAATAGTCTGGAATTTAGAATCAGAGCTAAAAGCGATGCGTACATTGCTCTAGCTGAAGAAGTTGGAGTAGTTCCACCAAATCCATCGACAACCTACGAAATCATTATCGGAAAAGACAATCAACGAAGCGTGATAAGGAGAAGTATAAATTCTACCGATTTAGAGGAAAACCAAACTCCTAATATTCTGAGTGATACGCTATATAAAACATTCTGGCTGTCATGGGAGGAAAACAAGATTCAATTAGGTATAGGAAATCGAGGAGTTTCTCAGCCGATAATAACTCTTAGAAATGCGACAAGACGTGTGAGAAGCGTTCACTTTGCCATGAGTACTTCCTGTCAAGATATTTGCACTGGAAAATTTCGATTCGAGAAGTATAAGGTCAACTCTATTACTGTTCATACACCTGACTCGTCAGTTTATTCAAGATATTGGGCTAGTATTGAAAATAACTATGCAATCTTAAAGGTATCGGCTGAAAGGAATGCAATAATTCTTCTGAGTAACGGTGAAGGTATCTCTGGAAATTCTTCTTATGAACTTTCTTACGGTAGCTTTGATAATAGTGCACTTATGATAAAAGAGCAGGCTGATAGTTTTTATTATCCTTTCGATATTAAAATTCTAAATAGTCCAATACCGACTACAATATGGATTAAATGGGATAAAGAATCGATAACTTTGGGTAAAGGAGGTGTTTTAAATTCGAACGTATTTGTTCAGCATTACTTCCGTTATCCACCAATTGTTGTCAGAGCAATAAGCGTTAAAACTGAAGATAATGAAGGAATTTGGAATTTAAACAATCTGGAAGAAGATCAACTAGTTTCTAAAACATCAAAATCTAAGAAAAGTGGTCCATACGAAGTAAAGACCAAGTCATTAACAACAAAAATAAAGACATGCTCACAAGCAAACATTACTTTTACCGATAAAGATTCAAATATTATGGCATCAGCTATTTTGAATACTTTTGATCATAAAAGTATACTCTTTGTAAGAAAAAACAATGTATTAGCGGAAGTCAAGAAAGTGCAAACTCCGAATTTATTCACTTGTGGAGAAAAACGCCTGTGGATGACTTGGTCTAAAGGACTACGTATTGGCTACGGAGAAATTAATCAAAATCTATTTTTAGCGTATACATCAAAGTCACTGTTATCATTTTCTAACGACATCGCAACTATAACGTCTGCTGATTTGATAACTAATTCAGATGCTGTATGGACAACTTCAAGAAGCGAAAGTAAGTATACTATTTGTTCTAATTATGTAATAAACAGATTATATATATTAAAGCATTTACTATAATTACAGTTAATTATGTGCAATTCTCAATCAACGACAAAAGCTCTTATAGCAATCAAGAAACAGTTCGAGTTAGCGGAAGAAATAATATTATCGCTTCAATTAAAGGTTGCAAAAATGCTTTCGTAGCTTTAGCAAACTATGAGAACAACTTACAAAATAATACTTACGAAGTGGCTATTGGCATCAATGGAAATTCACGATTAGCCGTACGTTCAAGTATTGGAGGACGCAACGAAGATTCTATAATTGGAAATTTCTTAGATTGTCAAAAGTGGAAGAATTTTACAATTAATTGGAACTTTACTCAAACTCTTCAAAGCGTTGAGTACAGGCTACAAGTGCAAGGAAATTCAGATGGATACTTAATAGATTGGAAAATTCCTAGTAATAAAGTTCACGATGTAAACGTTATTAGATTTACGTCAGAAGACGCTCAATGGAGATTTTACACGGATGATGAATGTATGAGATAACGTTTCCTAGAATTTTATTCCATTCCTATTGTGTTTCAGATATTTCTGGACCAAATAAAACTGATCCAAGGCCGACACCTTTAGTGACTAAAGCTACAACTTTATCTATGGATTTTACTACACAAGATCAAACATCTGCAACAACACCTACAACGAAAACCACAACTCTACCGACTTCGACTACAATAAAAACGACTACTTCAAAGCCAACGACTCCAACAACGCCAAAGAAGACAACAGTCTCAACAACTCAAACTACAACGAAAAAGGCAACAACTCCAACAACTCCTAAAAAGACAACTACTATAATTTCTACAACTCGTACAACAACAAAACGACCAACTACAACGAAAAAGCCAACTACAACAAGTATAAGAACGACTACCTTTAAATTATCGACAACTCGTATAACTCAAACAACAAAATTATCAAGTAATATTGGAAATTTGCTCTAATTCCTTAATAATTAACACTGCACTATTTATTTTTAGCGAAGCCGATAGATCAGGTACAGCCAACTAATAGAAAAGGTTTATCAAGTGGTTCAAAAGCAGCTATAGCAATTGGAGTTATCATCTGCTTAGTCCTTATTGTAATTATAATTTTAGCAATAATTCGCTTTAAACCAGAAGTTGGTGAGAATCTGAATAGAAAATGGCAGAACTTGAAGAATTATAGCCGAAGTGACGGAACAACTCCAATTAGAAATAGTACACAAGATTTTACTGAAGATAGTAGTTTGTCAGTTAGTAATGACTTTATTAATCCAGTATATAAAGCCAATAAGCCTGAAGGAGAGGCTATTCATCTTCCAGATATAAAAATGTCGGCAACAAAAAGTGTAAGTTTAAAAGATGGAAGTCCACTTTATTCAGTGACATAACATTTATGATAAAACAATGAATCTAACCTTTATTAATTTCAGAAATGCTCATTAATAAGTTATATAATATATATATATATATACAATACAGTTTAAGTATTAAATACAATTATATTATTATATAGAAACGGCGTCACTACATAAGTTATTGCTATTCATTCTATTTCTTCACTCTCTCCTTTCTTCCTCCCTATCTATTTCCCCTGGTCTTTTTCCTTTCAACTGTATACCATATTTAATTATCTTTTCTAAACCGAAAAAAGAAAATTTCTAGGATTCTATACAATAAAAATCTTGTTAATTGCATTGAGAGTCGGCTTTATTGAATATATATTACATCTCAGATCAATAATAACGTAGGAGACTGGAGGCGCTTCATCAAAGGCGTACTCGGAAGAATAGTTTTTCTTTCATAATTCAACTGTCACTCGTCGCTTCGTTGTAGTCCAGGTCTATTAATTATGTGATAATTTTTGTTTTTTGCTTTATACATTATATTTAATTTCTTATTTCTTTCCTAATTTTATGTAAAATACATGTTTTAACTTTTTTAATAGATTGAAATCTATGGAATGAATATATCGAAATATTGAAAATAAAATATATATTTACCAGTTTACAATGGCATCATCATCTTGGTTCTCTGCTTCTTCCTTTTTAGTTGCTATCGGTGGTCTATTATTAATGTTATTATTCTTCTCGAATTCTTTAGTATTAATTTCAATGGCATACTTTCACAAGATTCGAACTACAAGTAATTATTCAATAGTTTCGTTAGCAGTAACGGATATGTGTATAGGATTAATCGCACCAGTCGCCCTTATATTCTACCTAAAAGAAAATGACGAAGAAATGAATAAACTTTGTTCTCTGGCCTTGACAATTTCCAGAATTATTTGTGGGTTGAGTATAACGAATGTTGCGGCAGTTGCCTTCGACCGTTATACGGCTATAAAATCACCTTTAACGTACAGTCAAGTAGTTTCAACTTTTCGTGTTATAATTGTAACTATTTTCTGTTGGATTTATGCCATTACTTTATCTTTTTTGCCTTTCATTTACTCAAAATTAACTAATAACTGTAAAGAAAACGACCTTCTCCTTGTAATTTCGCTTAATCTTCTATTTATTCCTCCAGTTATCGTACTTATTGTAGTATATTTTCGAATATGGAAAATTGTTACCGTTCAGTTAAGAGCTATAGAAGCCGTAGAATCAGCTGTTTTAGGACCACTTGAAGCCCGTCAACGTTCTAGAAATAGGAAATGTATTAAAGCATTAACAATCCTTTTATCTGTATATATCTTTTTTTGGTGTCCATTTAGAATTATTGATATTTTACAAGTTACAGAGATTGGACCAATCTCTAATAACATGTCCATGCTATTATCAGTATTATCTTTGATATGCAGTGCCGTTAATCCATGGATATTCGCTTTTAAAACTTCAGACTTTCGACCAGCTTTTGGGAAATTGTATAGAAAATTTATTAAATCGTGCGACTGCCAAGAAATCGACTCACGCTCTTCAAGTATGACAACATTCTCTGGTTACGATCCACAATTTACTCCGAATCGTTCAGAAAGGAGCAGAAGTAGTATCACTGATTTAATATACAATTTTACGAGGAGAAGATCAAGGATATATCCAAGCGAAATATCCCAAACTTGATCATTTTTGTATGTTTCTGCTATTTGTTTCAAAAGTCATATGAAAGTTTTATATGTGAAATAGAAATGTATCTTTAACCTTGCTCATACTTTTAAAAAGTGCATTTATGATTATAGGTCGTCCATTTTTTATTTATTAAATGTTCCCTTCTCAAAATACATGTAAAAAAAATTTTCCAGGGTAGTACGTACAATATCGTTACAAAGAAGTAGAATATAATGGGTATATATAAATGGTAGCTCATACACGGCGAGAGCGAGAGAGAGAGAGAGAGAGAGGAAGAGAAAGAGAGCTTGATAGTTCCGCTACATTATTAGCACTCATAATTTCTATTCAAATCTTTTGTATGTCTTCTAAAATAGATCAAGGACATGTAAATTGTTTCATTTATAGCTTTCAAGATGAATCAATGCAAAAGCTATTAATGGATTTTTATTCAATATATAGCATAATGTGTATTTTATCAATATGGAAACCTATCATTGATCTGGTTGCGGTGGTCTTTCGCTATAAAAATTTATCTCTTCGATCTCCCTTTTACTATAGCCCAAGCTCAATAAGTATTTATCTTCATTGGCAAAAAATTCACTTATTGGGCAACGTCTAGTAAAGAATTGTCCAAATTCTCGTATCCATTTGTTAGCAACTATTTCAAAAGAAATTAAATTATATTATTATAATCATTGATTATCGAATAAAATATTTAGATTACCCCATTTTTGTCCCAATAAAATAGGACATCCAGCATGACTTGTCCTCATATCCATATCACCCCCTTCCTCAAAATTATACCAAAATGCCGCCGCATTCTTGTAAAATTATTTAGTTTTTAGCATTCAAAAAATTTACTTTTTCATTAATACCTTAATCGGTGGTACAGCAACCTCAACGTCTGGAAATACTGTTGCCCCACCAGCATGTATAGTACTCAAATAGAACATCCAGGTAGCTATACGGTCACCAGTATTCAGTAAAAATTCGGGAACTGTATTTAAATCGGATCTTTGCTATTTTGTTTCGAATGGAAATAGAATAAAAGATTAATAATTTAATTAAATCATCAATGTATTAATTAATTAATAAATTAATTTTCACCAGGTAAAAATCTGTATGAGGCTCGTATTGTCCGCCTACGCCGTAATTAACAACTTGAAACGGTTCTGCATCTGTCATGATATGTCTAAAAGTTGTACTCAAGCCTGTTGCCCTTGCAACTCTATTTGATAACTTTGTAACACCTATACCATCGTAATTATCCCAAACCCATCCTCTATATTTAAGTAAATTCGGATTAATATGATAAATATATTATTCAAAATACTAATATAATAAATGAAATAACTACACTTTTCCAATCCTCTGAGTTGTTAATTCTGGTTTTGAAGCTACACCAACTTGAGCTCTCTCCAACTATTTAACAGAGTTCATTTAAGTTTATTCATTAACACTCTCTTTTAACATAATATATTCTACTTACTGTTGGTTTTGCCAATTCCTTAAGTAGTTCGCCCTCCTTATCTGATATTATATCGTGAAACATAGATATAAATGGACTGAAGCTAAGGATTTCTTGCTTAAAAATTTCGTAAGGACATGTTGAACTTTTAACGTATCGGCATCTTAAATGTTTCGCATATTTGCTGTTCTTTTGGAATGTTGTAATAACTCTTTATACTAAAAGTATTTATATATTAAATATATGCATACTTGCTTAAATTGTCCTCTACACATTTCTTCGTATTTAACTTTCCACTCGGGTTCTGTCTTTCTCCATGAATATTCATCGTGAATAGAACTATTTTCTTCTACATCAATTTCCTTATATAATTCATTATAGTCATCAAGCTCAGCTTGAAAAAATTCCTTTGATTCATCACTCTTAGCTAAAATGAATATACGTTTATATCTATTAGCTTATAAAAAGAAAGTACATACCCGTCTTTATAGCAAAACTATAAATATCTAAAGCTTTTTTTCCATTACCCATCTTTAAATAAATGAATTATTATTATAACTATTACAATTATTACTTAATAAACTGACCAGTAGGAACATATCCACAACGAGACTAACAATATCTTCTATACGTCTATTATTACTCCCATCGTGCAGTTTCTCAATACTTTTATTAAACCATTGAACAGCTAAACCTAATTCTGAATTTTCCTTAGACGATTCACCCAATCTATAACAATCGTCAGAGTTTAACGGATCAGCTTTGAAACTAAAAAACAAACATAAAAAATCAATGTGTAAAATATCAAAACTAAACTACCTTGTATACAAACCCTTTAATATTTCCATTAGCAAGGTCGTTTGTAGATAGTTGATAAGTTCTTTGTAGTCGGATAATACCTGCTGCAGCTCCTGCAATATCTGTTTCGTCTGGAAAGTTTGCTGTTTAAAAAAAATTCATATTTAGAAAACGATTTAACTGATAATAAGATAAATAATACTATAAATTCCATTAACATACCAACAAGAGATTTATTGTAATTTCCCACTTGAGCTAATCTTTCCAAATTTAAAGCATATTTCTTTATCAAATAGTAAGCGTTTAAAGGATGAGATAGATATTCATCAACTGTTTTATTAGATAACAGAGATTTCTTTATTGGTTCTTCTTTAGATAATTCAACGAATCTATTATTTATAAAACAATAAATTCGATATTTTTAAGAGAAAATAATTATCTTTAACCTTTCTAAGTTATTTATTTTATCCTCTTCCGATGTCACGTAGTCACTAACAGTTTTTAAAAGAATTTCTTCATTCTCAATTATATCTTTTAAATGTGTTAATGATGTAAAAATATCCGTGCAATTAATGGATAAAAACTGATAAATTACTAACAATAGTAAACATTTCATTGTTAATAAATGCTCAAAAAAAACAATTTCTTTCAAATCATCTAGATTCAGACTTTAATAATACTCCACTACCTACCCTTTATGCATCAGTGAATTTCACTATTGAACTAGTAGGCCTAACTCTACATTGATATTGAATATAGTAGGAAAGAACTTCAATAGTAGAAAAAAGAAAGCAGAGCAAAGAAATAAATGGATTTTTTATTTTAGTCATAATAATCTTATTCAAATATTTGAATTATTGGGAATAATGATAAATCTCCCAGATTCTACTTTAGATCTTCCCCTTCCCCCTCCTCCTCCACCTACTCAAGAAGATATAGCGGATAAAGAAATACAATTGAAAGAAAGATTGAATGAAGAGGAGGCTGAAGATAAACCTATATCGGATGAAAATAAACTTCAGAAAAAAATCGTCTTATCGAAACAGCATCTTCTCTTTCTTATAATCCAAGTTATCAGTTTCGTTATTGGATTAATAACTTTATTTTTATCTTCGTTTAGCCTATCAACAATAAGATACGATCCCATTATTAAAGTTTTCTCCGTAGTTAATCAATCAGCTAATTTCGACGAGTATTCTTCATTAGCAATTGCCAACATCTTGGTTATAGTAGGCACAATATTAAAGTTATTTCTAATAGTTTTCGGCTTTTTTGGCGCTCTCTGGAACATTGGAACTATCTTAGAAGTTTATATCCTACTCATAAACATCGTTTTCATGATGCAAAGTTCCGCTATAGTTCTAGCATCAAAATTCCATACGCAAAATACCGAAAGACTTAACGAAGGCTTGCATATTCATCTTGCAGAATATTATAAATCTAAACCATTATTACGCAATGGCGAATTGCAGTTGGATGATAATCTAGTGTCAGTTGCATGGGATACAGCTCAATTTCATGTAAATAAATTCATAAAATTCTATATAAAATATAGTTTTAATCATTTTAGTTAAAGTGTTGCGGAGTTAGGCAATCTATAAACGACTATTCTACTGATCCTAACTCTTTCCAACATAGTGAATGGTCCAGCAATACTATAGATCCCGGTATAGATTTTAGGCCTAGATATCCACCGAGTTGTTGTGTATCGTCTAACGGAATTAGTTACCCGTTTGAGAGGAATTCAAGATCTTTAGGCATAAAAGCCGTCTATAATTGGAGAAAATGTATGATAGATGGAGATCCAGAAGTCACTTATACAACATCTTGCTTTAAAGCTATAAGAAATCGAATACAAAGTCATATACAGTATACTTTAGGCTCTTGTACATTTAATGTAGCTGCCCTTATACTCTGCATAATATCTGCTTTAAGACTTCTAAGGATTACTCCCATTTAGATATAGGCGTTACGGCAACAAACAAAAATACGAGTTCGTAACTGCGCGTGTAACATGGAAACACATCAACAAAACAAGTTAAAGACTTTTTATTTGGAATTCAATAGAAAATAAACTTTAAAGCTCCTAACATTTATTAATTAAGCAATTTATTCCATTCCTTTCTTCTTCTTTTTTTATTTTTATGTTTTTTCAGCTTTTATGTTTTTTAAACAAAAATATTCATTTGTTTTAAGGAAAATAGACTTTTTTTTTAAATCACTTCTATAGTGTCAAATGCAAAAGAAGAAAAAAGATAAAGAGGAAGAAGATATTCTCCTTTATCTACAATTTTAAGATTAAAATATCGCTTTTGCTCTCTTCTTTCTTCTTCATAAAATCTATAAAACCTATTTTATAATAGATATCTTTGATTTTAGATTGACTTGAATCCAAACAGCAGTGAACTCCTTGTACACCATTTTGTTTTAGATAATTTTTGACGGTTAAGAGTAATTTCTGCATTCCTACACACGATTCTTTATCGGCCAAATGGTGTGAATTGGTAATGAAATGCAAAAATCCAGGATATTTGTCGCAGAGACCATCGTGAACTTTCCCACGATTATTCAATCTCTCGATAGTTGACTAAAGTATAATGCAATAGTAAATATATAAATAGAGATATCTATTTAAATATACACTTATAATAAATACCCTTTCCATTTCAGTAAGTTGCTCCTCAGGGAATAATTGTAGGTTGTACTTCTTTTTTAATTCTACAATATAGCTTTCTTCGGCTTTTTTCATAAAATCCTTAATATTTATAGTTGCTAGAGCGAAGCTGATGATATTGGTGAAATCATCTTCTAGAATGAAACATAAAGAAGGTTCTAATTCGATATGAACGCCAACTACGTGATCGGCAAGCATATTAGGAAAGTTTGGAAACAGTTCCTTGTCGCTTTCAAAGAACTTGTATAATTTTTCCTATTAAAACAAATAGGTTATTTAATTACGTAACGGCTTAATTGATTTATATTCAACTCTTTTAATACCTTATCAGATTTTAGAAAGTTTCTTACGGTAAATACTTTTGGTACTGAAGATTTCCTAGGAAACAAATCGTATTTTCCTTCAACATTAAGTAGTCGTCGAAATTCACCTTGTAATCCTCCGTGCTTTACCCACGGTTCAGGTTCATCTCTGCTAAAAGGTTCTCGAGTTTTCCTCCCTAATCCTTTTGTATAAACGCACATATACAAGATATATATATTATAAAATTAATATATAAATTACTAATTATGTACAAGCTATTTACCGTGCCAAGTTACATAAGAATTAATCATACTGAGAACATTTCGTAAATCAGAAACATAATTATAGATTTCGTACAAAAAAGCTCTATTCGGTATTTTCAATAATTTATCCATCATGTCGCAAATCTAGTTGTAATTATTAAACGAAAATAAAAGGAATAAGCGAATTATTAAGATAAAATATAAATTAATTATTTGTAGTAGGAAATTCATTTTACCTCCGCGTGTTTATCATGGAAATCTAACGCCCTTCTATGCCAGCTCCTACCTTCCGGACACTGAATTAATTGTATATTATAATTATATATAAAGAAGAATTTAGCTTATTTAATTGAATAATTATCCTTACTATTGGTTTTTTAGTTGATATTTCGCGAGAATTTGATTCTTGTTCATTTACTGAATCAGCGTTATTTAATAACCAGCTAGCTTCGGTTAACAAATGAATACCAACTGAACCATACTCTTCAGGCAAATAGAAAAGTTCGGCTAGTAATAACAGATCGTCTTCGTTAATTAAATCATCCGAGAGTCTCTTTTTTAATTTCTTTTTATGTTGCTCAAAATCGGTATTATCGAATGATGCTGGTGTTATACCTTCCGTTCCAACTGATGTATATATATATGGAACCCACGCTTTAATCGCTCTTTTTAAAGCTACATCTGGATGATAGTCAACAGTTTCAGAGCTCTTCGCCGGCTCTTGTTCTGTAATAATTCATTGATTTCGCGTAAATAAGCGTAAATACGTAAATTAGATAGTATGTTTTCAATAAAAAGAAAATTCAATTACCTTTAAAGCTGTCGTCCATTAAGGGTAAAGATAGCGGATCACACCATTGGGCCAAGGTATGAAGAGGTATAAAATTGACTTCAAACTCACAATTCGGATTACTTAGAATTCCCTTTAATCATTCAATGATATGTACAATTTTTAGTATTTATTAAAAACATCAATACTAGAAAATATAGATTAAAAATGGCATTATGCTTAACTTACTGCTACGAATTCCTTAATACCAGACTCTCTTCCTCTATAAGGTCCAAGATATATTCTTGTTTGATCGTAATCATTTGCGTGAATATTGTCCCAAATTATTGGTTTCCGTTTAATTTGTTCTTGTAGCTAAATGATAATGATAAAAACATTTTGCTAACATATTTGTTTACATTTATCTCACCTCTATTATGTTATCCACAGTAATATACTTGGATACAACTTTAGGCCCGGTCCATAAAATAAGAATATCGTTGTTTAAATTTGAACCTATAGTTTGTAAATATAATGAGCTCTTCACATCAGGATCAGCTCGTGTACTGCAATATTCTGTAAAAACAATTAACAATGTAAATTCTAAGATATTACATTAAAAAAAGTAAAAATTACCTGTTGGACAGAACATGAACAGATCGCATTCCTTAAGATCGCTATATGCTGCATTTGTAATGTGACATTGGGCTTTGGCGAAAGTTCCAAATTCATTTTCATCTTCAGGGAACATCTTTGTTTCTATATCATCAAATAATAATGCGAATGCTGTACATCCTAATTTAGAAACCTGTATTTGAGGTAAAATTATTTATTAACAAGTAGAATATGTAAATTTCTTATAGCATACTTGATGTAGTTTGGCTTTTAGTTTGTTTAATTCTTCATTATTACTATAGCTGATGTCTAATCCAGGAGAGAGAGCGTATATAAATTTAACATTATTCTTCTGAGCATATTGGATTAAAGATGCTAAATCGTCTATTAGAGAAAAACCATTTGTTTTTATTATTAATTGAAATAGAATGAAGAATCCATATAACTAACCGCTTTCTTCTGTTGTATATAACTCCCTCCAATTAGCTCTATGCTTTAAATCTTCTTTTGGAGCGTATAAATAAGTATTAAGTCCGATTTTGTTCATGCTAAAAAAACATCAAATATTATAATTATACAGTCTAAAAACTTGATTAGCTTTCCAATACATTACCGTTCAAATAAAGATTTTCTTTGATCCGATCTCCATGGTTTTCCATAAAACCCTATAAATGTGAAAATGGTTTGTATTTAATAATTATATAAAAAAAATTCTCTAAAAAAAAAAACAGAGCATCAATAAATTAGCATTGAAACACAAAAGGCCTTTAAATTTAATACAAATACAACTTCGTTAGCAGCAAACTGAGATCGAAGACTGCAATCAATAAATTGACTAAATTATCTTTCAAAACAAAAAATATGTCTTGAAACGATAAAAATATGGCTAGAATGCTGTATTATTTATTTGTATATATTTAAAGACAAGTAACTATAAATTTTTATTCTGCAATACTGCAAGAAGAGGGAAGTTGATGCTTAAATTATATTGTAAACAATTATTATTTCGCCTACACAATGATACCACACAGATTATTGAATATTGTAGGTGATTGTATAAGATTAAATAATGTTCCTGCTGATAAACTTAATCCAATATATTACCTTCACATACTCCACAGAGAAAAGACATTTCAAAAATTTTCCTTATGTAGAAATTTGAATTAATTTGTTAATAACTTGCTGCAATCTTTCGAAACACTCTCTCCTTGACTCTGTAACCAGTTTTCTCTACTCCGAGTTGTTGAACTTATTAGTTTAGTAAAATATTTCTTTATTATGTGGTTACTGTATTTATTAAGTTGGGTTTCCCTGTTCATCCAAATATGCTTTTTTACATTGTCAATAGGTATGATATTAGATTGGTATATTCTGACTTAAATACACCGAACTATTTATTATCGCTCAATATAATTTTTTTTGTTCAGCTTGTGGTTTGTATTATCTGGCGGAATTAGTTGAGGAGTATTGTGTCATATCTGGAAAAATTATAAAATATACTTTAATTGTAAGTAATTTATAAGAAAATTTAAAATTTTTGCTTGATTTTTCTATACTCTACAGATTGTAACAGGCATTCAACTTCTCTTTCTCTTGACCGAAGATTTGCCTATGCCTCTAATAATTTGTGGTATTGCTTGTAATGCTTGCTATGGATTGCTATTGAAAACATTTCCTGTTTTTGACTTAACTTCCGTACCCTTCGTAGCTAGTGTGTGTAAGTATTCAAAAATTCAAGAACATGTATCACAAGATATAGAAATGACTACCTCTAATCTTTCCAGTGCTATTGCTGCTACATCATTATTTAGCTTTCACCCATTTCTCCAAAGTTTGGTATGAGTTTAGTCATGTGTTAGCCTATTTTACTGTTTGTTTATGGATTGTACCATTCGCTTTACTGGTCTCCTTGTCTGCAAATGACAATGTTCTACCGATAACTGTTTCTCAACCTAATGAAACCAACCAAGGTGATGATATTGTAAGCTCTATATTTCGAAAGCGTGGAAAACGTATGGGATTATTAAACTTTTTAAGGAACGCTCAAGAATCTATTCTTCCTCAAAAAGTTAAAAAGAGTTTTTGAGACTTTACCCTTTGATTCTCATAGTACAAAAAATATCAACAAATACATTATTTAAATAATCCAGGTCAAGCGTGTATTATAATTATCTGTAACAAGCAAAATACCAAAAATACTCTACATACACCTGTCTGGCATTCTTTGTCTAGGAGCTGCTTTTATAATGTTGTCA
The DNA here is from genome assembly GCA_904063045.1 of Dimorphilus gyrociliatus. Taxonomy (NCBI): domain Eukaryota; kingdom Metazoa; phylum Annelida; class Polychaeta; family Dinophilidae; genus Dimorphilus; species Dimorphilus gyrociliatus. Next base: position 991,490 of record CAJFCJ010000015.1, on the reverse strand, counting down.
ACACGAAGTACCATTTCAGCTGCCTCAGCTGCAGAGAGGAGAACCTGCCTTTTTACTTGAAAGCTTTCAGTGATTCCAAGTTTGACCATGTCACCCAGATCACCGGCTTCCATGTCTAAACCAGCTGTTTTTCGACCTTCGGTGTGTGCTGCTTGGAGACGGGGAATCAACTCTGTTGAATCGTAACCTGCGTTGTCGGCGATAATGGTGGGAAGTTGACGAAGAGCTTTTGCAAAAGCGGCCATAGCCAATGCCTCCTTTCCAGGTGTTCGCGTAGCCAATTCGCTGACGGCATTAGCCATCAGCATTTCGCTGCATCCGCCTCCGAAAACAGTACGAGTTTCTTTAACTGTCTGGGACAATACGCACAAAGCATCGTGTAGAGAACGGTCAGCTTCATCAAGAATTTGTTCGGTGGCTCCTCGTAATACAATAGTACAGGCTTCGCCCAATTTAACTCCGGAGAATTTAAGTAATTTATCTTCACCAATCATCACTTCCTCAATAAGATCGCATTCACCTAATTTTACTTTGTCTGGTGTATCGAAAGTAGATGTAATTTCAGCACCAGTAACTAATGCCAATCTTTCTACTCCCTCAAAGTCAGCGTGTTCAATAGCCATGACGCCTTTATCCGCAAATAATTGTTCAGGGTAATTATAAATTAATTGCCTATTAATGAAGACATTGCATCCATGGGCTATGATTTTTTCAACTTTTTCCTTCATTTTTTCTTTCTCAGCCAATTCTAATTCGGCAACCTTAGCTACACCATCTACTCTTACTCTACTTCCGAATACTTTAATTTTATCAGTATCCATAGGTGTATTGGCTACCAAAATCTTACACTTTTCGACACGTTTTGGTTGATTAACTCCGATCTTTTTATCCAATAAAAAGCCTTCTTCTAGATAAGATTCACCCAAACCTGAGCCGAGTTTCTTAATAATTTGTATAGCATTCAAATCTATATTTCCCTTCAACCTTAAAACGGCATCGACCGATAAATTGGCGAAGTGTTCCTTGTGCTGATGCAAAATCTTGGAGCTAAGAGTTGTCCTAGCAATATTGACGAGATCCTTTTTAAATTTATCGGCATCACTTCCATTATCTTGCGCTGAGTTTTTTAATGCTGAACGAGCAGCCTCAGTAGCCTTGCGCCAACCAGCAATGATGGTTTGCGGATGCATTTTTTGACTAATCAATTGTTCGGCTTCCTTTAACAATTCACAGCAAAGAACAACTACAGAGGTCGTACCATCTCCGACTTCATCATCCTGTACTCTGGATATATCCACAAGAACTTTAGCAGCTGGATTGTCAATTCCGAGTGATCTTAAAATTGTGGCTCCATCATTTGTTACTTGGATAGTTTCACGCTTATCACCAGTTTGTAAAATCTTATCCTAGAATAATTGATTGAAATTTATGAAAAATATTCAAATTTTCATTCGAAATATTACCATTCCTTTGGGTCCAAGCGTGCTCTTTACCAAATCGCCTATTGCTATGGCGCCGACGAATGATGACTATAACAAATAAAAAATTGTCAATCTTAACGAATCTAATGAAATTAAATTCTTACCATGCGAGCTATCTCAGCTCTCTCCTCCTCAGCTCCAGCTTTCAGAATTTGGACAGGATTTAGCGAGTATGCCTGTAAAATAAACATGCATTATCGCTCATAATGAGGCATGCACCTTTTTTCAACGATAAATTATTATTTTCACACGATAAAAAATGAGCGCTTAATCTTAAAACATCACCCGCAAACAGAATGAGGCTATAACATATACAAACCATCGCTATTTATTTGTAATTTTTAAGTATGCGGTACTAAAGAATTTCTCTCAGGATTGACAATCTCGCGATTCTCGAAGTCTCTTTTTTTCCCGTTTCGAGTGCGCATGCTCTACCGGAAGCTCTGATCGCCGGTTGACACGTCGTTGGAGTCTTTGCATATTTATTTCACTAAAATCGAACGAAATGGTACGTATCTCTTAAATGATAAAACATTAGCATTTTTAAAATATACTAATTGCAGGATATTGGTATCGATTCTATGACTCGCTATGCGAGTCCTATTAATCCGGCCGTATTTCCATACTTAGCAGTAGTTCTTCTTACAATCGGCCTTTTCTTCATGGCATGGTTCTTCGTGTACGAAGTAACGTCAACAAAATTTACTCGGGATCTTTTTAAGGAAGTGCTCGTTTCATTAGTGGCATCATTTTTTATGGGATTCGGAGTTTTGTTCTTGCTGTTATGGGTTGGAATTTATGTTTAGACAAACTTTATAGTTTCAACTGTTGGAAGCTGTTATAACATTCAGAATACAATAATTAAATTTATTCTCTACAAAGACAAGTAAATTTTTAACCAACTTATTTAAAAAAAAGCATTGATTTAAGGAATAGAAACTAATATATAATAAACTGTATATAGTAAATAAGGCATATCTTATCCTTTTAACTTTCCTAAAGGAAGAGATGATTAATCAAAAGAGAATGTAGCCTTTAAATCAAAAACAAAAAAAAGGAACTAAGTACTGTTAACTTTTTTTTCAAACTACACTTCTAACCGTGAGTATTTTGTTTTGAGAAGCTATAGACCAAAGTAAAAGAAAAAACAAATAATATAAATGACCAGTATACTGAAATATAAATAGATCCAAACTGTTTTTAATATTAAAGATAATAAGTCTTTTTGTTTTTGTTGTAAAAACCTTTGCAACATTGAAAGTTAGTAAAATCTTAAACTTGCCCTTGTATTTTTTTTTTCAGCAGTAGACTTTAGCATGCATATAACTATAACAAACTTGATCCAAAGATAAAGAATATATATGGCATTGTTTCAATAGACAGAAGCAATTTATTAGTAGAGTTGTCTTTATTTTGCAGACATAGCTATAATATACTTAACATATCTGTATACTGTATATACATTAACTTATGTAAAAAAAAAAAACAGTAAAATTTTTAATTTGGCTTCGTTTCTTTTGGTCACTTAATCAATTTGTCCCCATGTTCTGTGTCACTTGACTGGACGTTGTACTAACAGGAATATACCTGGAAAATATTAAAATTATGAAATGCTCTATAACAGTATGAAAGGTGTTATTTTACTGATTTTTTCTTACCTTGTATATCGAGATATTGATGTAAATGTTTCCATAACTGCAAAGAGAAAATGAAGTAGTTAGCTTTGTAAAAACTAAAACAGTCTTATATAAATAGCTACTTGAACGGCGTATATAGGTTAAAGTCCTCCAGACGGTCGAACGCCGGTGGGGTTGAGCCGGCGAGGGTACTGCAGCAGGTGAAGTTAAGTCTTCAGTCTGTTCGTTAATGAGTGCCAAATAAGTTGCGTTACGCTTCTGCATAGCCTCCTGCAATAGTTGTTGAAGAGTAGAAAAACTTGGGCGTTGGTCTGCCTCTAACCAACAACGACCCATTATATCGTAAATGTCATTAGGACAGTTAGCTGGTCTATCTAAGCGTCCTCCATCTCGTACAAAATTCAAAACCTCTAAATTTGATCTTCCCGGATAAGGTTGTTGACCTTGCGTCATTACTTCCCAAACAAGGACGCCAAAAGCCCAAACGTCTGACATAGTCGTGAAAACACCATCAATTAGCGCTTCGGCTGCGAGCCACCTAACTGGTAACAAGCCTTCTCCAATCTTCCTATAATAATCATTCTTATAAATATCCCTCGCCAAACCGAAATCTCCGATCTTAACCAATAACCTTTGACCATTTGACATACTGACTAAACAGTTACGGGCAGCAATATCCCTGTGAACGAAATGCATCTTCTCTAAGTAAGCGCAGCCTCTGGACACCTGGATACATATATCAATTTTGTCGTTTAAGATAAAATCATCATTATTACGAGAATTTCTCAAATATGATAAAAGATCCCCTTTCTCCATCAGTTCTAAAATGATCATATGACGATCGCTGTCTAAGCATACACCAAGCAGTTTGAGTACGTTTGGATGCTTAAAGTGAGACATAAGAAACGCTTCGGCAATAAAATCTTTCTTATCTGAATCGCCGGCATCTTTTCGTAGAATTTTAACAGCGGCAATCTTATCTGATATTATTCCTTGATATACTTCACCAAATGCTCCTGAGCCGAGAAAGGTGGTTAACCTTATATCGGCACGTCCTATATGGGGTAAAGAGGCGAATTGCTCATCTGTTGGTAAAGATCCTAGTACATATAGATCATTCGTATTCTGTACAGCCGTTGGTGGGAGGGAACGCAGAGCTGCCAATTCCAGCTCAGTTTGTTGCACGGATTTCCAGTTAAATTTCTTCTGTTTTCTTCTCCGAAAATACAAGGCTGCAATATTAATGAAATAATAAAATAATTCCAGTCTCTAGGGAATTTAAATGATAAAGCGCTAGAAAGTAACTTACCTAATAATACCATGGCCGCTAGACAAAAGAATGAAGCGATGCACGTTAGGAGAATGAAAAATTCGTTCCCTTTATGAATAAAAGTAGTTGTTTTTAAGTTTTGCAATTAAGTCTAATATTCAGCAAAAACAATTATAATTACTGTCATATTGGCGTGTCCTATCGGGAGATTTGAGAGATACACTTAAATTTTCACCGAGTATGTCATTCCAACCCAAATGATTCATAGCTCGAACTGTCAGATTATAATCTCCATCCTCCAAAGGGCCATACCACCAAGTTCTCATTCCAGAATATAATAGTGGCTGGCAAGAACCTTGGCATAATAACTCATATTCTTGTATAGCGTAGCCTGCACTCCAAAATGATAAAGTCCAATTAATTAAAACCAGTCCATTGGTATCCTTGTCAATAGTAGGCGGTTGTAGGAACCAGGGAGCAAATTTTAGTTTTTCAGTTTCAAAGATATGACTTATAGTATTGGGTGGACAATTACTATCCAAAGATTGAAGATTGAGAGAACAAAGAGATTTTCCTTGTAACATGGTGGGTTGGTTGGTAAGGAAATTCTGTACATTAATTTCTTTTGTACCATTTAAAATTTCAGGAATGACATCAACAAGACCTGAAAGCGTCATATGATTCGTTTCATTTCGCTTTTCATTCGTAAACAATAACTTAGTTATTATGGACCTACAGATACGCTTTAAATGCCTTAAATTCAAAGAGTAGGCAAACGTTCTAGATCCCAAATATGTTATATCGATTGTAGGAGACTTATTAAATTTTCTTATTGGAATAACTGGTGACGTAACTAAACCATATTTTGAATATTTTTCCAATATTAGATGACTACTTTGATTTGTTTGTAGACCGCAGATGTTAACGTTTTCTCTTGCTTCGCTTTTAAGGACAGTCCCCAATGGACAATCTAGAACGGAACCTTTTAACAAACAATCGGCAATCGTCTGATTATATTCATCGTATATTCTAGATCTTTCGTATGCGCTTCGTTGATCAGGAACCCACAGGAAAGCAACTCTGTCCTCTTCGAATGATACAGCACACATCTGATTGTTTATGGTTGGAGGGCCGGGTAAAGTTGTAACGTTAATCGAAACAATATCCGATGTAAAAATCCTTGTAAACACCTTTATATTTAAAAGATATGTTGTCCAAGCGTGTAAACTGTCAACAAAAACTTCATCTCTATCAATTAACCGCAATTTCTTTAACGTTTTACCCGATTTATATTCAATTAGGGAAACATTCGTGTTGTAAATAATTGTTGAATCGGGGCAAAATTTTGGTATTATCCAATTGGCGGCGAAAGATGATCTCGTGACATTATATACTTTTACATTGTTAAAATTAATGCGTGGTCTTAGGCATCGATTCGTCAACAACGGTTGAAACAATCTTCCGCTGACTCTAATATTTTTTACATTATCCTTAATCCTCTCTTCTTTTACTTTCACGGCCGTAGAATTAAGGTTGAAACAAGATATTTGATTGTCTCCTTTAGTCCACCAGAAACATTTTTTGTCAACAGCCATTGATGTAGTGAGTGCAAACTCCTCGAAGTCTTTAACAAAGCGGCACGAGCACCAATAGATATCGGAAATAATCAGCGTTGAATCGATAGAAACGACGTAAAGACGTTCGTCCAGCGGATCGAGCGTCATAGAAGGCAGTAATGAGCACTTGGTATTCGGGCAATTACAACTTCGATTTTTACCATTGCTGAAGATAGTCTCCTTTAGCTGGGGTTTCAGTGTAAAGTCCCCAAGGCAAAAGCTATCCGTTCTTATTCCTTTATACGTATAGAAAAGCCTTCCTATTCTAGGTAACACAGCCACAGATCCTATAATAGACGAGAAACGATAAGCTTTCGTCGAAGATAAGCGGTCAATAGAAAGTATTTTTGAACCACACGACCAAAAAGCAATACCAGATAACCAATCATAAGTTAACGAACTGTTTTCAAACGCCTGTATTTTGCTTTTTATCTATAAATATTATATAAAAGAAGAATTTTTAGACGTTAAATTATCTAGGATTATTAAAATATATAAACTAATTAATAAGTAAATTAAATGAAATTGTAAACTCTTCTCTATTCCCTTTAGAGAATGACATCTAACCGTTTGACTATAGTCGAGGGCGTTTATCCGAACTATGGCGTTCCTATACAGATTTATTCTCCATCCAACCCAACTATCGTTAACAGAGTCGATCAATTGATCCTCAATTCGCTCCGTTTCTTTCAAGCCTTCCTTAAAAATTAGGCTGTCGTTTCGAGTGGTCAATGAAAGACGTTGGAGAGCAATTAACTCTGAAAAAGGTCCAAAAGATTCCTACCGTCAATAATACATAGAGAAAATAATACTAAGAAAGAAGATGCAATTAGCCTAGTTAGTAAGTTCTTTAAATTCTCCTTTATAAATCATAAAGACAAAAGTTATTAAAAAGACTGTTTGATGAAATCAGCTGACTTTTTTATTAATAGAAACATGTATATTTCTATCAATTGATACTTATTTATGTACTGTGCACTAAAGCTTATATTCGTTACAAATTACATTTATATAGTATATTGGTGATAGACTTACGATTGGCCTTGATTTCTCGTCTCACAGTAGATCCACAAATCTTCTTCAAGTTACAAGCCTTCACTGATATCTGATAAGTCGAACTATCTGCAATTACGTTTAGAATTTCTTCGTAAAATGACTTTTCTTTAATTCTTTTAATATTCAGTCGACGATATGACTTTTTGTTTTTTAAAATTTCCACAATTAACTCTTCAATATCCTTATTATTAATTGGAATTCTCAATTGAATTCTTATTATTGAATAGTTAGCAACAATTGACGGTTCGCAACTAATTACTGGACGTAACTCTCCAGGCGTCGTCACAGGCGTCTCGAAATCTTTGATTGTCCAATTTGATTTTGCCCTCGATGTTAAACTGCGAATTTTCACTGTTATATTATCGTAACCGTACTGAGTTGGTAGTGAGAATTCGGCATCTGTAGTCTTTAAAAGTGCAATCGGTTTGTAAATGTTAAATTCAATGTTGTTTATGTATTACATATACAAAATAAATATGTTTCTCCCTACCCCCTACCTTTCCTCTTTACTCCCTCTTTCTCCTCTCCACCTCTCCCTCTTATTTCAACTTTGTCTAATTATCTTCCTTAACTAATTAATGTTCATTATCATCATCCCATTCTTTTCTATACTTAGTAATTAAATTTATAAGTTACCCTACCATTAACATGGATACTTTTCTCACTTTAAATGTTATAATGAAACACGATTTTTTTTATTTAAAACCAGTCAAGCGCTTAGCAACTTGATAAATTATCATCCTTTAGGATTTTGCTTTCTCCGAAGCGATAGGTTTATCTATAGCTATATATATTTTCTATACAGTATATATATATAAACATCTTCGTGTAACAACTTAATTGTCATCTACAACTGTTCGTTAAGATTGCAAATTTTTCGCTTATTTAATACCTTTTAAATTGTTTAGTTTTAGTGATAGATAAGATATTAACTATAAATATACTATTACTTTCAATAGGGAAAAGTGAAACTGTTAGAGAAACGAAGAGAGGAAGAGGGGAAAAGATAGAAGAGTAGGAAAATGAAAAGGAAAGTTAAAAGCATACAAAAAGAAAAATGGAAAGGAAAGGGAAGATGAGAACGGAAAACGAGGAAAGAAAATAGAAGCCATTCTCATTCTCAGGATGAGGCTAAGGGTCGCAGTTGTTCGTTAATATAATAACATAACAAATATTAGCAATCAAGCCGTTAAGAACGTTATAGGGGTCGTTGACTAAAGGCCTAATTTAATAAGAGAGAACCTCGCTTTGAGGTGTATATATTACGCATATATATTGTATAACCGAGGATAAATATTTTCACACGCATTCAATTTTCTTTCGTACGTCTTCCTTCTACCACCCTTGATATCTATTCAAGGGTGCGGAAGAAAGTAAATCAAAGACTTCACCTACCGTTCTATTTAGGATGATTTGGAGAGACGAGTTGATGCCTACTTGGTACTCGAGGTCGGAGCAATTTTCGCAGCGAATAGCTTTCCAGAATAATGTGACCTTTATAAATTAAAAAGCTATACTTTCATCTTTTATAATAAAAAAAATTTAGATCTTACATTTGGCCATTTACCAGAAAGTTTTATGCTATCCTCATTGACTTGGTCCGGAATTAAAGACGGTACTGCAAATTCGTAAATAAGAAAGTTTAGGAAACCAATTTGATATAGACGCATGACTCGTTCGAACGTCGGCGCCCGACTGCAACACTCAAAATTTTCATCACGTGACTCGTCAATAGCCAATCAGTATTCTCTAACTCTTAAACACTGAAATTTCACTTGCAATATTATGTATAAGCAACGCCAAGAGTAATTGAAACTTTGAAAGATTAAAAAGATTTAATGTTACAGAAATGCAGACTGCTATGATGTGTTATAATCTTTTTACTGCGCACATCGTGGGATTGCAGCTGAAAAAACACCGCAATTCTTGAAGTCGATTGGAACGACTACCGATTGTAGTGTTTAAGCGACACTCTTATTATACAATAGTTCGAATATAATAAGGCGTATTTATTTTCGTCTGAAAATATTTGCATTACCTGTTGACGGACGCCAAACTGTGAATGCAGTGACGCCATAGGAAGAGATATCTATCTTAAACTTGCCATTCATTCTCAAATCAACGCCGTAGATTGTTTGTAGCTTTTTATCGGACATAATCAATTGACCATTTAATACCTGAAGATGGTCTATCGATCTGAAAGGAGCCGTTATTAGTAAATATATATATAAATATATGTACAAGTATATATAAATATAAATCCGATAGATGGCGAAAGATGTCAAGTTGTGTGGTCATGATTTTTTTCTTCCAGAGCTAAGAGATAGGTAAATATAGAAGAAAATTGCACCTATTTCTCTCGGTAGACATTATCTTGCTAGACAACGCATTAGTGTCTCTTTTCATTAGATCAACACTGTCGTTTTTCTTCACCGTCCAATATAAGACGTCATCATTAAAAACTATGGCAGAAAAACGGCTACCGGAAACAACTTGTAATTCTTCGAACGTTCCGACCATTTTTCCATTAAACGCCGTTCTTCCGATCTGCATATCAAATACTTGTTCTACTTAAGAAGGAAGGACGAAATCGTCCATTTTTTTTTCATGTTTTATACATACCTTATATTTTTCCATCCAGAATAACCAACCAGCCTCTGGGTTAATTGTTATAGATAAGATTTTGTTTTGTGTTTTCAAGACAACTTCAGAACGATCGAATGTCAATAAACTTTTGCGGTAGATCTGTTTGGAAACGATCTAGCCAGTTAATTAAAGTAAATTAGACACAACTCACAGTTCTTCCGGAAGTCCAATAAATTGTGCTGGCGTACGGATCAAATAATACTCTCTCTATTCGCTCTGCAGTTTTGATTACCTTTGGAGATGTTTCATTCCGATTAAATGCCCATAGCTGTCCATCATGTGTACACCATACCAAATAAGATGCCGATGCGAAAATCTCATTAATAGATTCTCCTCTCCAATCAGTAATTAGCGCCTGATTTAATGTTATTGAGTCCGTTAGATATAGGCCCGATCTTTTCGCGAGAATAAGGTGATCTTCAACGCCTGAGGGGAGGAGTACTCATTGCTTGTATATTTTATGGGAGGGGAAATGAAAAAAATGTTCTTTCTTATCTTAACTTACCCTGATAAAGATACCAGGCAATGTCAGTCCATTCGGTAGTATATAAGTCAGAGAGATTGGTCGCCGGTCCTGCAAGAATCCTAATACCATACTTTTTACCCTTGACAAGTTGATTAGCGAAGGTGTAGCTGCTTAAGTTATCAACCAACCCACCAGCAGTAGGAACTCCCAAGATTTCTATCCGGTATCGCCATTTACAGAAGCAATTAGAACCTATAGAAGAGAACACGCTTCATAACATCAATCACTAAATGCGAAAAATCAAAAGAAGAGATAAAAAGGAGGCAATAGGCGTTAAAGTGAGCTGATAAAGGAATGGGTAAAATACGTGAAAGAAAATGAAAGAACAGGAAAGAAAGAATTATTGAGAGAGAGAAAATTCCAAAAAGAAATTATTTAAACATAGATAAGATTTGAAAAGAGAAAAGAATAGAATTATAAAATGAATACCAATAAAGAGAGAAGAATGCTTACCACAGTTGCATGCAACGGGTTTCCAACTACAAACAACTTGTCTTTCTCCAAATAACATCCAGGGTCTAAATTTCACTTTTGAAATATCTGTGATGGATTGATTCGTATGTATTAGTTTTTATATATAGTATACACAGACGTATACTGTATTTTTATACGAATATGAAATATAAATATATTCCTACTTAGCCAGTAGCGTCTCTTTAGTAAATGTATATGATCGGCTGTATCCATCTTTATGATGTGAGAGGAACAATAATGGTGACGGCAAAGAAAGTGATAATCGGAAAGGTTGTAACCGAACTGTAAATCTGTTGGAGAACAGCTTCCATTGAAAAGCTTATCGTAATTTTTTAATAGACTTTGCGGCTGTAATTTCCCACTATAATCCGCAAAATATAGACGATCCTTGTGGTTTTTGACCAAAAATATTATAGTCCTATTTGAATCGAATATATCAAATGATGATAGTTCCATATTGGTCCATTCGTAATCGTAAGTATTATTCGAGTTGATAAGGGAAAAACGACGAAGATATCCAATATTTTGGTCCAAACAGAATAAATAGCTAGAGGAAAAGAGGAAAAAAAAGAAAGGTAACAGGTTATATACAGATAGTTTATGGTTCGTTTTTATTGCCAACTCTATCAATTATTCGACTCGGAAACTATTCATGGAAAGGTTATACTTATATTTATGTATATTTCTCGGAAAATAAATGCTATTATACAGCTTTAATAAATCATAAATTAACTAGAAAATATAAATATGCGACAAACCCATTTATTGGATCAATTTTCATTTCGACAACGTTTAATAAATCAGTTGAAGACGTTAAAAACTTTTGGCAAGATGACCAAGCAGTAATACTGCATGAAAGGATCTAAAGGATAAAGTATGTTTAAAAAATATAATAAAGTGCCAGAGTAAACTATGTCAATTGCTAATAAACAGTATGAAAAAAAAAAATTACGTTATCTCGTGTAGCTGCGTAAAAGATCCCATTCAACCAATCAACGGTTATGGCCGTTATTGATGAATTATTGAAAAGTGGGTGGTCGTACTTTCGATATGTATCATATGTTTGATTATAGAATATAACTCTATCACCACTGGCTAACAGGATATAACATCTGGACAGATTCTTATATGGGCAAAAACTTGTTACATCTGCAAGCATATTTTCTTAATGAATATATAATGAGATAGACTAGTGCTTACCAGTTAGGTGATTAAAAGACTTGAGTTTCTTTTGAATTTCTAAAGTCGTCGCTGACTTCAAAATAACTGAACCGTCTTTATTAACCCAAACTAATTTTCCTTGGCTAGTATCTATCAAAATAAGACTATATGCAGTTTTTACATATAAAAACAATTTCCTTGCAGGCGTAGAAGTTTTTTCGTTAGTGTAATTTATGTATAGAATTACAGACTGAGGAGAAGGAGAAAAAAGAGTAGGAGAGTGAACGATGGGAATAGAGGGGGGTGGGGTTGGGATGAGAGGGAAGAGGAGAAGAATAGATGGAAGTAAAATGATGAAAATTGAAAATGTTTCTCAAGATAGAACGCTTACCTGTTCTAGTAGGAATTGAGATTTTGCAGGTGAAACGTTTACTCATATCAACCCTTGAATATGTATCAAGAGTAAGAATATAACTTTTATTTGTTTCAAAATGTTCTTGAGTAATTTCATACTGAATTGTTGAATTATTCGAAATTGAGACCCTTTCCCTTACTCTTACGTCATTACCATCGTTTTCGTTTCTCATTTCAACAATAAATTGGGTTAATTTCGATGGTGCTCCCCATAAATGCAGGCTTATAATTGATGCTCCACCTCCGTGGCTTTTAACTTGACAATCCAAATAGGGCTATAATATAATGAAACAAAAAAGCAACTACAATAAAGATTATAAACAATTAGATGCATATTAATTAGAAAAATTTAAATAAATGAGGTAAAAGGGTAAATGCATCCAGTAATTAACACGCTATCGTTATGACCTTTGTAATTGAATTTCGTCCAACGTTTCTAATAGTAATTTGAATCGCAATTAGAATACAAACTACGGCGCTAAGCTGCGTTAAATTCTTATGGTGATAAGCTATGAAATAGAAAACTAAGAAATTGTTAGTATTAGACATTATAAATACGCGTGCATGATATGATTGCGTAGCATTGCAAATACACTCATCGCCTGCAAACATAAACAGAATCATCTTAAATGGAGCACAGCTGGAACGGCAGCAAAAGTTCGAAAAGTACACAAACCGTCATTCTTAATGCCACGACGTACATCCGCCAAACTTTTTTTTATTTTTTATTTTTTTTTTATTAAAAAACAAAACTACTTATTTTTATCAGAGAAAATGTAAGGCATATCTTCTTAAGATATCATTTAATCTTATATTTATATGTATTATTGTAAAGAATGAAAAATCAACAATTTTCCCAGTTCCGTAACATTTTTCACCTCCTTTGATTTATCAAACTAACTCTTTTCTTTCGTTCTTTTCTCTTTCTCTCTCTCTCTTTCTCTTTACCCCCTCCCCCTTACTCATCTCGCCCCCCTTCGTCTACCTTTTACACCCGTTTTATCCCCTGAGCGTGCCTGGTTCTCGGTAAGACGAACAGCAACAGCTGCAGAAGAAACTGCAAATTCGCTTCTACTAAACGATATTTGTTTCGCACTCTCCGACTGTTGTCACGCGTTTACCCGCTATCGGTTATTTACTCTGTTTATTTTAGCAAACAAAAAAAATCGGCTGAGCCGACTTGTAACAGCTTGTTACTATCGCAATAAAGAATGATTTTGGATTAAAGAGAATGATGAAAGGGGAAAAAAAGGGAAAATAGCAAAAAGAAAAAAAATAACACATCCAAAGACCGTCGGCGGAATCCAAGAAGAACCAAAACATACTTACAGACGTTCTCTTATTGGTAGAGTCGGTTAAACTAATATCCAATAGTTGTATTAGGAAGGTTATACGTAAAACGGCGGTCAACATTCTTATATTTCATATCTTTTACATTCAATTTGTAAATTGCCGCGTCAAGACATCGTCTGAGTTAGCTTTTCCAAATGTTGTTTGGTTTGCGCTAATTGGACAATCTGCGCATTGCCTGTAGAACCCGGATTTAACAGTAGTTTACTACTGAAAATAATGCCTGGGAGTTTTTTTTTTTAATATACAAAATACTTTATGCAACTATAAAATGTTCTTTTTACAACAGTTAATGTTAATGTTCACAACGTTTTTAATGTTTTATACAACATATCTGTACTATGAGATTACAATGTTAAAGTTTATATAGTGGTACCTTGCACAATATATATAGATAATAAATGCTCTAGTTATACATATATATATATATATATAAATTCATATATAAATACATATATATATATATATATATATAAATTCATATATAAATACATATATATATATATATATATATAAATTCATATATAAATACATATTCTTATAAGCAGCTATATAACATGAAAAAAGTTTGTTTTTTTTCACTCAAAGTTCATAAGTAGTTCAATAGGACAATGATCACTTCCTTCAACATCGTCTCTAATTACACTATCGTGCAAATGACATTTCAATCGTTCTGATATCACAAAGTAATCTAAACGCCTGAAAAAAGATTAAAAACTATTTAGGTAATACAAAGAACATTTCCGCGTTTTTTCCTTCTTTTTTTAATTTTATCTTTTTCCCATTTGGCGTTTGGTTTGGTCATGTTTTTCTTTCAAATGATAAAATAATAATTACCATCCAACGTTCTTCTTTCTTGCGTTACCCATGTAAGACCAATACGAGTATGCGCCTTCTTTCTTTGGATAAAAATATCTAAAAGAATCGATAAATCCAGAATCTAATAGTTTAGTAAATTCTTCCCTTTCTGCATCAGTAAAACCGGCTGTTTTATTACGATTCGATTTAGGATTCTTTAAATCTATGGATATTAAAGTAATGTTAAATTTAAAAGGGTTTCACTTCTAAATAATTATCTAACCAATATCCAAATGGGCGACATTTAAATCTCCACAAAGTATAATAGGCTTAATTTTATCCAAATTCACAAGATATTCTCTAAAATCTACGTCCCACTCTTTTGTACGATAATCAAGTCTCTTCAGACCTCTACCCGAATTAGGAATGTCTATTTTAGAATAAAAAAAAAGAATAAATTTAAATCCTCTTTTTTTCTAAGAATATGATAAAAAAAAGACAAACAAGCTGTAACGAAATAGAATTTTTCGTATTCGGCGGTAATTACACGTCCTTCGCCATCATGTTTCTTATCACCTACAAAAAAAGGAAACAGTTTCTTTAGTAACATCTAATTTTTTTCAATTGTGTTCATTTACCTATTCCGTAAGTTAATTTAATAGGTTTAACCTTAGAGTATAAACCTGTCCCTGAATACCCTTCTTGGTCACCAGAGGAAAAATAGGTATTATAGCCTTTGATTTTAACTTTTTCAGGTACCTTTGCTTCGTCGCATTTTGTCTCTTGCATACAAAATACGTCGGGTGTATTCGATGTAATATATTCATGACCTTTTTTCTGCAGGTAAATGGTTTTTTTTTATGTTCATATATTGCTTTATATTGTTTAATGGAAAATTTGTAATATTACATCGGCCCAAGCTCTAAGCCCATTAACATTCCACGATGAGAATTTCATATTCCATTTAGGTGCACGTGCGACATCTCCATCTTCTGGTTTCACTGAAGTCGAAGGCTTTTCGCTAGCTACCTCTAGTGAAGGTTTTTGATTTTCGGTTTTTGATTGTTCGGTTTCAGAATCTGAAGTAGCAATATCTTCCCTAAATTTTTTTTCTTCAGGTTGTTTAGCCTTCTTTGTTGGAGTTGACTATAATGAATTATTGGATATAAAGTATAATTTTTAATCAATTTCAGAATGAGATACACATACTTTTCGCTTTCGGGGCATTGTAGAGAATAATGTGTAGCTTGATTCCTTAAGATTATTATTAAATACCGTCAATTTCTGCTGGTTAGTCAATAATTTTATACCGTGCCTAAACAAGTTAGTAAACATACAGCAAATGGCCGCCAAACACCGCTTCCGGACACAAGATTGAGCGGGAAGGTTTTTTCAAAACTGTTTTCGTACTTTCTCTAATAAAGTATAATTTCGCTTTCAAAGCAATAAATGTATATTAAAGATATGGAATTTATATACTGAATTAACTAAGCAAATTAATGTTTAATTTTACTCAATTATCATTACATATCCCAAATTTGAAAGTATAGTAGCATTTTTAACAGTAACGATTAAGAAATACCAGTGTCGTATTGCATGATAATTATAAAAGCATTACATAGATTATTTCATTAGATATTTCAAAATAACACATTATATAGAAATGTATCTGCTAATCAAACGAAAATAATCTAAAATCTAAAACAAAAGGTGAATGAATGAAGAAACTAACTAAAGCTATTGTTCAATTGATACAAGAAATCGTAAGGAATTTTATTATTCGTAAACTATGATAAACATATAATTAGTCGTCTCTAATCTTTCGATCAGCTACATTCAAACTAACAATGTTGTGTAATTTTCTTGCTCTCAATTTAGCCCAAATCATATGATCATGTAAACTTAGTATTTGTGCTGCGTGAATAGCGGCTGATTCAGCTCCAATTATAGTTGTACAAGCTAGACCTAAGGACAGAAAAAAAAAGGGGTTTTGTAAAGTCAATATCAATTGATTAGATATTTTTTATTTTCTAAGTACCTGAAGGTAGTCTTAGCGAACTCCAGATATCTTCTTGGCCCCAATCTGGCTTAATTGGAGGACAATTAATGACTGGCCAAGTCGCATTTCCGGATAAAACCGGCCCTAATCCATTACTTCTACCGGCAACGGCAATAAAGACCGTTGGGATTCCTTCTCCTTCAATTTCACCCAATATATCTAAAGTTGGACAAGTTGCTTTATGGGCCGACGACACTCTCAATTCGCATGGGACTCCAAAAGATGAAAGAGATTTTTTTATCTCTTGGCAATGCCCTAAGTCCGATGGCGAACCCATAAAAATAACTACTCGGGCATTAGGCTTTGGTGTCAATTGTTCAACTTTATTGGCTACCCATTCAAAATTACGCTTGACTTCGTTTAGAGCTTCGGGAGTAACATCTCTAAGATCTCTATAAACCTGCGAAAATTAAAATTAAATTACATACAATGATTAATTATTTTGTAATTCTTAGTTTACAAACTTGTTTATCTTTCATCAGCCTTTTATCCCCCGATGGCCAGAGCCTCCAAGAGTCGCTGTCAATCAAATCGGCAAGGACTAACTCTCCTTCTTCAGTCACGCCAAATTCAATTTTCATATCGATAAGACTACAATCTAGAGATTTCCAAGCATTTTCTAGAATTTCAAAAATTGTTACGGTAGATACGGATAAGATAGCTAATTCATCTTTTCCTATTTCAACTCCATTAAATTTAAATTTGGCACAAATAATTTGTTCTGAAGACCATTGAGGATCATGATTTTCATCATCCTTAAAAAAATATTCTAATTTTGGTGGATTAAACCTAAAGCCCTCCTTAACTCCTGTATGTCTACGTAGAAAGGAACCAGTAGCAATTCGACGAGTAACAAATTCAATTGGAATCATTGCGCATTTTTTGGCGATAAACGCCGTATCGCTATGTCTTTTGACAAAATGAGTCTTAATACCTGGATTGAAAAGGAAATAGAAATGATTCCTGATAATTAAAATTGTTGAAGAGACGTTTTCATTATTTCAACTTTACCTGACGAATTTAGCAATTCAAAGATTTTTACAGCAGTAGATGTTGAAATTGCAGCTTTACCAGCCATATCATTGGATCTCACACCATCTCCAGCTGTTATTCTATCCTTGGATAGTATAAGAGCATTTCCCTTCTGTTCAGGTAGATCATAAACGATTTTCGTCTTTCCTTCGATAATTTGATTACCAATAGTTAGATTCGTTGCAGCCATGTTGCCGAAGCCGCCTTATTTTTTGTAAAGGAAAACAAGAAAACAGGATAAAATAATCTAGTTCTATGAGGAAAGAGTTCACTTACTGTCTGAAACTGTTTCAGGAACAATGGATAAGAAACTTGACACTTGTATGGACACAGTTTGAACTTCACTGAGTTTTATATACCCGACCAGTATTAAAAGGCAGAGTACTTTAATCCGCGATTTAAAATAGTTCTTAGTATCTTATTGAAAAATTTAGTTCCAAATAAACCTTTATACATATTAAAATCATTTAAATTTAATAGATTAAATTCTATTATAATAGTTTTCGTATACCTAACACATATTCATTTTGTAGTTTAAAAAAAAGACAACAGCGTACGAATACAGTTAAAAGGTTATCATCAGTGATAGCACATGCACGGCGGTAATTACGAAAGTGGAACTCCAATAGAAAGAATTCTTTTTTTATACTTTTAAAAAGTCAATTAAAAGGTATTTTAAGTGAGAAGTTTCAACAACACTTGAATAATATTGTTCAAAACTATTCATTCAATAATAGTTTTCCTTTCTTTTCTTTTTATGATATTTTAAAAGTTTATTAAAATGGAAAATTTACACAAGAAATACAAGAAATCTGTATTTCATTTAATTGTATTTAAAATAGACGATTCTGTATTGTATTCTATTTCAGTTGAAGTATTAAATTTTCAAAGCTGCTAAAGTTCGAAAGAAGAACAAAAGGGTACGAAGGACAATGAATGAAGAAGGTGAATTAGAATTAAGAGAAGCCTGTGGTATTTTTGGATGTGTCGCTACAAAGAATCAACAAGTACCATTAGATGTTCCAACTGTAATATCATTAGGTCTAGTAGGCCTTCAACATAGGTATCTCACCCAAGTTAATGCTACGTAATAAGTATTTACGCAAGACGAAATACGTAAAAACAGGGGTCAAGAGAGTGCTGGAATAGTAACGACCTATGGGAAGGACGTTTATCAGATTTCAAAGGTTAAAGGGATGGGTCTAGTGAACCAGATTTTTAAGCCGGAGTCGCTTGAGAAGCTGAAAGGAAATATCGGCATAGGTTCTAATTCTGTGACTTTGTTTTATCTTTTTCGTTACATGTTACCCTAATAAAGAGAATTCATTAT
Source organism: Dimorphilus gyrociliatus (assembly GCA_904063045.1). Taxonomy (NCBI): domain Eukaryota; kingdom Metazoa; phylum Annelida; class Polychaeta; family Dinophilidae; genus Dimorphilus; species Dimorphilus gyrociliatus. The sequence continues at coordinate 972,640 of CAJFCJ010000015.1, read as the reverse complement.
AGGTCATACTCGTTATTCCACTGCGGGAGCATCTCAAATCGATAATTGCCAACCATTTATCGTTGAAACGATGCACGGCCTTATCTCAGTTGCACATAACGGGGAATTGATAAATGCTAAGAAACTGAAAAGAAAAGTTCTTTCCAGTGGTATAGGCTTATCGACGGGATCCGATTCCGAAGTCATTACTCAACTTCTATCTTCTTCCCCTCCAAATGGGGAGCCCAATGGGCCAGATTGGCCAGCAAGGTGTGTACGTCAAAATAAATTAACTTTTAGGCCTAATTTAGGATTTATTTCAAATTCTTGTGAAAAAGAATTAAATGGCTTATGACAAAAACACCTACATCATATTCTTTGGTAGTTATGCATAAAGACGTTGTATATGCTGTTAGAGACCCTCTTGGTAATCGTCCACTTTGTATTGGAAAAGTGCTACCAGGCACTGGAAGTTTACCTAACATAAGTAAATAAACGTTTGAATTGATTAACATATTTTCCAAAATATTTAAACTTTTTTAAATACAGATGAATGTGCTGATCAGGAGGCTCACGGCTGGATCGTATCGAGTGAGTCTTGCTCTTTTCAGGCTATTGGTGCTTCTTACTATCGTGAAGTGGAACCAGGCGAAATAGTTGCCTTAACTGAATCTGGCGTAAAATCGGTCGGTATCGTTGAAAGACCTGACAACGGACTTCCGGCCTTTTGCATTTTTGAGTACGTATATTTTTCCAGACCGGATACCCTTTTGGAAGGTTTGTAAATTATATTCAATAACGGTCTAAAGAAAACTATATTCTTAAGGAAACTGCTTTATTCAGGTCAAATGGTTTACACTGTGAGGAAACGTTGTGGGATGATGTTGGCGCATGAAGCCCCTGTGGCAGCTGATTTAGTATCAACAGTTCCCGAGTCTGCAACTCCAGCGGCAATGGGCTTCTCAATAGAAGTATTAATGTCTATTTTTACGCCTAATTCATTTCTAATATCCTAAATTTCGCATAGTCAGGAATACCGTACGTAGAAGTATTGTGTAAAAATCGTTACGAAGGTCGTACTTTTATTCAACCAAGCAGTCGATTGAGACAATTAGGGGTTGCAAAGAAATTCGGTGCTCTCACAGATAATTTAAAGAATCAACGAATTGTTTTAATTGATGATTCTATCGTTAGAGGCAATACCATGGGTCCTATTGTTAAATTATTGAAAAAATCAGGTGCTAAGGAAGTCCATATTAGAGTTGCCTCACCTCCGTTAAAGCATCCTTGTTATATGGGCATCAATATCCCAACGAGAGAGGAACTTATTGCTAACAAGATGGACGAAGAACTCTTAGCCTATCATTTCGGTTAGAAAACATACTGTTTTAAACCTGAACTAACTTTTACCGATATACGTAATCTTCTCTGTTTTCCCTTTATCAGGAGCAGATAGCGTACGTTATCTTTCGGTGGACGGATTACAAACGGCGGTGAAAGAAGGTATCAAAGATAAGGGCAAAGCTGGCCATTGCGTCGCCTGCTTAACTGGAACTTATCCTGTCAAACTGGAATGGTGATGATGTGTTACTAGACGATTTTTTTTATACATTATATTGCGGATAATAAAAATAAAGCATCTTCTATCACATAAAAGGACGTATCTAATCCTCCTTCACACAAATAAGGCACTTTACTGACTGCATGTACTTTAAAGCCCATATTGGGAAAGAACACTTGAGATAAGAAAGTCAATTGATCTTCGAAGGTTTTCCCTTCTAATCGCAAAAATTCAGATGGTCGATGTCCAAACCCAGCTGAAAGTAAATAGGTGACGCTTTTTACAGATTAAAGATAATCAATAGGATACACGTACCTTCGACGAATGGTTTAAAAGGTAACACTAAAGCGATTATCAACCGGCCATTGGGCTTAAGAGATTGTTTTAATTGCGACAAAAGTGTAGCCGGTTTATCGCATCTGTCTAAGACATTTAGGCAGGTGATTACATCATACTTTTTCTCTTCGTCAAACCAATCGTAGGCGTTTAGGACTGTATAACGTTTACTCTCCAATCTACTAATCATAGGTTGAGATATTTCAGTTACAAAGACGCGATCGAAAAACTGATCCATTTTTTCTGTAATCTTTCCATCACCAGCACCAATGTCTAGCAGGGCTTCGGCATGAAAGTTCTCACTTACACTCAGAAATTCCAAGAACTGAGCTGAGGAGTAAACAAACATCGAGCCTCGTCCTAGAAACCTGCAATAATTGTCGTTTTTGTGTAAAGTTAATACTTTTGTTCTCTCTATGACCTTTTTCCTACCCATTAATTGACGTTTTCGTAAGAAAGAAGCCTAAAATACTCTTCACTATCAGATGGAAAAATTGTGTAAATATCCAATCAGATTTTTCGTAACAATTCTCTAAAAATTTCTCTGTATCCGAATCTTCATTGAATTGTATAAATCTATCGCAAACTTCAGCTGGTATCATTGATTTATTTACTTCATACCACTGTGGAGGGAATGATGTCCAACGCTTTGATTAAACTTTAACATATTATTTAAAATACAAAATATTTCCGTACGTGGGAATGATCACTATTTCTTTGTTCATTATCGAACATAATTTTATCATACATTGCCCTTGCTAGCCCATTCCTAATAAATGGTCTCGAAACCATGCTGTTTAGTCAATTTTTTATACGTAGCTGAACGAAAACTTTACCGGAAACAGATATCGAAACGAGACTACAAACAACCAATAGATGTCGCCTGTTGAAAAAATACAATGGTAAAGAGAAAAACTTCGAAAGTAGGCCTAGTAAGTTTTTTCCAACTCTAAAAAGGAGATTAATTCATCGAGTGAGCGAAAGGGGTTTCGGGGGATGGATAAGAGATCATTAATCTAAAAGTTTCTGAATATTAGCTATTATTTTGATTTTAGTCAGGTTTTATAATTAGAATGTGTCCAGAAGCGTCTCTCTACTTATGGATACTGCAAACATTTTACGGTCGATTTATTTTGTAAAGAATTTTTCAGTCAATATTATAAAAATGGAAAAAGGGGAAGGAAAATGTACTGGCGCGTTGTGTGTTCGACTAAAAGGGCGAGAGAAATGGAAAAGAGAGAAAAGAAAGAAATAGAATGAGGGTGAAAGAATGAGAGTGAGAGAAAGCTAATTGATAAACTGAGCTAGATGGCGCAAAAAGACTCAACATATTCGTATAAATCTTATTCTATAAATGACTCCCGGATAATGCTGAACGGATCGAATACTACTAAAGAAGCGGAAAATTATGAGGAAGTGAAGAAAGCACTCAACTCAATTGTCACTCCAAGTTTGGCTGCTTTCGGAACGATTGGCAATCTAATAAACGCTTTCGTACTAGGACGCCTTAGGCTACGTCGAAGGGATGAAAGTGGAACAACGTCCGGTTTCCTGTTTTTGGCTCTATCTGACCTCCTCATATGCTCGGCCCTATTACCAAAGGCTTTCGTTTCTCCTTCAATGGCAAATTGGGGCGGAAGATGTTTCTCACTTTACTATTGGACATATAGTGGAGCAGTTATCAATTCGGGTATATTACTTAGTATTTGGCTAACAACCAGCATGACTTTACTCAGATACGTTGCAATTTGTCATCCAATGCTCTCATGGCCGAGGAAAAGTTGGCACGCTTACATTTGTTATTCCATAGCAGCATCTATAGCCGTCTCTCTATCATTTCCGTCATTTTGGCAGCTCAGCTTCAACGACGTTCATTTGAATGGAAGGAGTACAATAATACTTGATGTTGGTCCGGATTGGGCAAGAACCACATCGTACGTTTACGCCCAGTTGGTTATAGGAGCTACTATACCTTTTATAATTTTAGTTTATTGTAACGCTTCTCTTATTTCCGCGCTTCGCCGTTCATTAAAACTTAGAACAATGGCAATGGTCTCGCAGAGTTCATCAGTGGCAGCGTCGTCAAGAATCACTCTAGTATTAATTGTATTTATAATGATGTTTGTTGTGTTGGTTTTACCCTGTGACGCTATGAATGTAGTGCTCGAAACGTTTCGTCAACTTGATACAGGCGTCGTCCTCTTAGCTCGAGCAATAGCAAACTGCCTCCAGATAGCTCATTTTGCATTCTCCTTCGTACTCCATTGCTGTTTGAACGCCCGATTTCGCCACGAATTATTGGCGATTATTTTCTGTGAGAAGACTGCTTCACTTGGAGTCGGTGCAAGTGTACCTTTAATTGTCCGAAAGAGGAACAACAACAATCCGGTCACGTTGGCCAACGAGACTTTGATGTGATTCACACGAATGTATATATAAACATCAAACGGAAGGAAAGCTGCAGCGTTGTTTGCTGACATAATTTCGCTTCGTCGCCGTATTTATTATACTATTTTAAAACTCCGGAGAAAGAATGGATTGACAATAAATACGAAAAGTATGAAGATATTATCTATTTTATTATGACGCATCTCTCTCTATATTCATTTGAGCAATTGCACAGATAGGGAAATAAATGTGCATGTATAGATATTTCATACCATAATATACATTCCATATATATATATATATATATTTGTAAACACACTCAGTTATATCTATAAAATTCTTCTTTTCATTAATAGAATGATTATTATTAATATGAGGAATTATTTTTCGTCACCTGTGCTCATTTATCTAATTAACTCTTTTTTCTTTCATTGATTGACCTTTTTCCTTAATTATTTATTGGGGAACTTTTTTTATAAAGTACATTTAAAAATATCTTTGACATAAAAAAGGATATTCTAACAATAGTTTTTCATTTGACCTTCAAAAAAAGGAGCAATATGAAACATTTTCTTTTCACTATCTTTCTTTATTCTCTCTCTCTTATTTTTTATCTTCGTCCTTTAAATGTTCGTTTTAAACTAGTATTTATAGGGAAAAAAATCCAATTGTCGATAGAATTGTAATAATTAAATGATAATCTAATAGAGAAACTAACTGACAAGAAGAAGGGAATGAAGATACTTTTTTTATCCACTGAAAATAGTATTTTTTCCCCCACAAACACCGTTCTCACAGTCAGAGTATTTCTAGTTTTGTATGTTTAAAAATAAATTTCACTTCTCTAATGATGAAAGAATTCTTGGTAAATCAGTAACCGAGGTGACAGTAAAGAACTCTATTATTATTCTTTCTTACACCGGCCGTAATTGGCTAATTTACGTCGACAAAACAACATATACAACTAATTTGTCATCTCGAAATTCGATCTACAACCTTTTTTTTTCCATTTACCTTTTACATATTTATTTTGTGTTTGTATAATTTGGTTATTGAAAATAATTCATTTTACGATATTTTTATTTATGCTTATAAGCAATATATACTGTATATCTAATAAATAAATTATTAATATTACCTTTCATTCGTCTCTGTTATTTTGTTTTTCTTTTATATGTTATATTAGAGCTCATTAATTGATTAATTTTCCATACGTTTAATAACTCTTTAAAAAAAAAACCTCTTATAAAATTTCTTTAACAATGGATGACCTCCTTTCACTTCTTTTCCTCTTATCTTTCCCTGTTCTTTATCTATCTTTCTCTTCGTTTTTTCTTCTTTTTCTTCCTTGTTCTGTTTGTTTCTCTCTTTTATTTTTTATTGAATTCTTGAAATTCATTTTTATCCATATATCTATATATGTGCATACACGATTGTATATATATATATATATGTATACACACACTTATATATTTATAATATACAATAAAGGAAAATCAGTTAAAAAAGTCTATACTTCTCCTCCTCTACTTTCTATATGCAGTTTATATATACCTTTTCATATAAAAGCCTAGATGTTTTGTACCTGATTACTATTTATTGGTAAAAAACAATTAAATATAGGTAGTTGTATTGTTTACAAGTACATAAACGAGCAAATATGGCTATCGATGAGATCCTAAAGATTTTCCGCTTTCCGTAACAATCTTTCCTTGTTTTTCCACTTTATCTATTTCATGTGTTCTATTCTTTCTATACGCGTCTCTTACTCTTTTCTCTAGTCTCATGGATTGCTAGTAGAAATATAAATTCAATTTCGGAAGTGATTTGATCTTTTATTTCTTTTCTTTTCATTTCGAATCTTCAATAGAAGCTTCTAAGCAATAATTGTAATAATAAAAAATATATTGTCCAAGATACATTATACAGTAAATGTATCTATCCCTCTCTCTCTCTCTCTCTCTCTCTTATATATATTAGTATAAAAGCTTTTTATATACTATATAAGGTATATAGTCCTATATTATAAACTATATGATAATAGTCAAATAAGCCAGTTAGAGTTTAATAAATAACTCATGAGATTTTCAAATAAACAATATTAACTATACACGACAATTGTTTAATCATTAGTATATATTAATAATAATAGATATGTTGTTTATTATAGTTTACATATATCTTTTGGACGCTATGTGATGCTATAAATAGAAAATCAAACAGGAACACAAAGGGATAGGAAGTAGGTTCATAATGGAACTTAAACGATCGTAATAACTAGGATTTTTGACTTTCCATTAGTTTTTCCTCCGATGATGTAATATAGATATACAGTATATACAAATATACAGTGTATATATATATATATATATTTACACATATTTCTTTTCGTTCATCTTCTATATCTTTGTATTAATTTAAGAAACAAACATTTAGAAAACATACAAACTAGCTTGATTGCTGACGCAATACATTTTCATAATAAATACAAACAATAAAACATTTTTGAGCGATATTAATTTGATTAAAGGATTTAAGTTGTTATCGAATAACTGATGTATATGTAATTAAATCCCGTGTGAACTTACATGATGGCATTATGGGTATTCGATATACTTCTAGGAATTAATTAACAAAAAACAATTAGTACTATTCTTAAATGCCGGAAGGTTATTCAGTATTTGTTCTTATTCTTAATCTCAAATGAGTTTATTAGAACGAATCTAAACATTTCGGTCAAAGTAAATAAATAATCAACTCACTAAAAGAGATTAGTAAACAGAAGAGGATAAACGCCTAACAGCAGGACGGTTTACACGTGTATATTAAGGATAAAAGTAAAAATGGAGAATATTTCGATCCAGATCAAAGCTGTTTTTCGTTACAAAATCTGGATGCGGTAGCCGGCGGTGGAAGAGAAATCCGGTCAATGTTCTTCAAAGAGGAAGAGAAGACAAGTCTTACATTGTCATTAACTATTCTATAGGAGAATCTGGAATTATTCGATCGACTGCCGTTACTTCCGGTTCTATTGCATCCGCACAATTTAGCTAAAGCTTTCCGAAATTGTAAATTAATAAGGAAATATAATAAAAAGTTACAGGAAAAGTTCAACATTTGAGCTATATTGGTCAAACCCCTTACGGCTATGAAAGTTTCCACCTGTTGGACGGGATTCAGTAAGAGATGAGTACAGGCGTCCATCAAATCCGATGGAAAAACTAGGCATATAAAGGCGACGAAGATGGTAATTAAAGTTATAGTTATACGACGGCTATTTGCTAAGTGACCGGAAGCGAAGGCATTAGTTCTCATTTTTTCCGAATTTCGTAAGGCCCTTATTAAAGCTACATTACAAAATACTAATGTTATGGCAGGAACGAAGACTGCAACCACCAAACGAAACCATAAATAGACCAAACCATAAATATTCCCATGTGACATTTCGCCCAGATCGACCAATTTCTTCTCAGAACCTTTATCATTGATTTCAACCTCCCTAAATTGCCAGAACGTTGGAAGATTAATAATTATCGCTAAGATCCATACGACAAGTACAGCGTAATAAGTTCTCTTAGCATTGACCAATTCTCTATAAAAAGATCTCTTGAAAGATAGAAAAGAGAAATTGGGGATATTTTTGGGGGAAACAATTCTTACCTGGCTTTAAAAGGATAGCAAATTGCAAAATATCGAAGTAATGCCAATAAGACGATTAGCCATGTACTCACGCATCCAAAAGTGGATATTAAACCAGAGCAGTACAGTTGGTAGTAAATAGTAGTATCGTTTTTATCAAATAATACAGTATTCAATCCTACAAATGCTCTTGGTATCATTGCAAAACAAAAACATAAATCTGATAATGCTAATGCGACAAGTCCAGTAAATATAGTCCGTTCTTGTATTTCAACTGAGCAGCGTATCCTTTTCTTGGTCAGAACCAATAAATTTAAAGTATTACCAATAATACCGATAGCAGCAATTGCCGGAATGACGTAACGTTGAGAGATCTTATCGAAGAAATGTTGAGAAAGGAATGTTGAATTTGTTTCGTTCATTTTTTAATCGTAAAAAGGAAAATAGTTAGTTAAAATAAGACAGAGAGACAGAAGGAGAGAGAGAGAGAGAGAGAGCGAAGGCGAGACGGAATATAAGAGAGGAAAAAAATGAAGAGAGTTTTGCTATTGTATTTTCTTTTAAGTTAATCCATCAATGTTTTTTTCTTTCTTTATCATTCAAACATTTACTGTTGAGTAAGATTGCATTAAACAAAATATGGATATACATAAATAATAAATATGTTTATAAATATATCATGCAAAGGATATAATATCAGTGCACATGTAAATTTATGTATATTTACATCAAATATATTCAGAATGTAAAGAATAATCTCATATTAATACTCTAGAGTTATTTATTCTTCTTCTCCTAATAATCCTAACTTATTTATCGTAAAAGATCGTTAAATGCTTTAAGGTTAAAGTCTTAGACACTGTGGATTTTCGATACCGTCATTTCTTATATAGACAGAATAGGGTAGGATTTTCTAACGCTTCTCTTCCTATTTTCCTAAAGAAGTCTTATTTATGACTTGACTATAATTTATCTTTTTCTATTTACTTATAAAATAAAATAAAACTATTGTTTATTTTTATCAAAGCTTAACAATAACAATAGGAGAGAACAAGAACAAGAAGAGAGAAGGAGGGGAAAGAATAAAGATAAAAGTTAAATTTTCCGTTTTATTCGGTAAAATAATAGAATAGGAAATTTTTTATTACTAAAAAAAATCACCAAGATAAAGGGATACAAACAAAAACTGGTAGGAAAAGTTTGTTTTCATTTCATTATAATTTCGTTTGTTTATATTGGAAAAAATATGTTTTTTAGGAAAAGTTATTGACGCTTTTTGTTTATTAAAACACAATATAATTATACTTATATATGTATATATCACAGTAGAGCGCTTATATTATATAATAAAGTTCTATTGTATTAATAAGTTTGAAATAATAAAACACAGTTTTATTTCATAACTATCTACTCACCGATTACGGATTGTGATCCATGAAAGGCTTCTCTCAATACACTTTCGATCAGATACTGTATTGTTCTTTGGTTTTTTTCCACTATAGGAAAATCGAATGACCGACTCCCTTCCCTACGACTGTTAGGGTGATGTTCTATTCTACGCTAGATGGCGTAGTTTATCGCAATTATTCGATCGGGTGTCTAATCTTAAAGTCCAGTCTTTTATTACTTATTTATTTATTGTGTGTATTTTTATAAGCTAGAATCAATTCAATGGATTTTTTTCTATATTGAAAGTGTTTTGCTGTCCCCACAGAAAAATTGTTACCAAACCTATAGCGACTGCAAAAAATTGATGGGATAATACTTTTCATTTTTTGTTTCTATTGATTATCGCATCTTCTATCTAAAGGAAGAAGATGAAAATTATTTTTGTACCGTTTTTTAACACATTATTATTATTTATGTTATTATTATCATCACTATTTTGAAGTTTTTCGATAAAATATGCCTTGTAATTAGTTTACATTTTGATCTTTAAAGGGAGACAAAGATCAAATTGAAAAAAGGAGGTCAATCGGTATATTGCAATGTTTTTTTTTTCAGTTACTCTAAAGAAAAGCTAAAGTTTTACACGTGAAAAAACGAAATATAAATCTGCAAGTTACTTTTATTACACTGCTGAATAAATGTACAAGATGTTTTTTTCTCTATTTTCCCATTACTTTTATCCATCTTTTTCTCTCTCTCTCTCTCTCTCTCTTTCTATCTATCTATCTATCTGTCTATCTATGTATCGGTTCACTCAACCTCTCTCTCTCTCTCCCTCGTACACTCACTCATGTACGCTCTTACTCACTATCTCCCCCCTCTTTATGTCTAACTTCCTCTTTATACTTTTATGCATATTAATGACATATAATAATAAATTATAAATGAATATTTTTATGCTATTATTATATGACCCAACGTTAATTTACAGAAAAGAGAAATAAATAAAAGGAAATTATATCAGAATAAATTCTCGAATGTATATTAATTAGTCATGATATGGAATGCTAAACCAGACTTCAGCTAGCTTTCGCATCATCTACATCGCAGAGAGCCGTGCACGTATATATATATATATATACAGATAACTCATATATATTTATACTTAAAATCATATCTCTCTATACAACTCTTTCTTCTTCTAAACTTACTTAAATGCACTTTTACCAGAATAAACGGATATAATAATATTTGTAAGAAAGACTGTCTGATAAACGTCTACTGAAGATAATTGCAAAGGCTATCTACTTCCTTTATTACTCAACAAGAACTATATATTATATATTCATATACAATATTATATAATATAATTAGTTTATTCAAGTTTTTTTTCCATCTTTGCAAAAGGACTTTTTAAAGATCGTGAGTTGATTTTTCCTCAATCATTAATACTATTATAAAATATCTATATTCTAAAAAGAAAGATAAGTTACAACTTTTATACGATGTTGTTTTATTTGATAAAATTTATAATCAATCATTTATTTATACGAAAAGGATACTTTTTTGTATGAATAAAGACTGTAAAATAAAATGAATGATTTAAATACGTAAATGTAGTATTAGATGTTTTAGCTATTTATTAAGTAAATATATATATATATATATATATATATATATATATATACAATATATCTAGATATAAGTTTATGTAAAGTTATATAATAAATGGGAAACGTAGGCGTTATCGGTGAATATATATTTTATTATGTCAGTCCGTTATTTTTCATTACTAAAGCTTTTTATAATAAAATCGTGCAATTAATAGGTATATATTAATGATATGGAGAGAACTGTGTATACTATAAAAAATATTAGCACATAACCGTATAAAGTATATAAACTATCTTTTATGAGGGCGTATATTATAAACTACAATATTGTTTTTATTTTTATGTTATTATACACCATTTCAATATCAATATAATCACTATTTTAATATTATTATCTCTTATTCCTTCAATTTCTTTATATTGCCTTCATATTGTCTAATTATTTGCTAAATAAATACTTTATCCTTATACCCACTTTAATGAAGTATTGTCTGTAATAGTATTTTCTCAAGCTTTTATATATATATATATATATATATACGTTTATTAAAGCCATAAGAGTTTTAACTATTATAAAAGCAGTAGAATGACTATGGATGATATGACATAGAGAACTAATTATTTGCTGTGGAAGCGTTCAAATATACTAACATTCTTAAAGCTAGTCTTATTCCAGTACCCCATCCAACATTGCCTCATATTCTTTAATTGTATAAACGGAAAGCAGTTCACTCTTCAATAAATAAGGGAAAAATACCCTTTTCAATGCTTTGAAGGTGAAAAAGTCATAGTTTCTCGCTTGTTCCCTTGACCTGGTCATAATGCAGACAAGACCAGAAAAAGGAGAAAGAGAAATATAGAGATAGAAGAAAAGATCTTATGAGCAGGTGCGGCTCTCCTTGACCGCTTTTTTTTGTTCTCTCCCCACCACCCCTCTCCCCACCCCCCTTTCCAAAAAAAATAGTATTTCTTGAAAATGGGGTAATAATAAAAATAAACAATAAATGTGAATGTTTGTAAAAAAGAAGGTGTATAAAAAAAACAAGCTTTTCTCACATTATCCTCGTTACTGTAAAATTAACAAAATACTTTGATTCCCCTAATGATTTAGAAATAACGAATAAACATCACTAAGAGGGTCAAAGTCTGTGGCTTTACATTTGAAAAAACTGTCGTTTTATTCAGGCTATATACATTTGTTTTTCATTACAGATGACGTCATGCACTTGACTGTTACATCGACCTTTTACGATGACCATAATGTGACAACACCGTCAATTCTAACCGATGAATATTCTTTGTATAAAGAAATATTGCAATTTGCTACTCATACTGGAGTCATAATTTTATTGAGTGTACTTATTGCTGTCGCTTGTATATTCGTTCTGTGCGGCTTATTAATGAAAGCCGAAGCTCACGTCAACACATCAGTTAACAGAAACGACGCCTGGCTTCAGCGTTCAATCATGGATGAGGGCGACTTTTAAAAAAAACGCTTATTTGGGTGTGGTCCTTTATCTACTTAAAATATACATAGTATTCTCAACAAGAAGTATCAAACAGGCATTTATGGTATACAATATATATATATATATATATATATATATATATATATATACAGTATATATATATATTTGATTGTATATTCAGTATATATTTATAGCAATTAACTTTTGTATATTCAAAAGTAAAGTGTATTTAAACAATTAATGAAAAATAACGAATCGTCATAATTAATATTCAAATTATAAAAAGCAACCGACAAAACGCGAATATATCGATGTTCTTTCTTTATCGTTTTTATTCGCACAGGTGTCTTCGTTCTCTTTATTATCTTTTCTGTTTTATTAAGTTGCATGGAGATATTATACACGCTTGATTGTATTAATATTCGATAGAATCTTCTTAAGCGAGTATACATTTTATTCCTAACGTTCTCGTTGAAAATTTTTTAATCTATTAATTTTTACAAATAAAAAGAAAAAAATGAATCTATGATAAACTACTCTTTTCTTTTATCAATTTGTCTTCTTTACTTTGTTTTTTTCTTTATCTATCTCCTTAATGCTAGCTCATAGTATTTCTTTTTACTGTGGATTGTTTTTATCATTTTCTCTCTTTTTTTTTCCTTTCTCTCTCTCTCTCTCTCTCTCTTTCTCTCTCTTCAAAACTTTATATTCTTACTTCTTTATTACGAAAATTTTTCCAGTACATAGAATAATACATTTTAAAAAGAATAAGCAATATCATTCATTATTAATAGTATAGTTCTGTTACGGTGCATTGTTTTTCCATTATATCACTCAGTATTCCTTTATGATATTTATGGTATAGAATGCACCAGATTTTTTCCTTCCAATAAAAAAACAGTGTGAAATTTCCGAGACTTAAATGACGCAAGTTCATCTATAAATTAGGTTTAGTTTTACCTCCTCCAAAGAGGGTTTTTGTTTTGCTTTTCAGACTGACCGTAATAATGTACTTTATGTTTATCCATTGTGCATAATTGCCTATTGAATTAATAGAAAAGCATTATAGAAAAAAAATAACAAATAACATAGTTTTCTCCTCTTTACCCTTCTACCTACTTCAAACGCTTTTAATGAATAAATAAAAAATTTAGAGAGAAGAGAGAAATAGACAGACGGAGAGAAGTGATTATGTTTTAACTGTATTAATCGCGCCATCTAACGGTGAATGGCCTATAGGCTTTAATCTGAAAATTACCCCTTTTGATCTGGATCTGTAAAAATTGTTTATCGTGCATATTAATTTCCTTTCCCTCGCTTACAATTTGCAAATTGTTCGTTATTAAGTTAAGGTCACACCAGATCACTAATGTTTTTTACACGCGTAATTTGCGTTCTTGGTACACAACATCATTAAAATATAAGAAACGACAAATTCTCCATTTTTCAGTTTATTCAACGCACTTAAAAAGATTTGTCACAGATCTTGGACTTAAATCGTAAATAGATTGATAATTAGAGAGTCAGAAGAGAAAACGTTTAAAGGAATAACCAGCTCTCTAAGCTAATGCTCTTTATCTACGTTAGACAATCTTATTACCATGCATTACTCGCAGGCTGCAGATATGTAATTTTTTAAATTAATAATGTTAGAATATTGTTTCGTGATTTTCTTTAATGTAATAAGCATCTGCTTTTGACTAATAGAAAGATATAAGTTCTTTCATAACTTGCGAAGCGGTCGTAGTTCTATAGGCTGAGTAGAATTCTTACGTAGTTGAGTATGATAAAGATGGGCGCATGTGGTGCATACTAATTGACAGGTTTTATCGCTGTCTTGAAAGAAACACGCATTACTTCAACGTCAGCTTTTATATCTCTTTTGCCCTGAGAAAATTTGATAGAATAAACGAAATATGGAAAGGTTAATTGCTTCTCCTTACGAAATATCTCTTGAATACACAATATATTTAGATCAAATAAGTTTACATTATTATATACAGTGAAAACTCTATTGTTAAAAACGTATAGGTAGAAACAAGCAATCAATAATAAGCTGAGTCGAATTGCTTTTAAAGTTATCTCTCCAAATTTATCTCTTTCTTGAATGAGAGAAGAAAGTATATTTTGTTTCGTCTGTTCTCTCTCCCTTGAATTATCCAAAGGAGAAAGAAAAACTAGAATCGCCAGGAAATCCCCCTGCACCTCCAAATGGAAACCCTGTTCAAAATGTCAAGATTTACAATTTATAAACTTTCAAATCATTGTCTAGCTACCTCCATTCCGGCTACCACCTCCTCCGAAAAATGCTTGAAAGATAGTGTTGGGATCGAAATCGGATTCTATAAAGTAAATAAAGTTTATAAATCTTATAATTATTGAAAAGTCAAAAATAATTACGGAATCCTCCTTCATCCAGATCTTGTCCAGTGTCGTATCTTTCTCTTTTCTTGGGATCAGATAATACAGCATATGCTTCTCCTATTTCCTTAAACTTCTTTTCTTCTTCTTTTTTAGTTTCGTCATCGGCTGATGAATGTCTATCAGGATGATGTCGTAGCGCCCTCTTCCGATAAGCTTTTCTGATTTCGTCATCAGAAGATGTTTTACTTATACCTAGTATTTTATAATAATCTTTCCTTTTTGACTTTTTTAGTTCTAATTTAGCATTTTGTAAGGCTTGTTTATTTTCCCTAGTTTTTTGCATTTGAAAAATTTTTTCATAATCAACAACCGCTTCTTCATATTGTTCTTCATCCATATAACATTTGGCTCTTCTCAAGTAAGCCTTCAAATATGATTCATCTAAAGATATAGCTTTACTACAATCTTCTATTGCGTTCTTGTTCTTGCCTAATTTTGAGCACACAGTTGCTCGATTGCAGTATAATTTCGAATTTGTAAATACATTTAAAGGGTCAATGTTCAGAGCGGAAGTGTATACTTCATAAGCTTTGTCAAATTCTCCACTTTTAAAGGCAGTATTCCCTTCCTCTTTTTTTGCAATTAAACTTTTGGCTTTCTGAAAATTTTGATTTATTTAATTAAATTTATATTTTTTCATCATTAATTTTCATACTTTGTATACTGTTTTAGCTTTTATATGATCTGGGGCTAATTGCAAAACCCGTTGAAAATGAGAAAACGCTTTGTCAACATTATCCTCGTAATACAAACATAATCCTCTAACGTAGAGAGCATCGGCATTAAGATTATCTTTCCTTAACAAATCACTGAAAAAATTCCATTCATTTTACTTATTTCATACTTAAATTTCAATACTTACAAGGCAATGGATTGTGCCTCTTCGTATCTCTTTAGTAAAGCAAGACATTCTGCTTTGTTGGTTATAAATTTTATACATCCTGGTGAAATATCTATGCATCTATCCATACAATAAACAACTTTCCTAAAGTCACCGCATTCGTAAGCTTTATCAGAGGCTTCGAGATATGACAGTAATTTTTTAGCCTGTTCAAAATCAAATTTCAGCTGATCATTGTTTGGTGTTAATTGAGCAGCACGTTCTAATTGATTTATTGCAGCTTTTGGCTCCCCAAGACTTAAAAGACATTTTGCTGTGCGCACAAAGCCCTTAAAAAGCAATAATATCATGACTAAAATGCAAGTACTTTTATGTATTGTGATCATCACCTTGTAGAATTGGGGGTCTATTTGAGTTGACTGCCTAGCATCTTTAAGAGCTTCTGAGTGTTGGTTAAGCATCATAAGAACAGCCGCACGATTTCCATAATATGCTGCACAATTTGGGCACAAGGCTGTTAAGAATTAAACAATTTCCTAATCAGAGATAAATTAGAATTATTTCTACTGAGATTTTAAAAAATCTTTTTTTGTGAACTAACATTAACATATTATCAAATTAAATTACTTATAGCTTTGGAATAGCAATCTAATGCTAGGTCATATTGCTTTTCTTTATAGGCTGCATTTCCCTCTTCTTTCGTTTTTTCTGCAAGAACAGCTTTTCTACAAAAAAAACAATAGAAGGATATTATAAATAATTTTAAGGTAAATTTTTTTATTATCTTCTACTAATATCTTCTTGAAGAGAATACATAATGTTAATTATATGACACAGGAATTCGACATACACGTGCCTCTCCTCAATATGAACATCGAAAATTCTAGAAACATTGGCTATTCGAACTAAAAATGTTCATTATTTAGGTTTAATAAAAAATGTTTTAAACTAACTGTTCATCGGTAAGCTCGGAAACCTCCTTGTGCGCATCGACTTCCATTTGAGACTCCATTTGATTTCCTGGTTTTTCTAAAATTATACTTTCTTCTCCCATAGTCCGAGTAGTGATCGACCGTAATCAAGTTGAATCACAGACAGAGCTCTCGCCAATTCTCGTGTAACGTGATTAAGTAGACATAACCATCTTTTGCATTTCAAAAAGAAGGTTAAGTTCTTTTATGTGTCCACCATTTTGAAAATCTGAGATTGCAGAAAATTATTGGTAGCGTCTTAGGATTAATACTTAATTTTATCATTTTGTTTAAGGTAATACAAGTGTTGCCAGAACCATGGATGGTAAATCATATTTTGAAACTGTGAGAGGAACACAAACCATACTAACACTATATTTAAAACCAATGTGTTTCCCGTTTATTATCATTTGCGCATGTGTATAAGTAATTAGTTTGAAGGTTTCTACCTTATTAAATTTTCCTTAAGTAAATTATTTCAACCTATACAGTCTTTTAATAAAACAAAATGTTACAAAAAATGTTTCTTAAGAATTACCGTCAAGGATAAAGTTAGTAGAATCAGACTTGACAAAGCTTACTAATAAATATTTCAAGAATATTTATTAGTTAAATTTTTCTGTTTCTTTAATTATTTTTCAATATTGCTGTAAAGTTACTTTACGTTGGCGGTAAATGTTTTCTGGAACCGGAAGTCATAAACCGGAAACACTTCGCATATTCGTCAAACGGGACGAAAATTTTCAGCAGACTAAATCGCATAATTGTACTCAGTCTTAGGGATTCTCTACCGATATAAAGATCTCAGTCAAAGTCGAGTTCAATTTATTGGAATTTGTCATCCCTTGGCATATATTAGCGGATTTTCAATAAATAATCGTTTATTGTTTCTAAAATGCCTTGCTGGTACTACGATCGAAAAGACGTTCGACAGAATACCCCTTCCAGACTAAATGGAATAGATTCTGAAACAGAAACTCGGTATAGGAGAGAAGGTGCTAGATTTATTCTTGACACGGGAAATGCTTTGGGACTTCCGTATGATACATGTGCAACTGCTACAGTTTATTTTCATCGTTTTTATATGCTGCGGTCTTTTAGACAATTTGATCGTCATGTCATGGGAGCAACTTGCATTCTTTTAGCAGGAAAAGTTGAAGAAACGCCGAAAAAATGTAAGGATGTTATTCATAAGGCAAAAAAAGTTCTTGCCAGTACCCAATATGAATGTTTGCTAGGAGAAGACTCAAGAGAAGAACTAATGACTCTAGAGCAAATTCTTCTACAAACTCTAAAGTTTGATTTAAGTGTCAAACATCCTTACTCTTTTCTTATCAAATTTGCTAAACTTCTTAAGGCTGATAAAGCAAAAATTGAGAAAATGGTACAAATGTGTTGGACATTTATAAATGATTCTCTTTGTACAACACTTAGTGTTCAATGGGAGCCAGAAGTCATCGCTGTGAGTCTCATGTACTTAGCGTGTAGGTTAAGCAAGTTTACTATAACTGATTGGGCTGAAAAATCTTCTTCTGGACCCAAATCGAAATGGTGGAGCGCTCTAGTCCCTGATATGACCATGCCTTTAATGGAAGAAATATGCCATCAAGTCCTTGATTTGTATATGGCAAAGAATAAAGCCGAGGCACCATCACCACCTCCGCCGCCACCCCCAAGAAACGAACAGCCTCAGGGAACGCCTATTCCTTCTCTCGTTGCTAGTAGGCCACATTCTGTTGGACCATCATCTGTTACTTATCCTGCACCTTATTAGTTATTTTTTATATAGTTATTAGCTTGTTTTTACTTTAAATAAATTATTTGAAAACCAATAGATGGCGTAGTGTTAAAATAGTCACGTGATCAATATGGCAAAAGAGAACTTATGATGAGGAGAAAAATCAATGATTCGACAATGATATATTGAATTTTTATAAGAAATTCAAAACTAGAAGAAGGGAAAAGGTGATATGTCCTCTGTAAAGGTGGCCGTTCGCTGCCGACCCTTCAGCCAACGGTAAGAATGGATATTTTTCATTTTCCCTTGTTTATCCTATTAAAATTGATTTTGCACCGGCAGTGAAATAGAATTAAACTCAAAGTCAATAATCGAACAAGATGGACATACTACAACTATTATTAATAACAAAGTGAGTAAAAAAGAGAGAGTATTCTGAACTGCACAGCTCTAGGCCTATGCGTTCCACTTAAGGGATTCTGCATTATAGAAAGAGAATACACAAGATGTTAAATCGTTTATTTTTGTTAATTTTCTCGCAAACCTTGTAGATTCGGCCAAATTCCATTGAGGGAACATTGGGAAGAGAGCGATATAAAACCTTCACTTACGATTATTCATATAATTCATTTGACAAGCAAAATAGAAACTTTGCATCTCAAGAAAAAGTAAACTATATAGTCTTTATTTTATTGGCATTTACCTAGCAGATGAGGTTTTATTTTTACAGATTTTTAAAGATTTAGGTGAAGAAATAGTCGAATCGGCATGTCAAGGTTACAATGGTTGTGTGTTTTCTTATGGTCAAACGGGTTCGGGGAAAACTTTTACAATGACCGGATCATTAGAAAATGCAGGCCTAACTCCTCGAATGTGCCAAAAACTATTCAATATGCTAAGCGACGAGCAAAGTTCTTACAGAATCGAAATAAGGTCTGTAAGATGTTTTGCAGTTTTAATATTTAATATAAATATACTTACAGTTATTGCGAAATTTACAACGAAAAAGTTCGAGACCTACTGAGGGATTATGATTCAGATGCAAAGCCCCTGAGGGTTAGAGAACATCCAAAAGACGGGCCATACGTACAAGGCCTATCTAAACATAGTGTATTTACTTATGAAGCTGTTGAAGAATTTATCCGTAAGGGTAACGATCTAAGGTTAGTTCAATATTGAATTTATATATTTTCCTTATTATCTATTACGTCAACAATGCACAATAGAGCAACAGCTTCAACAGCTTTAAACGATGTAAGCAGCAGATCCCATGCAATTTTCACCATATCGTTTATACAAGTAAATACTATTTGCTCTTTCTGCGTTTTATTTTACCTTTCTTTGAACTATATATGAACTATTCAGGCCAAAATGGAAGATGATATACCAAGTGAGATTCATAGTAAACTTCACCTAGTTGATTTAGCTGGAAGGTTGGCAAATGTTGACAGTGTTGAACTATATTCTTAATACAAACGTTTTGTTTTTAGCGAGCGTGCTGATGTCTCTGGAACGAGTGGCCTGCGTTTAAAGGAAGGTGGAAGTATCAATAAATCTCTAGTTACTTTGGGAAACGTTATATCGACTTTAGGTAAAGATTTCTTAGACATAAATCCTAAGAGTAGGTCTACTTGACCGCTCCTAATAAAATTTAGTTAGTTGTTCATTAATTCTGATTGTTTACGTTTTGTTTGTTTATATAGCTGTGTTTTCTTGCTTTAATTTTAGCTGATTTATCTGATAAGTTTGCGAGTGTACGAAAGAATGTCTTCGTACCTTATCGTGATTCCGTCCTTACATGGTTACTAAAGGATAGTATAGGCGGAAATTCGAATACTGTAATGATTGCCAGTAAGTAATGGCGCTATTAAAAACAAATAACTATTATTAAGTAAACTTTAATTCATTACTAGCTATTTCACCTGCTGATTGCTGCTACGCTGAGAGTCTAAGTACTCTACGCTATGCTCACCGTGCTAAAAAGATCCTTAACCAACCAATAATTAATGAAGTATATTAATTCTAATTACTTGTTCGATTTTGCCCTCTTAATAGTTGGTACTTTTTATTTTAGGATCCAAACGTGCGCCTTATAAGAGAATTGAAGGAAGAGAATAATCGTTTAAGGGCTCTCTTGGCTCAAACTGGATCACCTGTAGATGTCCTGGAAAATCAGGTGAAAATTTTTCTTTTTTTTTCTTAATGATACTAATTAAAATTACTTTATAGGAACGACTCAACAGAAATGAAGCTAGAGTAAAAGTTTTGACCGAAAGGTGGGAAGGTCGTTGGAAAGAGGAAACATTTCGTATTCTTGATGAAACTGCTTTGGATTTGAAACGGTCAAAATGTGGTGGAATCAGAGTTGAATCTGAACAACCCCACTTTATTGGTTTAGATGATTGCGAAGGAACTGTACTTATTTTTCATTTATCTAAGAAACGAACAACCGTTGGAAGAGATGAAGGTCAACATAATGTTGATATAGGTTAGACATATATTTATGAATTTGGATAGCCAATTATTACAAATGCTTAATAAATTATTAAACAGCACTAAATGGTCCTGATATAGAGCAATTCCATTGCGATATTGAAATTCAAGATGACGGTCGAGTGACGTTATCGCCCAGAAACGGGGCAAAAGTTTTCATCAATAATCGAAGAGCTGTAAGCTGCGTGGCCGTTTGCCATGGTTGGATGAAATTTCCCTGCAAATTTATAGTGTTAATGATATCATTATTTTTTTCCCTAAAAGGATCAATCATTCAGTTTGGTCAACATATGTTTAGATTCAATAATCCAGCCGAGGCTCAAAAGGAGAATTGCAACGTAATTGACTTTTTCCAATATCATATAACTATTTAAAAGAATTAGTAAATTAAATTCATTCATTTTTCCATTTTTTTGTTTTCTTCCATTATTAGAATTCGAATGTTTTGATAAGTAGAAATTTTAGCTGGACTTCGTCTCCTTCAATTCCAGATTCAGGCTGCGAATCACAGTAAGTAAATATAAAACATTTATCTAGTTGCTCTTTTATGTACTGTCTAAATAATGATAAACAATATTGGATCGGTTATTTTCAGTTATATTTATTCGTTAACTGTAAATTCTAATCTTCTAGAATATCTAATTAATACTTTTCCCTTTTTAAAGAGTAGTAGAGATAACAATACTTTTATTATGTTTAATTGAGAATGTTATCTATAATTAAAGGAATCAGAGGATAATTTATCATAAAACAACAATTATCTTGAATAGCTTATTTATATGCATAAATTGTAATTAGCTATACATAAAAAAAGAATTCCTTTAATAATTGACATTGCGTTATTTAGTTTTTATAGCTCATTTTTGGGTAAAAACTGCATACTTTTTATTTTTAATTTGAATAAAAACCGTGAATAAAAGACACATTACGATACGACAAATAGGCACTTTGCCTAACAAATTAGGCTAATCTAACCGATGATTTCTAGCCATTTGTTAAATAAATCTTTAAATTTATTTGCAGAAACGACAACAATCGTTCGTTTTCTGCATCTAACCCTTGTTTAAGTGTACAAGATCTGGGAGATAGTGATGAACACCATATAAGATCCGAAGCGGATAGATTGTCGAAAATATTAGAGCAGGAAGCGCTCAAAGCTGAGATTGAAGAGGAAAAGAAGGAGCTTGTCAATTTAAGAGAGAGTGCCAAGAAAGCTAGAGAAGAAGTCAAACGTTTAAGCGCAAATGTAGAAGAAGAGGCTAGGAAAGCCTTAGAACATTCTGAAAACGTTATGATGAAACAAGAACAGACTTGGAAGAGGCTATCAGAAGAGAGGCAAAAACATGTTAGGGAGGCTAAACAGGAGCAAGTAAGATTATTAAATTATCAACCTTATGCGATAGACTTATTTTTATTTATATAAGAAAATAACAATTTCCTCTATTTAGACAAGATTAGAAAGAGAGCGTCGAATTGAGCACGAAATCTTTTCCCAAGAGATGAATGATATAAGAAATATGGTGGATCAAGAGATTACGGATATGCGAAATCTTATGGAGTTGGCAAGTATTACTGAGTCTGAAAGCTCAATGTTAAGTGAAGAGGAGATCAAAACGATTATGCTTCCCTTACAAGTGTCCAATAGGCCAAAACAATTAAACATTAATACGAAAACATTAGAGAAAGACGATAAAAAGGGCGATAAGAAAGAGGAATTAAGTCCTGATTCTTTAAATGGCCTAGATATTAGTACACCTAGCGATAATGATATAGCTACACCAAGCTCTTTAGGCAGTCTTACAGAATACAAGTAAAAAAAAATACCCAATTTACTATTTAAAGCTCGTTTTAATAATATTATTTTTTGTCAATTAGGTTAGATTTAGGTTCAGCCTTTGACGTCACTCCAGATGCTGAGGAGGAATGTCCTACTAAACGCAAATTATTTTCGGATTCCCTGGAAGGCCGAGAAGTAACAGTTGAGGTTCTGAGCTGTTTAGTTATTTTGCTATTAATATGGAAATAATCTTTACTGTTTTTATTTGAAAAGGTTATTGACGGCTACGATTGGTCTCTTCCTGATGAATATTTAAAGAAAACAGCTTCAATATGTTTATCAGACACAGAATCTGAATGTTACTTTTCCACGTAAGTTTTATATGAAATTAATTTTATGTTAGCTTATATTTTTTATACTTTTCTTTATAGGAAAGAATATTTATCGGAAGAAGAGGATCTGGATGATGATATGACAACATGCTTAACAGAGAGTGTTGTTTCCGGAAAGGCTTTTCATTTGGCAGAAAAAGTAACAGAATTACATAACGCGATTTGCTCAGCGATTCAAAGGAAATATGGCTCTGTGTTATCGGACGATGGAATGGAACTATTTCAGAACATCATACCTAATTTATTCTCAATAGTGAGACCATTGTTTGAAGAATTAGAGAGACAATGCGAAAGAGAACCGGATTCTTGCCTCGAATCTCAATTATCGACTCACGATCAAACTTTATCGACTTTAGATTCTATACTACAAACTCATGAATCGGTTTGTCAATTGGATACAGCTATTTCTAGCAATAATTGGTCGTTTGCTTACGATAAATTAAATGAATCGAGGAAATATCTAGGAGAAATCGAAGTAAATTCTGAGATTGAAGTTGCCTCAAAAAAACTTTTGCAAACTGAAGCTTGCGTTCTTCGGGAAAAACTTTTTTATAATCTAAGTGAAAAATGGGACGAATATTTTCGTTTTAAAATCCCTTTAAATCCAAAAGTATTTAAACGACAAACAAAAAACACATCGCTCCATATAAAAAAAACCACTCCTGATTGTATAGCTCACTGCATTGAAACAATGCATAAGTGTAATCTTCTCAAAAAGAGACTAAAAACATTTAGCGACAAACTACTTAACTATTTTATAAAATCCATTGTATCAGATTCATCAGTGAAGGTTGTTGTTGAAGATGAACCAAGTGCTATGGTTTTGAGATTATCATCAATCGGTCATCGGTCATCATCTGCTCCTAATGCTTGGAGTGTTCTAGAAAGTTTACAAACAGTTTTTTTCTTTCTTCATAGACCTTTTAGAGGGTGCTCTATCGGTCAAGAACCTTTAACTCAGGCCTTTGGAGATAATATTTGTCCTTTAATGTTTGAAGAGTTGTTTAATAATTGCCTTAGACATTTAATGCCAGAAAAAACTTGCGATTGGGCTACTTTTGATCAAATAGTATCGGAAGCGGAAAAATTTCAAAACACTCTGAATGTTTTAGGTTTTTTAAAGTTAAATAACGAAGAGAGAGGAAAGAAAAATTTGTTAGATTATTTTAATAATGTTTCGTCGTTATTCGTTCAAGCCCGAAGTCAGGAAGTTTTAAGAAAAGTTCATCAATTACTTGCTCAGGATATGAAAAAAACGGTTCAGGTTACCGCTGAACAGCCACTCGGAAAGGATTTCTCCTGTTTCGACGATCTAACTCTAATTGAAAGTACAATTAAACCCAAAAGTCAAATTCGAAGACCACATAGCTTTGTTGAAGGATGGAAAGGGCCAGAGGAACCGTGGAAGCTCACTAAACCAACGAAGGACCTCGAAGTTTTTGTCAGTGAAAATAAAAGAAGAGTTGCACATGCCTTAAAGCTCCCAAAGTGTCACGTTAGCATAGCTATCAGACATATAGTGATCTTATCTTATAGCATACTAAAACAAGCTGACGAGAATAGTAGGGATGGAGCTACAAATTTAGCTGTAACGATACGTCATCTGGCGGAGAGTGTTTGCGATTTTTTGCCTAAAAATTTTATTGTATCCGACGCTTACCTGGCGGCGTTGCATAATAATAATTGTATGTATTTCGCTCATCATCTATTGATTATGGACGCTGTATTATTAAAAAGAATGAAACAATATAACGGTATGGCGGACGTAATCAGCCGGATTCGAAAGTTGGGAAATCAATTTTTTGCCGATTACATAGAATACGAAAAAGGAATATTAACAACTTGTTTAATGGAAGCAAAGGGTTTTGTTTGCGCTGCCGACGATGATGAACGTATTAGTAAATCTCTTTCAAATACTCACCTGAGATTACATAACGTCTCAACAGTTTGGCGCGATAGTTTACCGATAAATACTTTCTTTAGAGGTCTAGGATCGTTAGTTCAATTTGTTGTTCTGCACATAACTACTTGTTTGTTAACAATTACGGAATATTCGTTACAAGACTGCTCGACACTAACTATAAAGCTTTGTTCCTTCTTACAAACTTGCCCTCAGCTGTTTTTTATCGAAGAGGCTTCGAATGCTGTCGAAGTCGTTTGCCACGATCACGTTTCCAGCTGGTTGCGTCTGAATGAAATTGTTAGGTTGTTGGACGCCAAGTTGGCAGATATCGAGGACAGATGGGCTTCTGGTAAAGGCCCGTTAGCGTTACACTTGAATGCAAACGAAGTAAGACAGCTGGTAGAGGCCATGTTTGAAGAAAGTCCTAAAAGGCGAGCTTTACTGAAGAATCTTACTTAAATGGAGGAGAAAAGAACAAATTTATTTTGAAATCGTTTTATTGTTTATTTTCTATATATTTTATTTATTCGATTAATGTCTCAATCCACCTCTTTTATTTTTTTGTAGCTTTATTACAAAAGTATCCTAATTTGTTTTTGGTTATGTTTGTTACAGTTAACTTAACTCCTTCACGGTTAATGCATTTTAGCGACGAGCGTGTTCTTTAATTTATTTATTGACTATGTTGACATTAAATTGATTGACATCCAAGTTAAACGTAATTTATTTAATCAAATTGATGATATGCACAATATCGTTGTATAGGTAAAGAGTTAACAAGGAGAGAATAACAAAAACAAAAATATAGAGAACGGGGATGGAGGAGGAATAGAGATAAAGATAGAGATAGTTATATTTAAGTATGGGAAAATAGGTATAAACTGTATAGATACTGTCTCTCTTTCTTACGCTTTTTTCGTTCGACATCAATAATTAACGAATACGGCAGGTAGTCTTGTTCAAAGTCTACAATTAGTAAATAGACACGTGCGTCTCATCTCATTGAGAATCGATCATCGATTGTGATGAAAGGAAAAATACCATTCATTGAGTATCGGGAGCCGATTTCGTTCTAAATAATGACGTTTTTTCGATAATTTTTGGTAATGGCATTTTATCTCGGAAAGGGGACAAACTGGGAGATTCTGTTGGAAGAGGCCTCTCCCTAGGTGAATCAATTCTTATTGCCCCTAGATTTCTTCGAGATCTTATTGATTGAGAAGCATGCTCGTTTTCCGGGGAAGTAGGTCTAAAAAAAGGTTTTTTTATTGTTATATCTGTTAATACAACGTCTGGTATAGGCGTCTTTGATAAAGGTAACGTTGGAGAAATTGATGTATCACCACCTATTGGATCAAGTTTCTTATTCGGATGACGCCTTGGTCCACCTTGGGTTTGCTTTAATTTTCGTAGAGATTCCAACCTAGCCTCTTCCGTCGCTGAATTTTTAGAATCAGAATTCGCCCGAGCTCTTTGCCGATCGAGAACATTCGATTGAACTTGCGTATAGAACGTCTCGGAACTCACCTGAGTAGCAGATATATCAAAGGAAACAAAATTAGGCATAGGAGAGGACGTTTGATTACTCCTTGGAGTCAATTTTTCTTCTTCAAGCTCTTCGTCCGGATTCAAGAGAATTGTTTCTAAATCCTCTTCATCTTGATCATCGCAACTTTTTATCCGGCGTCTAAAATGATTTCTATAAGCGGATGCTGGACGTTCTAATCTCGGATTTTGAGCTGCCTCGTTCATGGATAACATCGTATAGCGCACTGCAAAACCTAGTTCAATATACTCTCATAGTAGACGCGTACCTACTGTTCACTAATGGGTTTTTATGTTATTTCTATTCTTAAATGTACATGGTAATTCACTTGTATAAATCAATGGCTTTTGGATTAATTGTGATTGGATGAATAGGTTATCAGTCAACTAACAGAAGCCGTTCCTGTCGAATAACAAATTGGACTCCAAAACTCTATCCTCTTCAGCTAATCGATCAAATAAGGGTATGCATTATGTAGAAAGCACTGCCCTTCATCGAATAATCAGTCTCTTTGTTGGCGTTTCGAGATATCTTATAACGCCCTTAACTATAGTGCTTTTTAATGTTTATTAATATTAGTTAAATTAATGTTTGAATAGGATCGAAATAGGGTTATCGATTGCAACAGCGATGAGAATTTCTTTCCCCATTGTTGATCTGCAAAACAGACCACCATGTTAAGATAAAAGCAAGAGTAACATGTAAATAGTAAACAAAGCAACAGTTGTTAAGGCCCTTTGCCTTATTTATCCAGTGCTCATTGGTCAACCATGTATAAATATACTTCTTCATGAATATGCATACAATTAACTTATATTTACATTCTTTCTTATTTACATTGTGTGTTTGTGTATATATATTTGTATAAACATAGTTATTGAATTAAATTAATTTTAAAACCTTTAGGAGAGCCTTTTCATGAAGATCATACATTGTTATTACACTGTATACTAAACAATATCTTAAAGTTATTCTATGTAACAACTGCAACAAACTATCTATTTCCATGGGAACTTTATAAACAAAACGATTTATCTACCTAAAACATTTTTTACTAATTATTCTAAGACATTAATTATTCAAATAAAAAAAAAGTAGAGAAAGAGAGAGAGAGAGAGAGAGAATGTGTGTGTGTGTGTGTTGTGAAAGAAAGAAAGAATAAATGAATGAATGAAAAGACCAATTATCCACTTTTACACAAGTTTTTATTCTTTATAGACTTCACCAATAAAAGTGCATCTTCAACTTCTTTATTAGGCCTACGAAATTTCGATTTTAGAAGTATTTCTAAAACTTCCTGTTTATCTTTCTTTGGTTTCTTTAAACGAGCAAACATTATTAGGGAACCATAAACGATTATTGAAAAAAGTAAAGGAGTGCATAGGCCTATTAAAATTTTAATCCAATTTTTTAGAGTAGGTTGACTAGTTGTAAAAGGAAACGTTGCGAAAAAGTCAGTTTGAAAATTAATGTTTTGTATTGACACTCTGAACCCGATTGGCCTTCTCCTAATGATCGGATCTCTCACTAAAATTCTATTAGGATATTCAATAAGGCAATGGGAGAGATCGAATGATGCTGTAGATTCTGTAAAAGTTGAATTTGGACAGAGTTTACATAATTGTTGACCTTGATAGTCTTGGTATGTATTTAAAGGGCACTCTAGGCATCGATTTCTACCTTTCTCATGTTTATAATATCCTGGCTGACAGCCTATACATAAGAGCATATATTCGTCGGGTTCATAACCCTTATCACAATCGTATTCAATAGATAATGGAGACTTTATAACACCATTTTGACCATATTTATTATAGAATTTAGACTCATAGGAAGAATTTGATAATTCAGTAAAATTGTACAAATTCAATCTCAGATTACCAAACAAACTGCAAACTATGCAATAACGTACTGCAAATATCCATTCCAGGTTGGTCCATGAAAAATTGGCAAATGGATATTCCATCTTGACGGATGCGTCGTAACGAAGTATTCTTAGAAGATGTCTAATGTATACGTTATAATCGTGATCTTCATCTGTCCTTTCATATCTATAATAGTTTTGCAGCGTGGAGTACGCCTTCCACATACAGTCCATAGTATTAAATATAATTGATCCCTTATCCGGTTTTGATACAACGGATATTCTTTGAAGTTTCCTGTAGTATGTATTATCGCCTATATTTGGCCGATATAGATTTCCGGTCAAATTGTAATAGTCCTCACCGAACAGAAAGAATGTTTTAAAAGTTTTAGGATAACAATACTGTACATTAGGTTTTGTCGGGTGATTAATTAGTCTACAATTAACAATATCATCAGGCCAACGTCGATTCAACAGCACTTCACCGTAATCTTGACCGCATTCCTTATGAATATTTAATTTAGATGGTGAGCCTATATTGTTTTTAATATATTCCGTCATATGTCTAGCGATATCCCAAGGGTATCTATCGAAGCAGGAATGAGTTAATAAGCCATAAGTTACCTTAAATCTAATAGTATTTAGATCTATCAACAGTATTAGATGATTGAACTCGTATGATTTACCCTTCATTACGGCTGAACAAGTGTAAATACCTGCGTCAGAAGCGTCATTAATCGTTAAATCTAATGAACGCTTGTTGCTATTTAAAGGTACTTTTGACGCTTTAAACCATTTTATAAAATTAGGTAGCAAATTTCTTCTTTTCAAGAATTCAGGTAAACAAGACACTTTTACAGTTTGTCCAATGGTACCGTAAACTTGGGAGACTTCGATTTGTTTGTACATACATTGATTCTTGTTAATTGCTCCAAAAGTGTTTGTTATTAAGTTTTTAGGGCAGGGAATACAGCGTAACAAACCGCTAGAAGATGAATATTCCCCAGGTGCGCAGGGGAAACAGTCACGTTTTTCTTTATCATAGTAACTTCCCGGCTTACAAGAAATACAACGATTTTCGTTGCTATCGTAATAGAACAACTGGGGACAAGAGAATATATCAATCTTCTCATTTTCATCCATTAGAACAAAGCTTTTCGAATTTTTCCACGTACTTCTTAATTTATTTATCAAACTCTCAACCTTTGACCTTAGTAGGCATAGTTTTATTGTAAATATAAATAATAATTTCCATTTGCGAACGCGTCTATAACTTTTAATTATTTCATTAATGTTATAATTATTTCTCCAGCAAATAGCCGTTATTTGTGACATTTTGCATAGGTGACGCCTCGTTAATAAACGTCTAATTTTACTCTTTAGATTTTCTCTTATAAGAGGATTACAAACTTTAGTCATAATCTTTAATCTTAATAACGACTGCTTTAGGCCTAATAAACTTTTACCAAACTGAACTTGTAATTCACTGAAAACTTTATACGTAAACCTTCCATTAACGTTCCCCTTCCGGTTCATACAATTAAAAATTATGGAACAAATAAAAGTTCCGTCATGCTTCGCTTCTGCCTTTTTTATCATTAAATTACCATTTTTCTTCCATTTTGAGTAAATTATCGATTGATCTTCGTTTTTTTTCGTCCATTCGACGCTTGATAAAACGCTATTTAACTTCCACGAAGAGGATAAATCAATTTGGCATTGGTTATATTCACTTTTTAAAAGTTTTATATCCTTTATGCAAGGTTCATTTATTTCGTTGCCTAAATTCACTTGAACAATTCTTAACGAATCAACAAAATCTTTGATTAATTTTAAATTACAGCAAATATGCAAATTATTATGCAAATTAATAAGAAAAAATATATTAGCATAAGAATTCATCAGTTTGTTTTTTTTTGTGTTCTTTTTGTTTTATGCTATTTTTTTAAAAAAAACAAACAAACAAATAAATAAACAAAGTTTGTCAATGTTTTGTTCTGTCTATATATTTCTTTCAATTAGCTCTTCTTCTTCGGTATCTTCATCCGTTGTATAGTTCAATAAAGGATCTTCAGTTTCAACTCGACTATAGCTAACATCTTTTAGAAGGCGTCTCTTACTTCTCTCTTTCCTTGGTAGTGGAGCTAGTCTTGGTATATTAGCCAGATTCTTAAGAAAGAAAAATATTCCAACGAATAGGGCCACACCAGCGACAGTAGAGAAACAAATTATGAATATAGCACCGTTTGATAACTTTAATTCATTCCTTACGTCTCCATTTGAGAAGACTAAGTCAGCTTTCCATAAATCTGACAATATAGCTGTTTCATTCTTTGCGTTATGACCACGACCCCCGTAAAGGTATAGTTTATTATCATACGTCCAAAAAGTAGGTGCATAACGGGGGCCAGGTAGATATTCAATAGATGATTTACCTTTAGGACCGTATAAAGCGTGCCTTTCGCCTTCTTTGAAACCACCAATAAATGTCCATAAATTACTTGTAGCATTGAATCTCCATATATCACTTAAAAGTTTATCTCTCTTAAAGAGAATGTTATTCTTTTCATCGTCTAAACCTTCTCCGCCAAACATCCATAAACTTCCATTTAAATCAGTCCAAGTAGCGGCTAACTTCCTAGCTCCTGGAAAATTTAATTTACTCTCCTTACCAAATTCACCAATACTACTTCTTCCAGTATGACCTCTAGAATTCGATATATTCTTCCATTTTTCATCGACTTTACAGAATTTCCACATTTCATTTGTTAAGCCTATTCCTAAATTTCTACTCCTGTCAATATTATCTTGAGAATTGCCGCTAAACATATATAAACATTGATCCTTTCCCTCCCATGATGCGGAACCATGACGTTTACCAGGTATATGATTATTATTGACTTTATTCCATTGAAGTTTTAATAAATTAAATATCCAAAAATCATCAAGAACAATATTATTCTCGGTTATTCCTCCATACATATACATTTGAGCATTTGTACACCATGTTACTGCTTCGGATCTACTTGAAGGCCTATTTGCTGATTTTATCTCTAACCAATCATTCTCCGATACATTGAAAATCCATGTATCATTTAGAAATTGATTTTTATTTTCACCGCCAAATATTACCATTGTCTTATCGGTTGTACCGCAGCTAGAATGAAAACGACGTTCCTGTGGAGCTTTCTCCCCGTTTTCAACCCTCTTTATTAACTTCCAAGAACTAGTTTTTGGATAGAATGCCCAAAGATCGTTCGATGATTTAGACGTCGATGTTCTTCCACCGAAAAGAAGAATCTATAGGGATTTTGAACTTATGTTATCAAGCAGATTTTGTTACATCGAAAAAAATTAAGGAATGGCTTATACCCTTTCGGTATTTTTATCCCAGAATACATTTGAACCAAACCTGGATCCAGGATAATCCGATGTTGGAGAATCACCGCCGTCCTTTGACCCATTTAACCATGCCCATGCTGTTGCAATCCAAAACAAATAACAAAAGCGTCTAATAAGAGACGTCACAAAAATTTTTCAAAATTTTTTTCTACTTACAAACAACTCCTTTATAATTTGCACTTAATAATTTTCTATCATCTTTATCGTGTGCCAAAATAGGAAAAATAAGAATGTAGAACGGAATAAAATTCATTGCTGTTTTCCTTAATTAACATTGTATTGTAGATGCAGGGATGCTGCACCTACATCACTTCCTGCGCGCCAGAATTCAAAATCACACATCTGCAGGTAATAAAATACTAGCCAACAGTCGTACAATTAGTTAGTATTTTCATAGTACATAGTCTTTTAGTTTCCAACGTAAATAGGTTTACCAGAACATTTATAAATATGCTGAATGATTAACGACTTTGTATGAAGTGTATGACTGTGTTCTCAGCATTAGCCATTATACCTGAGGGTCGAGTATTCACTCTATTCTCTTTACTACACTTAGACGTCTTTTGCCTAAAATTTTAATTAATTCATTCTTATAATAGTTCGCAGCTTATAATATAATCTCGCTATATTGCTTTTATATATATATATGATGAGATATTTGTATCAATGATAAATAAAGGAGTAATGGTGAACGCTTTACAGATAGTATGTATGTATATTAGTTACAAACTGTAACTTAAATATATAAATAGAAATAGGTTTATTAAGCTTGTCATGTTTACGGGAGGTAACAACAACAATAGAAAGTAATTTTGCACTCTCCTGACGTAATTTGTGCATTAAGGCACGGAAAATTCAGCAGGTAATTCTAATTATAATATCGATTGCGAATACTTTTTTTTTGTCGATGTAAAAATGTTTTTATAATATATTTACTCTTCTTTCATTTCTTTTAGATTATTGTTGTTTTACAACTGGTAAAAGTTATAAATAATGGAATTTTATAGTCTAATATAGAATAAAACCTTTATGGAAAGAGACACACGCGAGATATTGCGAATTAATAACTTGGATTTAGAGATATAGTTATTATTATTTTTAAAAAAAAACTAGTCTCATTTCCTATAAACTTACAAAACCAACAGGAAGTCTGACTAAAATGGCTTTATTAAGGCGAATTGGTCGAGAGAGATCGTTTCTCCTTCCCCCTCTTTCCTCATTAACAGTAAATACCCACTTTGTAAGGTAATTTTATGACTGCTTTCTTCTCAAAATGCAATGCTTATCTCTCTTTAATATCCTCTTCTCTAGAGGGGACTTGTTATTCTCTCTGCCTTTTAGCTATAGAACATTTCCACTCGTACTATATGCTCTCTTTATACCGTGCAGTTCTTTATTAGTAGTACCTCAAACCCAAATGGCAATTGATTGATGTTGAAAAGTAATGAATTATAAGTAATACTAAATATTTTAGGTAAATAGAATATAGATTATATATATATAATGAACAGGACGAAACAAGACTTCCTCAACATTAGCATAAACGTTACTCTGTTAGTTTATCTGCTTTTTCATTAACAACGACGAGTTGTGCTCCCTGGTCAGTTTGAACGACTCTTCCTAGTAGATATGAGGAATTTTGGTCAACAATGTCATTTGGTGACGAGGATAACATGGGCTGGTTTTGATTCAAAACTTCGTCAAACGATGGTCTATGTATTGTAACAGTTGCCCCTCCATCCTGATCGTATGAAACAGTTGGCCTTCCGACTATATCTTGCACTAGTGTCGAAGATTTCATAGAATTTATTTCGGCTGTTTTGGCTACAGCTATAGCACAGTCACTTTTTGAATGTAATAAATGGTACTTAAGGCCAGTCTCCGAGAATCCTTTCTTGCATCTTGTGCAAACAAAAGCGTGTTTACCCGTATGAGTCAGTAAATGTCTTTTAAGTAGAGAATCTTTATAGAACCCTTTGCCGCAATAATTGCACGTTTTGCTTGGTTGCTCGGTATGACTACGAATATGATATTTAAAGTGATTTGGATCCTTAAATCGCTTATTACAAAATTCACAAGAAAAAGGCTCTTCTCTCGTATGCTTTCGGGCGTGAACTTCTAAGTAATTTTTATCGCTGAATAAGCTTCCACATAGATCGCAAGGATATTTCTTGTTTAATCCGCTATGAGTAGCCTTGTGCCGAATGAGCTCCGCACGTCTTTTAAATGATTTCGAGCATAATGAGCAATTGTGGACGTATGAGATGTGTGCTTTGCAAAGAGACTCGTTCGCAAATTTCGCCGGACAAACAGAACAAGAAAACTGTAAATCGTCCTCTCTTCCTAACTTCTCCAGAAAAAATACTGTCTTCGAAAAATCACTTTCTTCTCCTTTATGACATTCATCGTAATGAGAGTTCAGTCGATGGACTCTGTTCAAGATAAAGAATAATTCAAAATATTCATTAAACTATGAGCTTTAATTTTTCTTCCTTTA
The DNA here is from genome assembly GCA_904063045.1 of Dimorphilus gyrociliatus. Lineage (NCBI taxonomy): Eukaryota > Metazoa > Annelida > Polychaeta > Dinophilidae > Dimorphilus > Dimorphilus gyrociliatus. Next base: position 938,418 of record CAJFCJ010000015.1, on the reverse strand, counting down.
AAATGAAAAATCATTCAACTTACTTGAATAAGGTTTTTCTACAGATTTCACAAAAAACGGCTCTCGATAAGGAAACTTCCATGCTTACCACTTCCGAATATAAATGCTCAGAAATTGTTCCAATTTCTAAAATGTTCCCTTCAACTTCCGTATCTAAATATTTAACATTTGCTTTCGGGGCGTCATAAGACTCCAGTTTATCAGCTTTCACATCTAATTTAGACGATTGAATGAATAATTCATTACCATCTTCCGTTTTAACAATAACACATTCCTTTTGAACAACATCATTAAATTGACTCTCAAGATCAGCGAAATACTTTTTAACGAATCCCGGAGCTATTTTAATTCTATATAGCGTTTTTTCACTAATTAATTCGATGACATTGAATTCCTCTACTTCCTCGGTTGCTTCCGTCTTGGACTTTTTAGCTTCTACAATTTGTTTTCTTCTATTTCTATACGTTCTATCATACTTCATTCTAAAAATGGATAATTAACCTTGTTTAGCATTGAAAAGATAAATCAAATAATTGAAATTTACTTATTTTGAATTTTCTTCATTTCCTTCTCTGAAATGTTTTTCATTCTTTCCAATTTAGCCCTTCTTCTAGCCAAAGTAGCCAATTTCTTCCGCCCACTAGCGCATTCTTTTTGATTGAAATGTTTATCCAGAGCAAATTGTTTCATAAACTTTAAACCGCAGTCTTTACACTCGTATGGCATATCATCAGGATGATAAAGTCTCATGTGATCAATATAGAAATTAGGTCGACTAAAATTTTCGGAGCAAAATTGGCACTTGTACGGTTGATCACCATTATGCCTCCTCTCGTGATAATCTAGAGTAGATTTATGTCGAAAAGAGCTGTCACAGTGTGAACATTTAAAGGGCTTGTTTTCTGAAAAATATAATGAATTTCTTTTTTATATTAAGCAGACGATATTAAAATCTTGCTATTTTTGCTAAATTACATTTTACTTTTACTACTGTTAATTAAAAATAGAATAAAAACCAATGAATGTAATGTTTGTATTATAAGTGTACTTAACAAACCTGTATGTATAACCATGTGGGCTGTTAAACGAGCTTCCGTAGCAAAATACTTCTTGCAAATTTCACAAATAAATGCAGGATTAACTCCACATTCTCCTAAGTGAACATTCACATTAGAATGGTTCCTTAAAAGGACTCCACACGAACAGCCGAATTTAGGGCCATTTAGGCAATAAATTACGTGGGTAAAGGCAATAGTTTGTTTATGAAATATTTCCGTGCAGTTTAAACATTTGTAGACAGAATTCTTTAATTTTTGAATGAACTTTGTGTAAGCTGATCGCTTCGTTCGAACTTTCTTTGATTTCCAAAGATTCGTTACTTGATGATTGGGATCAGAGGACCACTCGTGAATAATTTCTTTCCTAAATCTCTTCCCGTCCTCATTATCGTCGCTGGCAAGATGCATATCTTCTTCCTCTTCAACGACAACTATATCAATCATATCCCGAGAATCTTCTTCCATATCAATTAAATCTCCTTCTTGTACTATAACAGAACTTGTCGAGAGCGTTTCAATATCAGCACTATCTTTGGATTTTTGATACATATTTGCAATATTCTCCCTAGCTTTATATGCATCTTTAATTTGAGTAAAGCATATTTCGCATACTTTATTAGATGAGTGATGGGTTCCCGGTGGGAGATTGAGTATTTCTTCCAGGCATTTGCAAGCCTCTAGCTTTTCACCATTTGTATCATATAAGGGTACAACATTCTCTGGATAGGAAAAAGACCGTTTCAAGATATTTACACAAGACAGTATTTAATATTTACGATTTTCTTCCAGCCTATTTGAACAAACTGCACATAAATCTTCCATCTCTTCGAAGTTCGCCCTATTAAAACCATTTCAAAAAGGAAATTAATCGGTCATAATAAATGTGAAGAGACTATAATACATTAATTAGTTGACATAATGGCTTACGAGATCTTATATTTTTTAGATATGGAAAGTTTCCACAAAGATTTTCAAAATTGAGATTGATTTGTATCATACTTGGGAAAATTACAATTTCAAAGCAAGGTAACAAAGCGCGCTTTGTACGCCTCTGCTAAATATCTTTATGCTGTAATAAAGTGTTTTTACGAGAAAATCCTCAAAATTAAAAAAAAATTCAACGTATAATTTTAAGAATATTTCTAAGCAAATTTTTAATCAAACTACAATCGTTTTATAAATTAAACTTACATTTTTCAGACAGGACTTCACATAAACAAAATGGCTTCCATCTTTCTAACCTTGTCCTTCCTCTCACGTACTTCCTGTTATATACTGCCTCTTACAAAATTATCGAAAGGGTATAGCTAACAACAGGTTTTAATTGTTTTGGACGTAGAGTTCTTAGAGGTACCTAAGATACAACTCTCCTTCAAATATATTGAAAATATTTAGTACTCGTCCTCAAATACTAATAAGAAAGCTGTGTGAAAAGCTTCTTAATTAATCTAAAAAAATCCTGCAAAATTATTACCAAACTCAATATTTATCAAATTTAAAAGGAATCCGCCCCATTTTTCGTCTCTGTATAAAGTTTCTCAAATGTCGAGTGGTAAGAAGCTTGTAAGATCCAAAAGCGGACTAAAAATAGTGGAACAAAATGAAGAAAATATCAGTCCGTTCCATTTGAAAGAACCAGAATGGGTACCGGACAATGAAGTGAGATAACAATTATTTATTGTATTTTCGCTCGAATTAAGCCCACCAATATATTTTTTTTGTGATAAAACAGTGCGTAAAATGTATGGATTGTCAATCACTGTTTACTACATTTAAACGAAGGGTAATTACTATTACTTGTTGCAATATTTTAAGAAACTACTATATATTTTTTCTATTAATATAAAAAATAGCATCATTGCCGAAGATGTGGACGATGTTTCTGCAATTCTTGCACGAATGTAAAGGAACCTTTACCCAGAATGTGTTTTATTGATCCTGTGAGATTATGCAATGTTTGTGGCATGAAAACACAAAAAGAAAACATTTTTTATAATACCCACTTGAAATTTTTAATGGAAGGTTAATATATTTTTTGACATCATATGTATTTTAATATTAGATTATATTTTATAAATTGCCATAATGCAGGGGCCAGCTTTTACGTTTCCTATACATCCTCAACACCTTCTGACAATCGGGATAACGAACAAGTTTGCCGCCTTTCAAATGATCAAAAGTATATTCGGATCGAATCTAACAATAGCAATGCAGACGAAATGATCAATTTATCACTTATTGATAATGTTCAGATTTTAACTTGTGGAACTGATTCTTCAGGTAATAGTTTCTATGCTCACCCAAATAAAATTCCAGATTAATAATTACTGTTGAGAGTCATTGAATGTTATCTACTCTTATTTACATCTCTACTTACAGGCAGTACGACAGCGAATGGTTTGGCAATAAACTATAAAGAAGCTGATAATTCTTTAAGATTTGTTAAGCTAATTATTTGCGAAAACGATAAGAAGGCTTCTCTAAATTGGGTAACAGCAATGATAAAGGTCCCAAGCGTATACAAAAAAGAAATCGTTATATATTATTATTTCTTTCTCTTTCTTTATTATAGGCTTTTAAGTTGATGTTTGAAAGTCGTGAAAGTGGATGCATTCCAAGTCCGGCTACCCCAACAACACCAACTTCGTTGAAAGTGCTTGTACAGTGAACTATAAATTGCCAACATTTTACAATAAGGCATTAAGGGTTGGCATTAAAGGAAAACCTTTACTGTGCCGGTTACACCTATTCCTATTTGTATTACCATAATTCTATTCTGTTTCTCCTCTTGATCTGACTCATTTTTTTATCCATTTCTACACATATATATATATATATATATATATACTGTATATTCCATATATTTACTTGCTTATTACTTTTCGCTATTGTTAAAAAAATAGTATTTTTTTACAACACACAATTCTCACAATGGTTCGGGTTTATAAATAAAATGCAGAATATCTACTGCTAAAGGAATATAATATAATCAATTTTCCTATTTTTTTCAATTAGGGGAAATGACGTAAGAATTTACTCGATGATTTTTTTCAAAATGAGCAATCAATATCTCAACGATTCGCTTGACTAGACTCTTGATGCTTTTGATGATAGCTTTGAGAAAGAGATGTTATAGATAAAATAAGAATAGAATGCAATACTTCGTTAAAACTATGTAGACAAGACTGTTTGTACATATTTAAAAAAAAATTTATTTTATCATATCTTCTTTATCTGACAAATCTAATCAACATTCTTTCTTGATATAAACCTCGCACCAAAGCTTCTAAAATGCAAACTCTCTCAATAGAAAAAGTCGATTAGATAATTAGTAACAATGAAGATCAGACTTAATTTGACTTGTTAATGGACTCTTTTGTAACATATTTTTGGATTATATATTCGTTGTTATGAAAACACGTAATTAATTACATATTAACAAACTTTAAATGAAACACAGAATATTTCTTGTTGATTAGATTTAACATTGAAATGACCTACAATTACTACTCACGTATCCCTATAATTATTGGCTAGCTTATAATGAAATTACCAATATAACTTGTAATATATACAAATTATACACTATAGTTTTATAACATTATTTGCATATAATATTAATTTAACCATAGAACTTGTTTAAATTGAATTATTCTATTTATTTATAACGCTTTTCAAAGCTAAAAGTATATCTCTGCCAAATTGATGACATAGGCTTATAGGTGGCGTCGTCTGCTAATTGTCTACTTATAAAAACTAGAATCGAAAAGTTAATTGTTGACTGTATAACCTATTTCGTATTTTTCGAGTAGACGTGCAAAATCTCAGTAAGATAACGACATTATCGGCCATCTAATCAAAAGGTTAGATATCTGCTTAACAATACCAGACGTAAGACTTTCTCTCTTCAAGCAAAATATTTACTCAATTTCATAGGTGAAAAAAAAACATGTCGGAAAATGTAGTCATCTGTGTTGATGCTAGTGAACAAGCTGCTGATGCATTTGCGTGTAAGTCTATTTATTATTTGATGAAGTTATTCGAGTTGAAAATGTGTTGAAATCACTAATGTTTATTTTTGTTTAAAGGGTACGTGAACCATATCCACAGGGCAGGGAATAACATATTCCTATTACACGCACCAGAGATCGAAAGCTTGGCCATGTCAAGTAAGGTTTCCTCTTTTAGTTTTATTCACTTTTAACTCTTATCTCTTCCAATTTTTTACTGTGCTACTCATCGAAAATATATATATAAAACGTGGACAGAGAAATAGGAACATTTAAAGAGCAGAGATAATTCTCAATTTTCACATAAAGTTATCTAAACAGGTGCTGGTAGTATGAGCTTTTCCCCTGGAGTTTGGCAAAATTTGTACCAGAAGGAAAATGCTGCCTCAAAACAACTAGAACACGACTACAGTCAACGTTTAAAAGAGGCTGGACTTCCAGGAAAATGGGTAACAGTTAACCATGGTGGTAAACCAGCAGAAGCAATCGTAAAGGCTGCGCAAGAAGTCGAAGCTACTTTGCTTGTCATGGGAACCAGGGGAATGGGAACGGTTCGAAGAACCATTTTCGGTTCGGTTAGCGATTATGTTCTGCATCACGCTCATTGTCCTGTTGCTGTTTACAGACATTAGAATAAACGTTGTAGATTACAAAAGAAAAAAAAAGTTGCTTTTTTGTATAGAACTTATTCAACTATATTAAGTAACGTCGAAAAACGATAAATAGGTGTCTCTGTAGTCGCTATTGATCTCTCGCCGTCTTTTTTTTCTTCAAAGCGTCTCTGGAAATGTCGGTGAGCGAACCGTGTGGACCTATTTGCCTGGCAATTGATGCTAGTGAACAGGCGGAAGAAGCCTTTAATTGTGAGTATATTGGAACTGTATTAAAGGAAACTCCGGATCAAGTAGAGCTACTTAGTAGCTTATTTATCTTATTGAATAACAAAAAATGGTGTATACCGCGAAATCCGCGTGACGTTTGATAAATATCAATCTTTATACGACCGTTGCGGGAATTTCTTCCCTTTCATTTTAAGCCTGATAAAGAAGGAAGGAGTAGAAAAAAGAGGGTCACGCTAAAAAAATCTTAGGTCGAGTGGAGCAAAGGAAATTTTTCCTTGTAGTTTAGCTTTGTAAAAATCCCGTTACTACAATCTATAGAATAGCAATGATCTTAAGACGTACCCGAACGAGCAAGTATTGTTCCATGTATTTGAAAAATGTAAAAGAAATATTACGGCCCTTTCTTCTCTTCTCTCTTCCGTGTTTTCAATTCCTCCCTTTTCTTCTATGCCTCCCATATTTCTTCTTTATATCATAGGCCTTAGGGGTCGATTATACATAGTTTGCCTTCCAAGTTCGATCCAGCAACTGTTTGTTGGTGGGGAGTCTGCTTCTTGAATAATTCAGCGAGTTTAATTCTCCCTTTGTTTATTTATACCGATTGTTTGTGAAACGTTTATATTGTATTATTATTTCCTTCGCATTATTTGGCCAAATATTTCGTTTTTGACGCTTTTTTCATTTATAGTAACGTCTAAAGTCGACAAGCATGTAAACGAACGCTCATTTTCGTGATACTTAATTAAAAAAACGTCATATTTCTTCTTTCTTCTTTAATTAAATTGAAATGATCAGTGTACGTGATACGCTGAAACACCTGATCACTTTTTTTGATAATAATAACGTAATCTACTTCTTACTTAAGTTTTTATTCACTTTGCGGAATTCTTTTTACTACTAATGCGTGAATAGTACGACAATCGAATTCCGACCAGATTCCTTGTTTATCGATCGCTAATTAATGAACTAGCAGGGCGCCTTTTAATCTTAATCGTATTTCATTCGTCTTTTCTCTTTAAGAATAAACTGTTAACAGGATTTAGTTTGTTTATTGACTATCTCGAAAATTTATCTACCTTTTTGCTTTGAGAACAGGGTACTTAAAGTTTATCCATAAACGAGACTACAAACTGATTCTCATCCACGTTCCTGAAATACTGGATGGGGAGAAGAAACGTAAGTATAAACGAATATGACATATACGTTTTTTTCGTCTTGCCGCCCTATATTTATAGGACTATGCTCGAGGCAACCGGAAATGTAATTATTGCGCTCTTATCCGTGTTTATAGCAAAGGATTGTATCGGCATAGAAACCGTTTTCCGTTAATGTATTTTATTCTATAGGAGTTGGTTACACGGCGTCAGGATGGGAAGAAGCTCTGAAGAAAGAGCAAGCAAAAGTTATCGAGCTGGAACAAAAATACCAAACGAAAATTCTCGAGAACGGTGTATGTTACAAAATGAAATAGACTACTAAATTAACTGATTACTACATTGATTTCTTTTTATCATTTGTAGTTATCTGGGAGAATTCGATCAGAGCAGGGAGGTAAACCAGGCGAAGTGATCGTACGTGTTGGGGAGGAAGAGAAAGCCTCTCTGATAGTTATGGGAACTAGGGGATTGGGAAAAGTTCGACGAACCATAATGGGATCCGTCAGCGACTATGTTGTTCACCATGCCAAATGTCCTGTTCTCATTTGTCGACAATAACATCAACTATCACTATCGCACATCTAGTACTCCAAGTAGACATTTTCATATTATAATTATCTCTTTCGATTATTGTTTTATTTATTATCCAATATAATGTTGTATTTGGTGATTTATTATTAATAGACCGTTTAAAAGAACCAACTTTGAGTTTCTTTTGGAACGACAGTCACTGGTACGTTAGAATGATGAATTACGTATTCGCTAACACTTCCTGTAAATAAAAACGGCACTTGCGTTATAACACAAAGTTTTTACTCTAATTAATCGAATTATTTTACCAAGAATTGTTCTTCTGACTATTCCATAGCCTCTGGTACCCATTACAATTTGCGAAGCATGATTATCGTGCGCCGACTTAACGATCAGTTCACCTGGTCTACCAACTTCCGCTGAAACACTTCCTTCCATTCCATAGTTTTTCAATTTTGTTTCATATTTTTCAACTAGATCCTTTCCTGCTGATTTTGCTTTTTCAAATTGCTCTGCCCAAGATTCAGCTATAAATGTTTACAAGTACAAAATGATTTAGTAATTCATATAGTTTTAACAAAAAATTAAAGATAATATGTTGCCCAAATTGATCTATCCTGATTTTTAGATTTAATTTAGAACAATAAAAACACATACGAGCTACAGCGTAATCAGGATAGTTCTCGCCAGCCGGATGTTCGATTTCCTGACAGTGAATAATATGAACTTTATTCGTTGACTTATGAGCATGGGCTCGGTACCCTGTAAAGGAAAATACAAGCGAATAAATTAAGATATTCTTTGATTTTTTTTTTGTTATAACCTACTAAATTCAGTTTTAGAGTAAGAGTTTGTTTTTAAAAATGAAGAATATTATTTAAAGCAAGGTCAAACAACTCGGCTGGCTCAGGGCTATAAGATGTTTCTCTCACTTTTGAACGTATGTTCTGGGTAATAAGGATTACCCTGGATCGGCTCTTGACAATACAGCACTTGCACTTTGTGCTTTCTATCGTACACATGTTTCGCGTACCCTAAGAATTTGAATAGGAACAAAAATTCTCAAGAACAAAAAACAACTGCAAATATTACAAAGGATAGCATTCTCAATCGTAATTTTCAGTACTTACATTCAAAAGCTGCTTCAGCTTGACGACTTGGGTCAACCGGTATAACAACTACTTCTCTCTGGAGGCCTTTCGGCACTATTTCTTTCGGTTGGTCAGGTGTAGATTGTGAGCTACCCATTGTATCATGTAAATTTTACGAATATTGGCTGAATGTGTCCAGATAAAGGAGAAAAATCGAAATATATTCGAAATACACGTAGAAAGGACGTTTTGTCCTTGAACAACAGCTGACCCCTAGCTATACAGTCAGCGCTACCTAGAATAAAAATGCGCTGTCACAGCTTTCCAGCGCACTAAGCCATTGTTTTATACTGTATATTAGGAATACAAAATCCATAAGTATTATTTATTTGTTAAAAAGATATCGTTTATTAATATATCATGCTTTATTCAGTATATCGTTAGTTTATAGAACAATTTACTATAATTGCATAGAGCTTGGGAGCTTTCGCGCCTTTTCAATAGTAATAATTATTTGAGAAGTATAAATTGAGTCGTAATGCATTTGCTGAAGGACATTATTGCACTTATCATCGATGATTCGTAGAATTTATAAGTTTTAGTCAACTTCTTCCCACTTATTATTTTCGCTGAAAGCCTATATTTATCAATTAATCAGTTTATTTACTTATTACGGAAATTCTATTTTACTTTTATGGTAAAAGTTTTCAGTTGGAACTAAAACATTAGACGATTTTTTAGTTTATATTGGAGAAAACGTTTATTCTGTGCTAAATCTATTATAGAAACGAACTTTCACAGATCTCCCTTAACATTTTAATTAATCTTTGGGTTTATCGAATCATTCATCAGGATCAGACACTTCTAGTACAACTTTATCGAATGAACCTTAATTTAGTTTTAGGACCTGAGTTCCTTTGGGATTGATCAATGGAATAAAGAAGAAGATTATAAATCGATAGTATAAGCAAATTGAATCCATTGTTTTAATATATGCTGCAATGGAGAGAGTAGATAATTCCATTAAGAAAAAAATTAGCATATTCGAGTTCAGTTTCGTGTAAGATAGACTTAAGGATAGTGTTTTCATAAACCCTTCTACTAAGATTGCAAAGCGCAATCTTATCTTAAATAAGTTAGTCAATTTCTTAGGAATCTTGTCTCCTACAGTTTACTAAAATTTTATACTTGATTTAGGTTTCTCCCAACAAAGACTAAATAAATACCTTTCAATTAGTTAATGAAAGACTTATCACGTCCAATTGTTTTAAGATATCGATAAAGCGAGCAGATCTAGTAAATAAAACTCGAATAATTCATGAATGAGATACAAAAACAACAGTGTCTCGTTTTATAATGACTTAATGACTTTTATAATTCGCTCCTCAAAATATTTAAAAAGCTTGAGAACAATTCAGAAAGTTAAAGCTGATATTAAAAAAAAAATATATCCAGTGCAATGGGAAGCAATTATATAATAAAACTTAAGTTAATTCTTATGAAAAAGCCATTTGAAGGACTTTAGTAGAAAATAGCCGGCAACTACAGTACAGAGGATTATTTCGCGTTGTTTCATCTTTTCATTTTCATCTTGTAGGTGAGTAATGTGTCTCTATGAGCAGGAAAAAAAATATAAGTAATACAAACAGAAGAAAAGCATTTCTTTGATTATATATATAGACAGTATTTTTGTATATAATATAAAGATAGTAAATTAATAGAACTTTCTTTATATTTTTACATACCTCTATTGTATTTAAACGTGAATGCATATTCATAACTAAGTCCTGTTCTGATTGCTTCTCAAATGGTTCTCCACCACCTCCAACATAGACTCTATTATCTCTGTTTAAAACAATAATTAAATAATTAAACATTGCTCAAAAAATCTTGAAGAGGATAAATAGCAAATAAAATATTATAAAATAAAATATATTATGATAAGAAGATAAATTATTAAACAGCAAAGTTATTTCATACAGAGACAGAGCGAGAAGAGAATTATATTTTTATAGAAAAAGACCTCGAACGAAAGGTTTTCTTTTTAAAAAAAATGTTTTTTAAAAAGAAATAACGAACAACAACTATAAAATAAATCTATTTGTTAAAAGAAAGCGAAGAAATCTCTATAACTTACTCAACACACACTTCCAAAAGGCTTTCACTTAACAGAACATAGAGTAGGAGGGATATTAAAAAAACTTTTTATAAAAAAAAAATAATGTTTTAATACCTGCTGGAGGCTGTATCTTTCGGCGTGTTGAAACCTTCACTTATTGGATACTGATCAGTCTCCTCCTGTTTTTCAATTTTGCTCATTGAAGAGAATTTAGATTCGCCAATACTTAAAGTTCTTGGGGGGGTCTCTAATACAATAGCTTCTGCCTGGTCAGGCAACCCGTTTAGATCTAAATGCAGTCTAGGTTCATTAGGCAGTCCAATATGTCTGTTATTACCTATGAAGTATAAGAAAATAAATCAAGTTTGGCCATTAGTTGTGAAAATATCAAATTATTTATAATAACAGACCATCTAACACAATCTTAGCTGGTACATTCATTGATTTTGATTCAAGTTCAACTTGAGGTCCTCCAGGAGCTGTGTCGCTATTTTCCTTGGTTAAACCAATCTTGTTTGGTACAATCATAGATTCATTAATTTGGACAGTAAAAGCAGGATCATAATTTATTGGTTCATAACCATCAAACTTAGGCGGCAAAGTATTAGCCGGATTAGACATCTGAAAGTGGATATTATATAGTTTTTTAAAATGTATTATTGCGTCATTAATAGTTTATTATTGCAGTAAGTACCATTTCCCACATAGCTTTCGGAAAAAATGAACTACACGAAACTCTGAATTCTTAGATAAATACTCGTATCGATTCCCAAAAATTTTGGTAATGATATACCAAAAATCAATAAGAATACCACACTGATTTCGTTAGACTGACCTCTATCTTGATAAAATATTAGCGAGACAAAATTCAAGGTTCTAAAGATAAAAATAGATTTCTACTGATGAAAACTATCATACACTTTCAAAATGGATGTAGACTATAATAGGCTTATGTACAATTTCCTATTTGGATGCTGCAAAAGTGAAATTGTACTCAAGTCTATAATACTTAAGATGTATACATAAGCCTAACAAAAAGTAAGTCTTTTATTTACCAAAAATCAATGTGTGTACACTGATAATAAATGTTATATCTGTTACTTTAAAAAAGAAAATGGATTTAGTAAGCGTTACATATCTCATATTTCCTGCGACTACTGATTTATTCGCTTTCTGGAATATTATAAACCTGTCTTTTTTTTGAATTTTTATATTTTCGAGGTTGCCTGTATTATTTTATTAATCACTTACTTAATTTCTCTGTTATATGTTATTTTAATTTTTGACAAAAAGTTAATTACCTTTATTATAAAAGCTGCACTGGTCTTTCAATGCTTAATTTTGTCTTATAATTTAAAATTGCAGTTTTGAAAGCATGCAAAGACGATGTATTGTTCACTTAACTTTTTGAGTTTACCAGTTATTTATTAAGCCGAAGTGAATATTTTACTTTTGTTCGAATAGGAGCGATAACACCACGTGTTTTTGGGAACAAAACATGCCTCCTAAATTAAACAAGAAAGAACAGCGAATAGAAAGAAAGGCAAAAAAGGCAGAAGCACAGCTTAATATAATGAATATTAATAAAAATGATAAGAAACATAAGGTATTAAATTAAATGATTTCATTATTGAAACCAATAAATATCATTTGAACATAGATATCATTTTCATCTGATGATGAAGCACCTCATAAAAAGAAGAAAAACGACTATACTCTTGATAATTGCCAAGACATAAAAATAGAAGAATCACAGTCAGAAAAACTGGCCAGATTACGAGCAGAAATACGTGAAAGGCAGAAACTGTCAATGACTAAACCAAAAATCTTTTTGCAAGTACCAGAAGTTAATCCCTATGCTTCCAGCATAACAGACATTTCTTCAACAACTCCAGAACATCTAAGGTGGAGTGAAGAAGAAGAGAGAAATAGTTCACCCCTTTTCGTCACAGATATTCAACATGCTGTTTCTTATGCAATTCAAGGAAATAAAACTAGCTTTCAACCCAGGTGGTGTAAATTTTTAAGATGGACAAAGATATCCAAAGTTACAGTTGTAAACGTTGAGAAAGTTGGCATTAAAGAATATAGAACTAGTCCATCACTTAAATTCCTTAAGGAATTTCCTATGGTATATTTTATATTTAAAAAGCAAACTAGCCAAAGCCAATTGAATTATGTCATACTTTTATCCCTTAGACTGCAGAATTCGCGACTCCTTATCAGTATGATAAATCAGTCGAAGAAGAGCTCTTTCGAGTTGCATACAGTAGAACAAGTCTTCAGAAGGCAAAAGATCTTGATCTAGTTAGTAATTATCAATCATCTTTATTATGTTTAAAAAGTATAATTAAATTTTGTGTAGTATAATTTAATGAGCAAATTTACAATTCTGCTTTCTTTGGTTAGCTGGTTTAAATATTTTACTGATCCTTATGGGACTTAAGAGAACAACTGTTTCTGCCTTTACTAACTTTTTGTTAATTACTTCAGACAGCCAATGAATTATCACAGAAAATTCATAAAAAAACAAGTATAAAGATTAAAATCGAGAATAATAAAGCAAAATTAAAGGAAAATGGTCAATTTTCGAGATTGGACCTATTACTTTCTCCCGAACAACTAGTCTCGGAAGGATATCCTTTGCCCTATTTTAAGAGTAAGCTTACACCTAAGAGTGTTATGGAGAATTTATTAGTCTACATGAATTTTCATTATAATTTAGCTGTCAAGACAAGGAATTTTGTGCAATCGAAGGATGATTACAAGCCAGTGACAGAAAACTCTCCCATGTTTGCAGTCGATTGTGAAATGGTATACTTTATATGCATATACTAAATATCTATTCAGATAATCAATAAATATGCCTCTCTTTCCCTCGTTTACTGACAGGTTCATTCAGTAAGAAGACAAAATGAATTAGCCCGTATATCAGTTGTTAACGAAGATCTTGAATGTATATATGAAACCTTAGTTAAGCCACCAACGAAAGTTCTCAATTTCTTAACACCGTATGTTAAATAAGTCATTCCCATTTCTCCTTAACTAGAGAGAGCACTTAGAATAAAAAACGAATCTTAACGGGCTTTACAAAACTACTTTACTTACAGATACAGTGGAATTACACCTAAACATCTTTTTAACGTGGAAACTACGCTGGAAGATGTCCAAAAACATCTAAGGAATATTCTACCAGCTGATGCTATCTGGTGTGGTCAATCTTTAGTTTCCGATTTATTTGCTTTGCAAATGTATCATCCATATGTTATCGATACGAGTTGTATCTTTAATTTAACTGGAGATAGACGAATGAAATCCGGTCTTAAACGATTGGCTGCTACTTTCCTTAAGTATGTTTTATAATAAAAAAAATAACATGAATAAAGCACATAAATATCTAAATATTAACAGTCATATATGACTAACTGTCAATTCATTTTTTTAGCAAAACTATTCAAGACCAATCAGAAGGTCATCATCCTACTGAAGATGCAGAAACTACTATGGAATTAGTTAAACTAAAATTAAAGGAGGGTTTAAATTTTGGTGATGTTCTTAGAATGAGAGAGGATATGGTAGCCGAGAACGCTTTGGTTCGGGAAAAGTCAAATGGGTGCATAAAAAATGCATTTTTTCAGTTGCCAGGGGTTTCTCTCTACGAAAGTTTCTTTTCTTTATTTAAGGACATGCAAAAAACCGGTAAGAGAAGTGGAAATATTATTTAGATATTTATTTTCTTATTCCCAAATTTAAAATAATTACGTAATAGCCAAGTTATATGAACGACAAAGCAAGGAAAGTCTAATGAAGCAATTGAAAGCCAATTTAGATAATTGCGAATTGGAATTTTTTCCATCGGATAAGGTGGCTGTCAAGTCCTTTATTTCGGAAGCTAATAAAGATGACTTTTCATGGATTCGGTTACAATCTTATGGAAATCTTACTGAAGGCGAAAAGATTAATGATAATGAAAAAGAGGTTATTTTCTTTATAAGCTAATAGTTCGCAAGTTTTATACTTATTCAAACTTAATTCACTTTCTTACAGTATCTTTTGAAGAAGACCGATGACAGAATCCGAAAAATCATTAAAAGCGTCCCAGACAAGAGTTTACTTGTTGTCCTTCTAAATGGAAACGTTGATAACGACATAAATAATGGCTTATGTTTACTGAAAATTATTGACAGGCAGGTCTCGAAATAAGACCTATTATTTTATTGATATTAATATTTTCCAATTCATGTTAATATTATGTAAAAGTGAACAGTTGCTTGATGAAAGAATAAATTATTTACAGATTGTAAATGATAACGTAACGCTTGAATAGGCTATTGCACTTGTTGTATTTGTTAGTTACTTGTTTGTCATTTCTATGGAAAAGATAATGCATCAAACATTTTTTTATTATAGAAAATTGGTGATGTAAAACCAATATACAAAGAAATTTTATACTTACTGCACTGAAAAAAATTGCAGTGTTATTCTAGTCTAACATTGTTTATATAGAATTTTCTTGTCTATTCCGTAAATTGATTCGTTAAAGTATTTTTATTGCGAAAATTCCAAAATGTTTTCTATTTTTGTTATTATGTTAAGAATTGATCGCTCAGCAGCATTGCAGGAGAGCGCTAGATATCATAGAATACGTTTCTCTTCTTGTTAGGGAATTATCATGGGAAAAAGTATCAGGACTTTTAATCTTAAGCAATAATCCGACTTGGGTCTGATTGATGAAAATTTGCTGATTTCTTTTCATTATACCGTAGTTAAGTTGATGAATTTGAGTTGAAATTAGGCATTAACGTGTATAATGCATGCAAAAGGAATTCCCCTGACAATTAGTTGTTTTAAGCAACTTTTCTAATCTCTTGGTTGGCAAAAGTCATATTTTCAATCATTCAATTTGCCTATAGTGATATTAAATGAAAGTTATAAGCTAAATAATGGTTTCCCGCGAAGTTGATGATATTATGTTATTATTGCTCTTTTGATTATTGTCTATCTATTCCAATTTTCGTATATTTATTTAACAAATTTTATGATAATAATGTAAGTTTTATAAAAATAAGCTTTGTATTAAAACTTATATAGTTAATTTACTAAAATGCGGTACTTCAATTTCCGGCCAAAAAACGCGTTGCTCATTGGCTGATCACTCGTTCAAAGAATTTCGGACGTTAGGTTTCCCACTCGATCCTTTATTTTATAGAATTCTGGACACTAGGTTTTGTTCTTAATATATTTATGGAGTATGGTTAGTAGATTTATTATTTAGAATTAAATTGCCTTTGACTTAGTATAGAAAAGATTTAGATATTAACTTTTTCTGATGATTTAATCGCATGGGTATGGGTGGTGTGCTTCGAAAGTATTCCATTTTCTTTATTCCATTTCTGTGATTGCGATCGGATTTTAACAAATCATGTTTAACTTTACAGCATAGACACGCTAACAAGATATCTCAACTTTCACTTGTAGCAGAATATGATGATGTAATAAGAAAGTATGAATTTTTAAGAAGTAGTTGGGATGAGCAGAACAAAGGTTAGCCATAAAAGTGCCCTTTAACTCCTTGAAAAAACTATTAATCATTGTTTTTATCTTACAATACACAGCTTTTATAACTTATGTTAAGGATGTTGAATCGAAAAGGGCAGACTGGAGTGAAAGACTGGGGGATAGGGAGTCTGTAGTTAAGCAACTTGAAAGCGAAAATGCGACTTTAGCGACAAAGCTAAAACACGCCAGGTTCGCTTTGATGATGAAGCTGTAAATATGATGTGCTAAACTCTTTATCTTTTTGCAGGAGTCTCATCGAATCTGAAACACACAGGCGACAACTTGCAGAACGTGAAAGGGATAATTTGGATCGACAAGTTAATTTAATCAGAGAATTACTAAGAGATAAGAGAAATAATAACACGTTACAATTAAATGAAGATGAACGCTCTCGCTTAGCCTTCCTAAATAGTACATTAGTTCGAGGTGAGAGTGTTCCAAACGCTCTCAGTAGAATAGAAGAATCGAACGATTCCATTCTATCGCAAGATATAAGTTATGATAAAACGGACGAGGATCTTGATGAATTGAGTGTCAGCTACTTACGAAGTGGGAAAAAGTGGAAAAGGCCTTCGGCACCACCAATGCCTGGAAGTAATGGATTAATCGAGGATTTCGCTCCTCCAATGAAAAAGGATCGAACCAGCAGAGAGTTGAAAGAGCCTGGACGTAGGAGATCAAAATCTGCTGAGATTCGAGCAAAAGTGAAAGTAGATGAGGAAGGTAATCTAGAAGCGGAAGCTGAAATAACGAGCGGAAAGAAAAAGAAAAAAATCCGTCATTCCTCTGGACCATCGCCCATTGTAAATGGACATACGCCAGGTTACTCACCATCGCTTAGTACAGGGACTTTGCGAAGGGCCCCGGGATCTGCTTCTAGCTTGACAAGACCGCACAACTTCCAATCAAAAACTCTCTTTGGTCGGGCTGAGACTTGCGGTGTGTGTGATAAGAAAATGAGATTTGCTAAGACGGCCTATAAATGTAAAGATTGTAAAGCAACTGTTCACACTACTTGCCGTGACGAATTACCGCTACCCTGTAATCCAATTAGTACTCCGGGTTCTCCTGGTTCTTCTCACGTTCCACTCACAAACATTAAATTGGCTGAATTAGCGCCGTATCAGCCACCATATGTCCCAGCAATCATCATTCATTGTATAAACGAGGTTGAACATCGTGGCTTAGCAGAAAAGGGTATTTATAGACTATCTGGAAGTGACAAAGAAGTTAAAGAATTGAAAGAGAAGTTCTTAAGAGGACGAGGCACTCCCAATCTATCTATCATCTCTGATATTCATGCTATTTGTGGATGTTTAAAGGATTTCCTGCGTTCCCTATCCGAACCTCTCTTGACATATCGTCTGTGGGAACGATTTGTTAAAGCAGCGGAAGATAGTAGTGATGGAGAAGCTGGACTCTATCAAGCAATAAGCGAACTACCACAATCTAATCGAGACACACTCGCCTACTTAATCATTCATTTACAGAAAGTTTGCGAATCACCTCAAACTGGAATGTCAGCCTCATCTCTGGCTAAGATGTTTGGACCATCAGTCGTTGGCTACTCGGTCCCAGAGCCGCAGCCAATGGAGATGATTGCTCAAACTCGACAACAGCATATCGTCATGGAACGCCTCTTAAAGATTCGTAACGACTACTGGTCAACTTTCATTAATATAACGATGGACAGCACTAATAGCAACGTTCCCCCACTTACTCCTCCATGCCCTCGTTCAGCTCGTCGTAAACCTTCAAAGTACTTCGGCCCATTGGAATAAAGAGAATATATCGCTCCCCAACAATCTTTTCTCTCTCTATCTATCTCTCTCTATCTTTTTTTTTTTATTTTTACATCCAAAATTTCATATTTAAAGCCGTTAAAACACCCTTTTTTATTACTCTAGGTTTAGCATGATACGTAGAGCTAAAAAAAACTCGAAAAATCTTTACAAGAAATAAGTTTGCTATATATATATATATAGTCTATATATTTTTATACGTGTCTATAGTGTATTTAACTATTAAATTATACGCTTTTAAATTTTTTTTTGATCGGAAAACTCCTGTAAACACAAACATTCAAAAAAGTTAAAATGTTAATACAATTATTGTAACTATCAAGAAAATATAAGTTATTACAACTCTATCTGCAATAAGTTAATACAATTTTTAACTTGAAGTCGCTTGTAAACGAACAACAATTTTCGTTGAAAGTCTCCCTTTCTCTCATACAGTAGGTAAAACATTACAAATTGATTTTTTTGTCTAAGGAATTGAGTTATGTTTGGATAACAATTTTATCGAGTCTATGCATGGTTGAAAAACGCTACAGGTTTATCGTTCTTACATCGGTAGAAATGTTAAATACTTTACGAATAAAATGGTTAGTTATCTCAAATTAAGATGGACCAAATCTGTAACAATTGTAACAAACATAACACAGAAGCATGTTAATATTTTATATCAACCTCATTATTACTGATATCTTGGATTAAACCAAATTAATCCTCTTTTATTTTATTAGACCGTTTAGAAAATAATCTATAGCAACGAGTAGAAACACCAAACAGGAGAATTATTGTAAACAGAGCAGCCAATGTTAAAAAAAGGTAAATATCCAACATAAGGAATTGGAATATATTTAGGTGGATTGCTGAAGATTTTAATTTTTCATCGCCATGCTTTACGATATGATCTATGAGATAGGATGCTCTTTTTATACTAATGGAATGTGCTCTCTTCAACCTATACATTTCAGATAGCTTTTGAGCGTTTTGCTTGTAGGAATTGTTGTTTATTACTTTCTTTATAGATGATACGAGATCTTCTGCTACAAAATCTTTGAGCGATAGTGTTTCACCATAATTGTTAGATTCACTAGCCTTAGCATTCATTATCTGATCGCCGAATACAGGTATACTGACAATTGGTACTGCAAAATAGACAGCTTCCATGATACTATTGAGTCCTGCATGAGTAATAAAGAGCTTAACTTTTGAATTTGCTAACAAATCGTTTTGTGGAAACCACATAGTTTCGTGGATATTTTCTTTTTTGCAACCGCCTAATTCTTCTACTTTCCATATAAAGAAATATTCTTTCATTAAAGACATCGCCTTGCAAAATTCGTCTTTCTTAGCCTTGGGGATAAAATTACAAAAAGATCCCAGTGAAACTAGGATAATGGGCTTTGAGTTGTATTCAACAATTTTTGACCATTTTTCGTCGAGAGGTTTCGGTTCTTGAGGAATTATATCGCCTACATCAACTGCATTAGGCATTCTTGGTTGTGAAAATGTTAGAATTTGCTCTTCCATGAAAAAGAAAAGCGAAGCATTCATAAAAGAGTTCGATACATCTAGCGTTGGTCTAGTGGGTAAGTACTTTCGAAAATATCGTTCATTCTGACCGAATACGAAAAAGAAATGAAGCAACATTTGAGATATAAAATTGATCAGTCTTTGACTAAAGGTCATAGGTAAATCGAGAGCCAATAACCTATTTGGAACGAACGAAGGCAAAGAGGGAACTCGTATCAAAAAATTAAATATAGGTAGTCCATATAATCCGTAGGGAATATTCAGTTTTAACGGTATAGCTAGCTGACAAGCAGGATAGAGAACATCGATAATTGCGAAATCGTACTGCTCTCTTTCAACTGACATCCAATTGTCGGTATTGTTCAAGAGTTGCTCGCATTCGGCTCCAATCGCTTCCTCGTGAAGACTAACAAGTCTACCCAAACCTTTGAAGACTTCCAGTTGCGATTTACTAAATGCAATGTCTATATGAAGTTTAGATGAGTATTCTGAATTAAGAGTTATAGACTCTTTACTGACGTTGAATATTCTTATTTGGGTTTGTTTGGAGTCTTTAACGAACCCTGGTACTTCAGAATTAGAGGACAACAAGACATGAGCTTCATGACCTTCTTTTTGTAAAGCATTAGAGAGTTTCGTAAAGTATATGACATGACTTGGAGCGTTGGCCTATGAAGTAGAAAGAAAATAAACGTTTATTAAATTGTATATTACAGCGAAGGTAACTTCATGATATCAATAGTGTACTTACTGGAATGAGGACAACTTTTGCAGCCTCCAGAGAGCATATCAAAACAACAGGACAGAAAAGAAGAATGCCTCTCATTGTTCCTTATATGTATATATATATATATATATATATATATATACTGATAACGACGTGTAAATAAATCTTAATTATGATAAGGAATATTTTATCAAATGCTTATATTTTATACAACTCAAGTCTTCAGACACAAGTGACATATTTCTCTTTTTATCTGTAACATATCTTACGTAAAAGGAGATAGAGAGAAAAAACAAAAATTATGAACAGAAAAAATGAAAGAAAGAAGGAAAAAGACAACGAGACATAGTTAGATAGATAGACAGATTGACAGACAGATTGATAGATAGATAGATAAAAATTGAAGGCTATATAAAAAAGAAAAAAAGTAACTACAATTACTCTTTAGTCTTTTTTTGTTTTATTTTTAGCTTTAAAGCACCTCGTTTTAATACACAGATAGTAAATAGTAAATATGCTAATTAGTATCATTAACATTAAAGATAAGAATATTGTAAGAAAAATATCAATCATCAAAAATTGAAATAAATTTAAATGATAGGCTGATGATCTTATTCTTTCATCTCCGAATTTGACAACATGATTAATAAGGTACGATGCTTTTTGAATATTGGAAGAAGCTTTTATCTTCATTCTCATTAATTCCGATATGTTTTTAATATTATTAAAGTAATCAGAATTATTGTAAATTTTAGTTATTGCTTCTACAAGTTGATTTGATTGTAGTGTCACCAATGTTAATGTTGTTCCAAACCCATTTTGTTCGGCCATTTTAGCGTTAAAAAGTTGATCTGCAAATATTGGTATACTAACTACAGGGACTCTGTAATACGATGTTTCTATAATGCTATTCAATCCGGCGTGTGTTACGAATACTTTCACTTTATTATTGGACAAAAGTTCTTTCTGGGGAATCCATTTTGATGTATAAACGTTTTCTTCTTCGCATAAACCTAGTTCGCCTACTTTCCATATGAAAAAGAACTGTTTCATTGCAGAGAAAGCTTTACAAAACTCCGCCTCTAAATGTTCGGGTATAAAATTACAGAAAGAACCCAACGATACAATAACTATTGGACGGTTAATACTATCTATTCGCAAAGACCACTCTTTATCTAATGGTTTAATCTCTTGAATGACTACTTCACCAACATCAACTGTATTTGGCATCCTTGGTTGAGGCGTATTAACGAGTTGTTCTTCTAAAAAAAACCAGATTGATGCCTCAGACATTGCATTCATTACAGTTAATCCCCGTGTATTTTCGTAATATTTATCTAGATATGTAGACGGGAATACGAATGATGCCATCAGTCTTGCATAGCCTTCTAATAGAAAGTTCATTAATCTATACTTAAAAGTCATTGGTAGATCCGTGGGAAGTACTCTGGAGGGAACAAATGATGGCAAAGACGGAACTCTAAAATTCATTGTTGATGATGGTATACTAAGAAATCCAAAAGGAATATTGAGTTTAAAAGGTATAACGATATGGCAAACAGGATAAATATAATCCAAAACAATAAAATCATAATGTTCATCTTCCATAATCTTCCAATTTTGTGAATTATTCAATAACTGCTCGCATTCTCCCGCTACAGCCTCCTTATATAAATCAGCTATTGGTAGCATAGACCAAATGAACCCAAAAGTTGAATTATCCAATGCTACATTAACATGTACCTGAGAGGCTCTTTTAGAATTTAAGGATGTCGTATGATTGCTTATTTCGAATCTTTTCCAAATTATATTTGAGGTGGAATCTCCTCCGGGAATTTTTACGGTAGATGATAATATCATGTGAACTTCGTGTCCCTCTTTCACGAGTGCCTCGCCAAAACGGGCAAAAAACAAAATATGACTTCCTAGACTCATCTATAAATGTCACCAATCAATATTCTCGTTAATAGGCTAAAAATAAGTGGAAAAAAAGTTACTTACCGGTACAAGAGCAACTTTTGCAGTATAGCATACTCCCGCAAAACCCAGAAAAACAATTAGAAAGAAAGTCTTAGAAGTCATTGTTAAAGGAACATTGAATTGAAAATATGCAGTATTATATATATATATAGATAGTTTTCTTTTAATATTATCGCATTTCTACATCTCACTGACCATATATGGACTACGTTTCATGATAGATAAGAAGAAAAACACGTTAGCATTGTAAACAATACCAAATTAGGTATAACTTAAATGCTAGCCTACTATTAACTATTGAATATATCATACTAATCTAATATTATCAAAATATAAATATAAAGACCAAAAGAAGATATAGATAAAATCAATGATTTGGACAGTAACGTTCAATATCAATCATTTTCATAATTTACAGTCATTAAGAATCCTCTCTTTTTCCATATTGGAAAAATGATAGATAGCATTATTAGGATAATAAAATGTGTTATTATATAGTAAATATATTGTATATAATCATTTGTAATAAAAACGACAAAGAGATGAAATGTTTGTTTATTATTAACGGAATAATATATAAATTTATACCACATTAGGGTCATTATTTAAAAAAAGAAGCGACATCTATCGGATTTAAAAACAAATAAAGCTATTTTTAATATGCTAATTAAGCAATTATAATGATTGATAATTAAAATGAATTACTTCCTAATTCTATTCTAAATTAAATCATTAAGGAACAAAGCATTGAATTTGAAAAAAAAAATGATTATTAATTAATAAAAACGATTTCTTGATACTAGGAAGAATTTTTTCGCATTTCCTCTAATGAAAGAATAAAAAGCATTGTTTGTCAAATTTGTAGATGGTTATTATTATTAATAATAGCTAATGTAGATCTCTAAGTTATCTTAATAAAAATTTGGCTTCTTGTTTAGTTTATTATAAT
Source organism: Dimorphilus gyrociliatus (assembly GCA_904063045.1). Lineage (NCBI taxonomy): Eukaryota > Metazoa > Annelida > Polychaeta > Dinophilidae > Dimorphilus > Dimorphilus gyrociliatus. The sequence goes on along the minus strand of CAJFCJ010000015.1, from coordinate 915,072 downwards.
GAATTGTATACCAGATAACCAGCTGTTGTGTAAATTATAGATAATACGTAATATATATACTTTGTGATATATACAATATTTAAGTGCTATTTCTTATATATATATCAATATATATACTGCATATATATAAAAAACAGCTAAAATCTATAATCCTTGAACAGACATTACCAATAGGCATATTTTAATAAATAACAGCAGATATCATACACTTTTTTATGTCTATGTTACTTAAAAATATATCATCTCTTCCACAAATGGATTAGAATATATCAGAAACCCTTTCATTTAGATATATAGTGATTATAGGAGAATAAAGCAGAAATTACGTATATATATATATATATATATAGGACTACTTAAAAGCTGTTACCAAATAGAACAAGTAAAACTAAATAGTGATATTTTGAGGAGAGAATATAAAATATAGATAGCATAATTAAGTGGGTAGGTAGGGAGGGAGAGGGTTTGCATATAAATCTTATATTATTAAATAACCTGTATTATCTAATATAGAAAAAAAACTACTTTTAAGAGTGGGTATCTCTGTAAGAGACTGATGCCTGAAGATTATTGTCTATCAAGAGGGGAATGGGGAAGAGAGGGTGGGAGGAAGGAAGGAAAGGAAAGAGGAATATGACATCCTATCCTTAGGGAATTTGGAATTTAAGTGCCATAACTGATTGATAAATATGATAAAGAATATCAATAATTTGTAGTGAATTATCATACAACTCTCCTCTCTACCCTAATGTCAGGTTCCTTTGTACTTTTTTTAGTTGATTTTCATATACTTCTCAGATTATGTTACGCTTTTTAAGTAAAACTCTTAATTAAATTTACTGATTTCCATGGAAGAAAGCGAGCGTTGACGTTATATTAGAAGTTAGAGAAGAATTCTTGGAATTATACCAACCCAGCCGCCTATGTAATATTAAAAAAATCAATTGAAACTTATTCAATATTAACTTGACTTCCGATTCGAAATAGAAGACTCTGATTATGTATTTTCTTTTGAAGAACAAAATTCAACGAATCAATGTAAGTACATTGAAATGATTTTACCTTATGTTACTGACCTTGACCTTTAAAAAAAATGGAATATTTTGAAGTGATGAGTACTTTTAAGAATAGAACAAAACTAAAGGTGAACCTTAAATATTCTAATATAAACAATATCTTACTGTCTTTCGATTATGTAGATAATAGCCTTAATAATTCATAATTCAAAAGACAAAAGTAAACAAAGTCTTAATTTAGTTTCTTAAGGGCAAAAAATAGATAAAGTAAATAAACTTTAGATTAAATAGGTCGCACAGTATAGATCATTCAACTTTCATCCGAACCATATTTAGCCACTACGACAAAATAGTTGGATGTCTGATCTAGAATTGACCCCAGTCAACAGATGTATTATAGTCTAACAAGCTGATTTAATTATTAAATGGCGTAAACATATGTTCCAAGGTCGGTTTGAAAAATAGAAGTATTTATTCAGATAATTAAAAAAAACTGTCCCTCTAAAAGGACTGGTAAAATCTGGTCAATTAAAAGCGATCAGTGAAATATCATCTTCGTAAGAATATGTTGTTATATTAGCAAAAAGAAGCTAACCTTATTTATTATACTAAATAACCTAGCGAACGTTACCCTTTCTCCAGTCATATTTATCTATATATCTAAATATTTTGTACTACGTGCATAATATTTTCATTTCATATAGACCAAGCGCTAGATGGATTTGTATAAAGGAACTATATACTGTATTAAAAAATTCTTTTTCAGATAGCGACATCTATCTTATAAAAAATAAACTATAAATAAAAACTTTCTCCATGTATGATATTTGTATTTTATTTTCAAGTAAACCTTTTGAACGCGTCAGTTTCAATCAATGTAAGTAAAAGTAAAAAAAAACATCACAAAGAATCAACTCGCGTTGCAGAGAGGTTTTACCTGAAGATTGTTATTTAAATGCACAAAAATTGCCCTCTTCCATTTTGAATGACTGGGGGTCATCAAAAATATTTCCTTATCTCAGATTCTTCTTTCTTGGTTTTCTTATGATAGTTTTTTTTTTGACATTATAAATATCATAAATATGTTATTAAGTGAAGTTTCGTATGCATAGTGCAGAAGATATGGTTATATATAACCTCTGATATATAAAGTACAGTATATATATATATATATATATATATTATGTATATCCATTTTTAAAAGGCAGACATGTTAAAAACATAATATGATGAGAAAAACATCTATAAGTCGTCGATACGAAGACTGTACAAATAAAATGAATGGGAAGGGATATCTATTCGTCAAGAACCGTTGTTCTAACGATTCTTTCGGTAACTGCGTAAGGATCACAGTTAGAACTTGGTCGTCTATCTTCCAAATAGCCCTTTTTATCTTCTCCAACTTGTCTTGGTATTCTAATTGAACAGCCGCGATTTGCTATACCAGCAGAAAAGTCGTGGATTGAACTTGTTTCGTGTAAACCTGTTAATCTTCTTTCATTATCTTTACCCTGGTGAGGATCGTACGCTTCAATATGCTCCTTATGCTTCTTTGACATCCTGTCAATTGCCTTCTCGATAACTTTTAGACCACCATCTTCTCTCATTTGGATGGTACTGTAGTTACAGTGGGCACCAGCTCCGTTCCAATCGCCTGGCATGGGTTTTGGGTCAAATGAAGCAACTACTCCGAAATCTTCGGCTACTCTGTGAAGTAAGAAACGGGCCATCCACAAATGATCTCCCATTTCGATACCTTCACATGGTCCGACTTGAAACTCCCATTGGGCGGGCATAACTTCGGCATTTGTACCAGCAATCTTGATTCCAGCGTATAGGCATGCTCTGTAATGAGCTTCAACGATATCTCGTCCAAAAACCCTGTTTGTTCCCACGCCACAATAATATGGACCTGGATGGGAACAATTGGAAATATTATAGCATTAGATCTTTATCATATATCGGAAATGATAGAAAAAATATCAACAAAAATGTGGAAAAAAAAAGAAAAACAAGCACTGTTGCTCATGAATATTTATGAGATCTGCGCAACGAGGGCTCCACGTGCATTGTAGGCCTATTGATATGTTAAATAGCGTATATAGTAGAAAATACCTTGAGGGCCTGGAAAACCTCCTTTCGGCCATCCGAATGGATGATTATCAATATCTAGCAATGTATATTCTTGTTCAATTCCAAACCATGGGTAGCTATCATGAGCTCTGTCCATTGCTTCCTTGCATGTACTTCTTAGGTTGGTATCAGCAGGTTGATAGTTATATTTTAGGGTTTCACATAGCAAAAGCTTGTTTTTACCCCTTCGAAATGGATCATTAAATAATCTAACTGGTTTTAAGAAAACATCGCTGTTCGATCCCTCAGCTTGACCGGTGGATGAACCGTCAAAATTCCAAAGTGGACATTCTTCTGGATCTTTAGGTTCTTTGTCCATTGTTCGGGTTTTACAGCGAAGACCCTCGCCAGTTCCATCGATCCAAACATACATAACTTGAACTTTCTCATCCTTTGTCTCCAATTCCATATAGTGTTTAAGAATGGATTTGTCAGTTTTACTGTGATGTGTTTTTGCCATTGTCTGCTTCAATACGACGCACAGCTGATCTGAAGCAAACTCATAAATAGGAGCGCTTTTATACACGGAAACATACTGAATATTCATGACACGTGATTATCACGTGTTTTAGGAAATGCTGAATTTTCCATGCTTTTTATTTAACGAAACGTTGGATAATTGAATCAATGATCAAATTACGTTACATATAGCACTTTTGGCTTAGTGATTAGACGTTAATCAACAAGATTAAAAAATTGATTTATTAAAAATTCCGTTTTTATTGTTCTGATCTTACCATTTTGTTATTGATTATTGAATTATACCATATGTTAAATACGTAACATATTTCTAAATAAGTATATCTTGTTCATTTGCGATAGTTATGCATGCATATGTGCATATATATATATATATATATATGTAGTAAACTTTTATTTGCTACCTTTCCCTTCTGCTTTATAGGCCTACAAGCCTTTGTTATAGACTATTGAGTCTTGATATTGCATTACGCAATATTTCATGAATACGATTTTCTTTAAAACGTTCTATTTTTAAAAAAAAAACTGATGCAATATTTCTTTTGAATAAATCATATAATTAGATTTTCTAAAAATCTTCCTGCTAAGCTAGATTGTTAATAATCTATCATAAGCATTTCTTATAAATATGTTTGCCTTCAAAGAAATGGACTAAGAAAGAGCAGAAAGACCTAAAGGCAAATTTAGGTAAATATTTACAAATTTCAAGTTTATTTTCGTCTAAGGAAACTGCATGGTTATTATGAATATGTCATGGATTGAAACGTTGTTTTCTTTGCTACAGATTTTTATTATACTCTCTTTTATTATTATATAAAAAAGCCTCTGGTGATATTCAAAATTTATAAAGACAATAAGATATTTCTAATCTTAAATATATATCTTTTGTGATAAAGGTTTAAACCCCAACCTTTCTCTCCTCCCAGACTCTCTTTTCTTCTTCACATCACGCCGTTGAATCGGTATTATCTTGTGTGATGTTTACTTGTCCTTCTCTTTTACTTGGCTCGTAAATATTATTGCTAAATGACATAGGCTGAAAAACAAAAACAGACTATAGGGTGGATAGCATAAACGGCATGTATATATGCATATTCTTTCTTTTTATTGTAAAATTAGGTTGTTTACGCCTTTCCAGTTGGTAGTAAGACAAAAAAGAACTTACTGCATCGTTGTTTACTCCCGCCAGTCGGCGCCTTATTATAAAGGCGGCGAGTAAACAAAGGCAAATGACCGCAAGTATAGCACCAATGCCAGCAATTATGTAAACAGTCATTGACCCCTCTTCTTTCACAACAACTTTATCATTTTCCTTAATAATACGCGCGTGAGTGGGTTGAGGTGTGGTTCTTGAGTCTGGGGACATTGTAGGTGTTGAACCGAACTGTGTCAAATTTGTTTGAATATCTGCAGCTACAAATTTTTTATCATTGTATGAAACAAATAATTTTCCGAAGAAAGTTAATTCTCGCAGTAAGGAAATTCCATTCCAAAGATCATGGACGTGATCAGCAAGGACATTAAACGATAAATGGATGCTACCAGAGGTTAGTGCCATATCTCTTATGTTATCATCTCCGATTTCCAGGATCTTCAGCAATTCTTGACGCCAAATACTAGTTAAAAAAAAAAGAGTTCAGACACATGTTGACCAATATATTTAAAGCCTATATTTGCACTTTTTTCGCATTAACTTACTTGCTAAATGTAGTTAAGTCGTTTTTTATTAGATTAAAGTCGTCTTGCATTATAATAGTAACACTAGCTCTCTCAACCTTACCGGTTTCTTTAAAAAAAAAAGGGAATTTTGCTTTCATTTTAATGTAAAATTAGAAATATTCATATTAAATATAAAACAGCAGCCAATCTTTGTCCTCAATGTCCTATGCAACTAACCTTTGTTACACGATGGTTTTCTGTCGCCAGCTGTCAGTAATGCTTTAGTTCCGTTTATCTCGAAACCCTGTTCAGTAACACACCAACAAACATGCATTGACATATGACATTGCAAAGGTTTGAAATTTCCATTTTCATCGCACTCAGGGACAAATGGTTTATTTGTGATATTGGAATTTCGGGAAAGCAGATGTATCCTTTCTGTATCAATAACCATGCGTTGACATGGTGTTGTATCTGGAAATCGAAAAATTCATTTTCATTTAAAACTAGTAACATTTCGTAATATGTGAAAAAATAACCTTCTGTGCAGGAGATCGGACCATTATATTTTACACTAATAAAAGTCGGCTTGCAAGTACAAGGGTCGGTATAGCATAGTGCTTCCGGAAACTTCAGGCATACGGCATCTTTGCATGCATCGGGACATATTTTTGGGGTTTCACCATTCTTACATAAATTTCCACCGCAAGACCATTCGCATGCTTCCAAATCTTTAAAATTATTTTTATTTCCACCACATCCGCTTCAAATAATAAAAATTCACTTATTTTAACATCGATTTTTGGTATTTTTTTAATTACGTATAGAAGAATTTTTCACACGTTCCCGTTTTCGTATTATGAAACCATCTTAATTCATGCCTATTACATTTTGCATCACCATCGTGTTTAGGCAGAGTACATCTGTTCACATCTATAGGTTGTTTTTAATAGGTTGGCGAAAACATATGATAGATACACTTAAGTTTTAAGAAGTATTAAAAGAATTTTATCATTTTTACCTTTGCATGTAACATTTTTCATAGAGTACCTTGTTTTAAAGGACACCTTACAATTATTACACGGATCAGCCAGACAAGTCACCCCGGACCTTCTGGGAGCACAACTGGCTTTTAGACAATCATCTTGACAGATTTTAGGTTTTCTATTATCAGGACAGATAACGGGAACAAAGTTATTGCGATCTTCAATTTGTCCATCAGCAGTACATTTGAGACTTGCCTTAGTCAGTGTACCTTCAACTGGTTTACCATCTTGCGTAATACACCAGCAAAATCCGCTATAACATTGCTAATTGAACAATATAAATTAAACTTTCTAAATTGAATAGTAGAGAATGGAAACCTTAGATTTGAATTTTTTGTTGATACATTGAAGCGAAATAACGTCTTGCATGTAATGGTAGCCTATAAAATTTAATTAATTAGATCATATAAATATGAATGTATGAAGATGTATAATTCCTACACATCTTCAGAAAGACTTACTGCTACATTTTGCAAGGCATTCTTGTTCAGTTGAGAATTTATTTTTTCCTGAAAGTGAGCAGTTTGTTGCATTTGCTAGCTTTTTACATCTGCTACTTTGTTTATCAAAATAGTATGTTTCATAATTGTAAAGAAACAAGTAATCGTTATATATTATGCCTCTATCTTTAGTTTTTCTGCATTTAATTTTCGGGGGCATGTCACAAACACTTGGCGCTGGTTGAACACATTTTCTTGCGCATTTTTCATAACAGCAAATAGTACCGGATAAACAGTCACTATTTTTAGAACATTCATGCGTGCAGCCTGACGTTGACCGGTAATAGATGATCTTGTAAGTCGGACAATTGTGATCTAAAAATTTCGTATTGTATTTAAAAGATTATTTAAAACTTGTATAATTTGTTTTATATTACTCCATAATTGGTTAGTTGATATAAATCTATCTCTATCGTAATACCATAAGTCGTCGTAAATGATTCTATTTCCTCTTTTCTCTCCAATTGCAGGATCTAATCGATTGAATGAAATAATGTAAATCAATGGTGGAAATAAAGATTTTTACTAAAATACTAATACATACGTGTGTGAGTAGGTGTATAATATTTATTAGAATATTGATAAAGACTCTGATTTCCATATAATCTTCCACTAAATTCTCTTGCTTTTAATCTACCAGTATATTTACGACGTTCGCACGGCTGCAAATTGTCTTTGCAGTCAACCTCCCTGTTTTTGGTATCAAAGAATTTAGGTCGACAATGTCCGCATGGGTCTATTCTGCAAACAGCGAGAGGATTACCGGGGCAAGTAAGTCTTGCACATAGATTATAACTGCATTTTCTAATCGTTGTATCAGGTGGACAAACTATAATAAAATGATTAAATAGTATAATATTAAGATTTCGTTATTTAATTGGTTATATTAAGGGTAATTACTACTATCATCAGAAGTTGTAGAGTTACAATTAGGCCTTCCCCTAACTACTGTTCCTTTTATCTGCTTTCCATTTTTATCGACGCACCAACAAACTCCTAGTGAATCTAAGCATTGAATTTCCCCCCATTCTCCTGATAACTTGCATCGTGGAATCATAATTGGGGAACTTGGAGATGCTTTCAATACTTGAATGGCTGCTTCTTTAGCTTTGGCGCAAGAACCAGTTGAGTTTACTAAAAAATTACTATTATTGGCAAAAATTTTCATTCAAATTTTGAAGGTATTACTAAGAGGATTCATGCATCTTTGACCAAAGGCTGATTTACAACATTTACGATCTTCTTTACAGTCTAAATCATGACTGCATTCTTTTTTATAAGAGCGTCTGTAATAGTAATGGATATAGCTGGATTTCCAAGGACATATTCCAGGTTTATCTAACATAAGTGAAAAACAAGTGTTTGCATAAATTAACAAAATATGCTTGACAAGTTTGTTTGAAGCTATCTTGTTACCTTCACAATAATCTTTGCATTTCTTATAAGTTTCAAAATTGTTACTATTTCCATCACAGCCAGAATAGGAAAACGATTCACATACTTTGGACTTTGTATTAAAGAAGTAACGTGTAACATATTTGTTGTTATTATTACAGTTCCCAGGCTTTTTGGGTTGTTGACACTTCAAAAGCCTATCGTCGTTATCTGGTTTGAAATTACAAATTAGTACCACTCATAAGTTCCTATAAAATTCTCTCTTTTACCCGTGTTTGGACAACAAACACCTAACCCCGTTTTCTTGTCATAAAGACATTTGTATTTTTTGGGACAAACATTTGTCTGATTTTGAAAAGTAGCAGCTGGATCATCCTTTAAAATAGCAGCCCTGCCTAAGATACCCGCAAAAAGCGAATTTGGCCACGTAGAATCAGACTTATAATTGTTACAAGTTACAATTCTTGCGCTTTTAAGATCTCTATAAACTTCACCCTTTGGACAAGCAACGTTGCCATAATTTGGTTCAAAACAAACAGGTATTGGCTGACAATCTGTAGCATCATTACAGCTGACTCGAACTAACTCGCAAATGCGACCATCTTTACAGGGATAATTCTGAGGGAAAACTCTCATTGAGAAACGATCTATTATTAAAAATTCATGTATTTACGCTGCAAGGATTTTCTTTACATAGACAAGATGGACATCCAACATCATCAGTTTCAAACCCAAATTCACATTTTTTTTCCTCACGTCCGTTCTCCATCATACATGTTTTAACTTGACATTCATTTAGCGGTAATTCTATTGGATAAATTATACAACACATGACAATAAAAGTATAATATACTGAAAAGAAAGTCATTACCATCACATTTCAATGCTGTTTTATTAAAGCCAATTTCGAATTTGTTTTGTTCTCCAGTCCCTACGTCAACACACCAGCATATTTCACTATGCTTCAAAAAGTTACCTTTATTTCCTTTCCATCCTCTTCGTTCTCCACGACCTTTACCTCTCTGTCCTCTTTCGTCGGATTTATTTTTGTTTCTTCCAAATATAATTGTTCGGTTACCCCAGACTTGCCAGTGATACCCTCGTTTTCCAGACCCCTTGTTAAATCCTCTCCAATTTTTTCCTACACCTAATTTTCGACATTGAACAGGCTCGAAATTTCCCTCTTCATCGCATTCCGGAACAAAGGATGAATTTGTAGTGATAGCTTCTTCCCTTTGCACCTGGCAAAATGTTATATCTAAAGCGAATTAGAACAGCTAATGTTAGATAGTGCATCTCAAAGTATTTCAGTTACCTTCTAAATCAGGTATAACACACTGACTACCACATTCATTTTGGCAGCATTTTAATATTCCGGAGCAATCTATATCTGATTCACATTCCTGTGCACACCAGCTATCTTTTCCATCGCTGTCGTAGATATCAGTGGGATATGTTGCGTAGTCATATGTCAAATCAAGAGGACAGCTGCCTTTTTTGACTGTTGCTCTACAAACACCTTTTGTTTTTCGCAAAATGTTTTTGACCCATCCTTTCTTTCCTCTTCTCTTTCCTTTTTGTTTTCCCCAAACTTTACCTGGGTCTATATTTCTTAAATTTTTACCCCAAGCTCCTGGTCCTCCCTTTTGTGTTATATTACCGTGCAGAAATTCATTAAAACTTGTCGCATTGATGTAAAGATTATGTTGACTACAGAAGCGATTTCCAGCTTCACACAATGTTGACTCCTCGATGCACACATACTGGTCAGGACACTTGATTCCCTTTGAGAAAAACACATATACTGTAGAACTTTCTACATCATATGACAAACTTACTTTACAAGGATCTGTGTTGCATGAACAAATTTCGCAGCCTTTCTCATCCGACAAATAACCGTGTATGCATACTAATCTACACCTTACACGTGGGCAATCCTTATCCCTTGACAAGGGAGCTGGTTTAATAAAGGGTATATTTTAACAATAAAATCATACTTTTAATTATTATAAACCATAGCATTGCGCTGAAACTTTTCCACATGGAATTGATGCACAGTCATCAAGGTTTGCTTTACATACTTGATTTCTTGGACAAATCATATTTTTACATGGATCTTTTTCACATTGACATCTAAAACAATCAGTATACGGATCAACTTTATACCCATACAGGCATTGTTTTGTACAGTATGTAAAATCTGGACAGCTATTAGCTATATAAAAACATAGTTGTAATTAATTTGCTAGCTTCAGGAGAAAATTTTATAAATTTACAAATATTTCCTGTGGCGTATACACTTAATGAAGATTTTCCTCCACACTCCTCACTCTTGTCTCCTGGACATTGATAGTTGCATTTTCCTTTAAATTTTTTGGGCATTTTAGATGAACAACCGCACATACGGTATATTTTGCCCACCTAAACAATTATTGAATAACAATTTCATATTTCTATATAATATATATATTACAGACTAACATGAACTGTAGCAAGAGTATAATTACTCTTCTTACAATGAGAAATACACTGACTAGCTGTTCCCTTCCGTTTACTTAAACTTAGAATATTTTTTAGCGTGTTTTTAGCATGCTCATATTTAGAGCAGCCAATATATTCTCCAACTGTTTGAAAAATAAATAGTTTTATTAAGATTTGATAGGAAAATTATAATTTTTGTTTTACCAGATAATTCAGAAACATTCCGCTTTATCTCAATTTCGCATTTAGACCCTTTGAAATTCCTTGGGCAAATACAACTACTTAATAAACTTGGAACACAAGTTCCACCATTTTTACAATAGTTAACAGAACAACTAAAATAAATGAAGTAAATTATTTTACAAATAATATTCTATCAGAAGTAAGTTTACTATTTACCCTAAAATTCCATTCGGCTTTAAAACTGAGTCACGTAAGTCTAGTAGTCCGGTAGCAATTTTCCAGCTAGAAGAGGCTTTATATCAAGTAGGAAACAATGTTTTACTATAACTTGTAACTTTTGATAAGATTAATAAATGTATTAAAACCTTGGAGAGATAGGCAGAGCAAGAAAATGAAAAATAACTTCATTTTTAGTTACTGCAAGTCAACACCATGTGATTAAAACTTGTGACTCGCTTAGTATTATTCTAATACTTATTAAAATTAAATGGTAATAGGATACAAAATATTATTTAAAATCACATGATAGAATGAAATCAATAGACCTTTCAACTGGTCTCACGAAAAAGTGCACTATAAGTATGACGTATAATCTACAATTAGCCCCAAGAATGTTTCCTATTTTGTTTCTGGGAAAATTTCTGTTATCCAAGCTTTTAAGTCCTTTAGCTCTTTATAACACATTTCATGACCCATTTCGTAACTGTTAAAGTCTGTTAAAGATATACCCAGCGATTTCAATGTTTCATACGTTTCTTTACCCCAAGCTTCAGGTATCTGAAAATATATAATATTAATTATATTAAGTTGTATCAGTACCATATTCATTAAATTATATCAATTTAATTACTAGCTTGTCAATAGAACCATGACACTGAAATACTCTTGGACGTTTTTCATTTGGAGTATCGGCCAGACACTGAAGAAATGTATAAATTAGATTAAATGCGAGAATTTTTATTAATAAACTGACAAAAAAATTTACCTTGTAGACTGCAGAGTTTCTTGGAAGAAATGTTGATAGAATGAACATATTTTTTATGTCACATCTATGTCTTAAGCAATAATGCATTGCCATTATACCACCCATAGATAAGCCTCCTGAAAACATATTACTCTTTCATTTCATATGAATATACAAATTTTTTAAATGAATATACCAATTATTATATTCTCCACATTCAATCCAGAAGAAACTTCATCCTCGATAATTCCATCTATTTTCTTACACATCTTGTCGATACTTGACAAATTTTCAGAAAAATTTATATCAATTTTTTCCCAATCGAACCAAATATTGCACAACTGATTTCCAGCTGCCTTGTACAATATTTCAGGTGCAGTAGGATAAATAATTTTCAAGTGAGAGAAAGAAAATCTCTGCTTCATCACCCATTCCAACCATTCGGCTAGAGATTCTCCGCTACCTCCTTTTAAGCATGATAAAAGTTAATTGAGTGAATATACATCTATCGAAACTTGCCAACCTGCTCCATGTAAGAAAATTACAGTGCCATTATTTTGGCGATTTGTTTGAGATATCTCTAACGTATCTAAAGCGTCCATATTACAAGATAACTTATGATTACTATTGCGTTAAGTGGTGTTCGATCAAGAAAACGAAAGATAGTCGAAATGATATTTACGATGTCCAAGCGAAATATTCTTCATTCTATTAAAGAATCTTTTTTTGGTAAAGTTTAAAAACTATAACTTATTTCTAATATAAAAATTAAATACTATATAAAAATCAATTAAATATATATCTTTTTTAGAAAGAAATACAATGAAAAGTGTTAAGAAATGAATAAAGAGACATGGTAAATAAAAAATGTTCTAATTATATTTTGTTTTTGTTTTTACAAATCATTTAAATCCTAATAATTAGTTGAAAAATGAAAATTTCAAAAATATTATGAAATAATAAAAATATTCTAATTTTTTTAGAGAAGATAGAGAAATATTATTATGAATATTAAAAACGTTCTATACTTTTGTAATATTATTCTATGGAATAGTTTTTTCAAGTTTATAATATCATTCGAAAATAATAATTCCAAAATTACTAATAAGTTGACATTATTACTCTTTAATAATTCTCTTTCCGTGAATGATGAAATAGATAATTTATTTGTTAAATCTTTGTGGTATATATTCGATTTAGAACAATTTACAAGAATGAATTATATTCGCTTATATATAAAAAATTTTAGTAAGTATTTATCACGAAAAAATATTAGTTTTGTTATATTTCAGGAAAATAAGGAAAATAGTAATTCGTCCCTTTTGTTTGTAATAATTTGTAGATAACGAAACGAATAACATAAGTTATCTCTTAAGCATTCAAGATAAAATATCAAATCTTGACAATTTAATTGATAAAAGAGCAATTACACAATTTTGTAACGTTATATCGAATATAGATGAAAAAACTTTAAATAAATGCAAATTGAGAAAAAATATCGGTCGATATTTAATAATCAACAGTTTAAATAGTAGATTAGAAATTTCATGTATTAAATTTTCTTCCGAAAGAGAGAACACTAAAGGTAATTAAAATTAGCAATATAATTATTTCTATTTTTACACTATATAATATATATTTCTAATTATATTAATCCTTTTCAAGGAGGTGTTATAATTCAAACAATTCTGTTGCAAAATTTTGGTTCCTTATGTAGACACTGTAATTCCCCTAATGCTAAAATGGTTTTTGCCTTGCATAGAAATTTAACAACTAGGAATTCTGTCTTACACGACATTTTATTTTTGTCACCTTTGAAAAACTCCTCACAAAGAGTCTTTTATGATAGAAAATATCAAATAAAAAGTGTAATTTCGAAAGAGTTACTAACACTTAAATTTTCTTCCTGTATCATACCAAAACAAAAAGTAAAACTTTCAATCTTAAATAAAGCAACCATTGAGGAAGAAATTCAGATATTGAAAGAGAGAATTTTACCATTAATATTTAATTTGCATATTACCTGCTCAAATTTTACATACTATGAATATTCATATAATATGTTTGACTTGCAAAACATGCAAAATATAAATTCTTTATTGATTATTTTCAAAGGTAATTTAATTACAGCGTTGATAGAATTAAAATGAGTTTCTAATCAATTTCTTGATAATTTTATTCTAGAGAAAAGTAAAATCGAAAATTTGGTAATTTTTGTTAGTAATAGATCAAAGGTGGTGGGAGAAAAGGAAATTAGAAAATGCGTTCAGGTTAATTAGTATAAATATAAAAAAGATTCGTATCCTTTTATCCTTTATATCTTTCCGAAATAGGTAAAAGAGTATAGCGATTTATATTTGCTTGTAAATTGTGCTAATAGCGTTAGAGGCAAATACCTTTTTCTAAGAACTTCTCTTCCTCGAAAATTTGTACCCCCATGTAAAATAGAATGGTTCCCTTTTAAGTTTCATTCTACTTTATATTTCAATAATACCACACAATCTCAAATGCGTGTTATCAATTCAATAAAATTATTAAATGTAAGAAAGAGAAGAAAAAGGACAATCGAATCGTCCTTATTAAAACATAAAACGGAATCTTGTACTGAGATAATTGTAAAGAATAATCTTCAAGGGCATTGGAGAAGTGGGACTGTACATTGCCTAGAAACTAATGAAAATTTAATATCAGGTAGACCATGTGTCATTTTTGATTTGTCAGACACAAGAAATATAGCCTCTTTATCCATTGTGACAAAAGGTTTGTTGACCTTCCTTAATATTCAAAATAACCTGATACTAATATTTCGAATTATAAAATTAGATTATCCGGTTCCTAAAGTAAATGTTGCCATTTTCAATAACTTTTCTTCTGACATAAATGATAGTATAATTTGTCAACAAATTTCGGAAAAATCTAAATCAGGCTTATTCAACTGTGGCGAAAATACGCTGGGCCGTTACGTCGTCCTTTTTACGGACGATCCATCATTAGTTCTTTGTGAAATGACGATAAACAACAAAATGTTTGAAAAGCCAATACCATTCTCCCTCGAAAAAGATAAGAAAGCCAAATCATTTCTAGAATCAATAGGAAAAGCTGTTGATAAAATTCTATTTTCAAGAGAGACTATTCATTCGAAGACAAACTTGAAAAAAGAGAATTCAATAAAGGCTAAATATAATACGTCTATTGCTGATTATTTTTCACTAGACGAACTAACTGAAGATTTATTAGAATTAGGAATAAATAGAGCTATGAATAGGCCGTCCTATCAGAAAGATTTTACAAAAACTAATCCAACCGATCCAAATTTGGCCAATGATGGTATAGTTAACACTTGCACCTTTACAAATTACGTTGAAAAATCTTATAATTATCCATGGTGGATGGTACAACTAGACGACGACACAATAGTGGAAAAGGTTGTTTTAATTAGTCAACGTAAGTGATCCTCTTCATAAGAATTTTAAAATAACGTTTATTCACCTTCCTGTTAAAGGAAATGAAATAGCTCATATGTCAGCTTTCCTGCATGCCAAATGGCCTATCAATAATAATAATAACCATGTAGAAAAGGATGATAATACTGTTCTATGCTTTAGAGTTAATTTGTGGAAAGGTGTTAAATATTCTAAAAGATGCTATAATCCAATCATTACTCAATATTTAGTTGTTAAAACACTTCGCACGCAATTAATGATTTGTGAAGTGCAAATATTTGGCAAAGATGTTGATACACAAAATTTTAACAAATATAAATTGCAGACAATCTTAAGAAAGACGATGATTGTTAATATTACAACCACCTCATTCCCAGGGAAAATGTACACATCAAGTTTGTATATTATATGAATCCGTACAGAAATTCTACAAATTTTTTTATATTATCAAATAGGAAATCTTGCTTTTGGTAAAAAAATTTTTACTGGTGAAAACGTATCATACCAGTCTTCTGACACTGGCCCGCAGAAGGCTATAGATAATCTACTATTTACTTGTACAAACCTGGAGTTTCTAGATTATCTCTTTGCCTGGATAGCTATTGATTTACAAAAGAAAAAAACTGTTGCTCAGATAAGAATAAAAAATATAGATGTTATTAGTAATCAATTTTCCGCTTTTATGACTGACATTGTTAAATCATTACTCGATAAAAAATTTTCATTAAATGGTGACGCCTGCTATAAAGAAAGAAAATCAAATACTAGAGAAATAGAGGGTATTTGTATTACACCAGTGTCAGGCGTTTATGCCGTATTATTGTCCCATACTCCTTTTCTAACTATTTGTGAAGTAGCAGTGTTTCAGAAAGTATTCCAAAGTATAAAAAAATATTGAGTAAATGTTATCTATTACTTAGGTTTAGTGAAAAGATAATATTTAAACAGGATATAGGAGAGGGACATTATCCTTGAATTTGTTACTAGGTCATGATGCATTCCAGTCTAGTACAGTTGATGGTCAAAATGCTGGCTTGGCAATTGACGGTTTTTTAAATACTTGTAGTGTAACTGAATATGATATTAGCTCTTCAAGAAAAACAGGAGCTTGGTGGTTTGTAGATATTGGAAGGATAGCTAGTATTAAACGAATAGAGTTAAGAAGCGGTAACATATCTCACTATTTTTTTTAACAAATATATGAATGACTTTATATGATATAACTTTTAAAGAGCAGGGATTTTCTCTTAGCATAATGGTAGGACTAAGCGAATTAAATCCACCGACGAATAATATGTGGCCACGTTTTAAAGATATAATTCAATGTTACGTCAAACACAATCTACAAGCTTTAAAAACTGTTGACCAAATTTGTACTAATGATGCAGTAAAGGGTCGATATTTGATTGTTACAACTACAAATACTCAACTTGAATTATGCGAAGTGAATGCTTTCGAAATAGATAATATACCAGAGGATTTAAATAGAACGAACATAGAAAGAAATGTATTATTCGGAGAGAGACTCATTGATATGGACGAAATGAGATTAGTTACTCATTTAACAGATGGAAATTATGATACGTGTTTATTAACGAATTCAATGAGATATTTAATCAACTTGGAGCGCGGTCTACCTGTTAAAACTATATTGTTCGTTACTAGATCTTTATTAACAAGTAATGTATAATATTTTTAAAATGATAAATTACTAGTATGGGAATGTTTCTCTATTCCAAGTATTCTTTCAGAGAAAGAAGAGGATATCCGCCTCAGCACGTTCTCTGATCTTCCAATAAGCCTTAATGAAACTAATTTAAGAACTCAAACAAAATGCATACCTCACTCTATAAATGTTTTAGTGGACTCTAATAATTTCGTTTTAACAAATATAACTTGTGAGTTTACGCTGCATGGCTATTGGTTACTTATTAAATTTAACAGCGCATATAATAAAGAAATATGTGAAATACAAGCACATTCGGAAGAGCATTTACGTAATAGATAAAATATATAATTTATGACCTACTTTATCAGATAATTCTAAAAATAGTTACTAGAAGATCGATTAATTCATCAAATAGATCATTAGATAATGTGGAATTACTTGATCCTATTGATTTAGTAATTTTTGGTTCTTCCGTTAATAGTTCACTAAAAAGAAATGATATAGATCCCAAGACAGCTATAGATGATAGTTTCTCCACCTGCTTTATTGCCAGCACCATTGAAAAGAAATTGTGGTGGTCGATTGAATTCTCTAGAAATCAATTAATATTTAGTGTACTATTGAATAATACGAGTTAGTTTCATACAGCAAATTAGTATAAGGGTACTTTTAACAAATTTTCTCACTTAATAACAGATAAGTATGCTTTGCCAATTGCGAGAGTTCTTGTTGCCAAAAATGATCCTGGTAAGCAAATCGACTTTAATGTAGATGCAAAAGAATGTTTTACCATACGAGTGAGACAGGAGTTTGTGCATAGAAATTGTAGTCCTGAACCTCTTGAAGGTACTATACTTGCAATAGTCACCGATAAGCAAGAATTAAACCTTTGCGAAATTCGAATATTCGGAACTGGCCCAAAAAATATGGTTTATAAAACTAAAACTTGGCAGAGTTCAGTAGAGCAGGATCATAGTAGCGAAAAAGCAATAGATGGTTCTAGATCGACGTGTTCTGTGACGTCTTTCAAATTAGGTTTAATGGACTATGAAGTTTGGTGGGCATCTGATTTGCAAAGTAACAGATCAGTTCGATCTATCCTTGTTTATCAGGGAGAAAACGGCCAATCTCATTACAGGGTGGGCTTGATTGACAAACTTCCCTATCTCTTAGCTGATCCTGGATTAATGGTATGTAAATTATTCACTTACATTAGGATCGCTTTAGTGTTTGTTCGAATACAACTAGCTTAAAATATGCTACGTTAGTCGAAAGTTAAATGAAAGTGAGGGAAGAGGAAAATGCTTAAGGCCTATTTCAGGCCGTTTTGTTTTTATTGATGGTATTGGTCAATCACTTAGAATCTGCGAAATTTACGTATTCGGGGAAGACGAAGAAGATAATAACATGCAAATATCTCCTTCTAACAATGAAATTGAGAGAGAATTATCAGAATTTTCGGTCCAACCAACAAATCTAGCACAAGACCAAAGGGTAACTTCTAATTTTTTACCGCAAAAGATTGCTCAGAATTTAGTCGAAAGTAATGGATTCTCTTGCTTTGCTCGTTCGTCTGGAAAAAATTTATGGATTTCGATCCTTTTAAACAAACGTCACACGGTCCATAAAGTCACTGTTGCTTACCGATGTGAGATTATTATTTTATTCTTTTAACTCTATTCCATGTATATTTTTATAGCCGAAAGTTCTGAATTCGAAATTGAACTATTTAATCCAAATGAACAGCCAAAATTATGCGTAGTGTTTCATACAAATAATTCCTTAAGCAATGAAACAATTACAGTTAGTAAAAATTGTCTACAACCAGTCGATGGTTCCATCTTGCGAATTTCCGCTCGCGAAGGACCTTTTAGTCTGTGTAAAGTTCAAATATTTGGTACAAATCAGCTAAATTTGTTATATAAGAAATGGGCTGTACAAAATGTAATATCGAACTATGACGAAGGTGGTTTGGCATTAGATGGAAACACTGCCACTTGTTTGTACTCTAAACTAAGCACACCCTATTGGTGGATGGCCGATATGAGAAATATATATCTTGTTAGAAGAATAGTAATACTTTTTAACGCAGATATAAAAAATAATAGAAAAATAGAAAACAACATGATTATATTATCTTTACTACTCAAGGTAAAAGTTTGTTTATATTCTATGATAAGACAAAAACAAACAAATGGTCAAACAAACCTTTACACTAAGCTTTATCTAACAGTTTCCGAAAAATGTTACACTAGAAATACGAAAGGAGGATAATATATGCCATTTTAAATACATAATTACTGGTCCAAAGATAAATTTTTTATGCATTAGAGCGAGAAAAGGTCGTTATATCACCATCTACCAACCTAAGTTTATTTTGTCTATGTGTGAAGTTTGGGTTTACGGACCAGAATCAGGTTAACTTCTATAAGTTTTAAGGCAAAAAACAGATTCTTATTAAATAGATTATTACATCCTATATAGAATTAAGAATCAAAAGATTCGCAATTAAAGATAATGTTGCAAAATTTAAACCGGTACTTAGCTATCCATTGGTGAATAATGGTCAATTAGCGGTCGATGACGATGAAAGAAGTTGTGTTAATTTTAATAAATCTAAAGTAAAATATCATCGTTGGTTAGCTATTTATTTAAGAAAGAATATCACAATTGATAAAATATCTATTCGGGGTTTTACTAATGAAACAACATGGATAATCGTAAAAGGAGCTTTTAATCTAAATGGCAAAGATCGTTATCAATATTCAAAAACTAATAAGGAGTGTAATAAATTTAAAACTGTACCTAATAGAAGCTTTAACGAATTCATTTCATGCCCTGGATTGGTTGCCTCCTATATTGTAATCTATTTCAATTCATCAAGTGATGTCAAATTATGTGATTTACTAGTATACCGTCTAAATCTTCCAAATTTCAAACCTTCGTTGTCTTATGATCAGTCTAAATTAATTGTTCTTAATTTGAAAAATTCACCCGCCTATCAGTCGGATATTTATAACAATGATGGAAAGAAATATGGGCCTATTCAAGCTTTAAAATTACCGGGTTGCACTAGAACGTCTAAAACGTCAAAGAGTTGGTGGGCTATAGATTTAAAGAAAAAGAAATATCTTGGTAAATTAGAATTAAGAACAAAGCACTCTCACAATGGTCTAGTCGTTGAAGTAGGGGATAATTTGCCGGATAAAAGATGGCCAATTACTCCGAATTTAAAGCTCTGCGTTTTTGTCAAAAGAGGAATAAAGGAATTTAGTGGACACTGTAAAAGGCCATTAACTGGGAGATACGTTATTATACATCCTCTTTTTACCGATTCTATACAGTTATGTTCAATTAAATTGTATCAAGTGAATGATGGGCATCCGTGTTTGAAATCTCTATGTGAAAATGGTGCTTCTTGCTTGAAAGTATCAAGGAAAAAGTACAAATGCATTTGTAAGTCTGGTACGGAAGGGAAGCGCTGTGAAAGATTAACTGCTAAGTGTACAGATGTTAATCAGGAGCTAATTTGTTCCGGTCGTGGCTATTGTGATTTAGCAATTAAAGATATGATAGTGTGCTTTTGTAATGAAGGTTTTACAGGTGAACGGTGCGAAAGTGAGGTTAGGACATGCTCAAGTTCACCTTGCATGAATGGAGGAACTTGCGAAGATAAACTAAATGGTTTTAGGTGTAGATGTCATTCCACTCATAAAGGAGAAAGATGCGAATATTTAGTTAGTGAATGTTCTGACAGGATTAGATGCTTAAATGGTGCAACTTGTTTCGATAGTTCGAATGGACCCGTTTGCATTTGTTTACAAGGTTTTACGGGTGGCAACTGCGAAGAAGATATCAATGAATGCGAAAGTAACCCTTGTCAGCACGGAGAATGTATAGATGAACCAAATGGCTATAGATGCAAATGCTATGGAAAATGGACTGGAGCCAATTGTAAACATTTAGCGAAAAGAAGGACAAATTGCAGAAGAGAAATTGAGCAGACTGATGAAGATACGAATTGTTTAGCTGGTATTCCCGACTCTCAAAAACCATCTGTTTGTTCAGGAATATCTTGCGGTTACGGATCAGTTTGTGTACCTTGGAAATGGACTTACATTTGCTTGTGTGGGAACAATCGCTCCGGTCCCAGATGTGAAACAGTCAGAAACGTCTGCGATAATTATCCCTGTGAAAATGATGGAACCTGTTCCTTTATTAGAGACTCTTTTATTTGCAGATGTCCACAAGGGTTCTATGGAGAAGTCTGTCAAATGTCTATTGCCACGCTTCCTCCAGGTTTCACTCTATCGCCTCATCAAACTTTACCCTCAGGATGGCGAATAGGACCACCAATTGGGCCTTGTACACCAAATCCTTGCATGAATTCTGGAAGATGCCGAATAGTCAATGGTAAAGGTCGATGCTTTTGTCCACCTAATTGGACTGGTGATTATTGTCGGAAAGGTTTAGAAGTTTGTGGTACCAGACCCTGTATGAATAACGGTATTTGTCTTAGAGGAAACAATAGTACAAATCCCTCTTGCCTATGTCGGCCTGATTATACAGGAGAATTCTGCGAAAATGGAATTCTCCACAAATGCTATTCGAATAGTGAATGTTTTAACGGAGGCAGGTGCGATTCCGTAAATTATCAAAGAAGATGTGTTTGTCCAAGTGGTTGGGTTGGTGAAAAATGTGAAATGGTAATTGATCCATGTTTAAGTTCACCTTGTTGGCATGGGGTATGTGCTAAAGTACCTGATTCAAAGTCGGAAATAATTTGTGACTGTTACCCCGGCTGGACGGGAGAATTTTGTAACATTTCTCCGACAAATCCATGTAATTCCCATCCCTGCTTAAACGGCGGTGTCTGCGAGAGAATAGACGATCATTATAAATGCTTATGTCCAAACGAATTTATTGGACAATTTTGTAATATTAGAAAATCGAACGTAGATGAGGATTTGCTGGAAATCGAAGGATTTAAAATTAGACCCTGCCGAGAGCATGGTTGCGTATGCAATCAAAATCCTTGTCTACATAGAGGAATTTGTTATGAGACTAATCCTCTAGATTTCGAATGCAATTGTCAGGTTTCATGGTACGGTAAAAGGTGCGAAAAACGTATAAAAGGCAAAAATAAATGCTTACTATCTCATAAAAAAATTCCCTGTGGTCATGGTTTTTGCAAACATGATGATGATGCCTTTTATTGTATTTGTCCTAAAGCTTATAAAGATAGATGTTGCGAAAAGATGACCGATCCGTGCGCAAATAGACCTTGTCCCAGTGATCTGAAGTGTATCGTTTTAAAGCATAATTATTCGACTTCTTTCAATTGTATTTCAAATTCATTGTGGGATGGGTCTGGCTTTAATATTGAAACTCCTGGTAATTAACGATTAATCACTAAATTATATCTATTTTTAATACAAGTATATAAACTGTATACAATATTAAAAACATTTTTTCACAGCCTCATCCCAAAATAGAGACTTAATGTATTTCTCGTTTGCCTTTCTTATCCTACTTATGTGTATCGGTTTGGCTTGCTGCTATTTTAATTATGTAGAGGAAAGTATAGGAAATTCCTGCTGTAACTGTTTGGAAAATGCAATAATGGTCTGTGGACGTTGTTGTATAACTGAGGAAAGATATCAGGAACACAGCAACTTTGTTAAAAATGCTCATCAATCGCATTCTTGCATAGAAAAGAATTCTAACCAGTGTCAAGGCAATGTGAATAATGTATTTGACAGAAGATTTGATAATGAAGAAAGTAAATTATTATTAATAATGATATTGTACTTTTATAGATAAGCATACGAATTTCTCTTTCTTTTTTTATTTTTGCAGACATTTATACCGCTCCATTAGATGAATCTACATTCCGAGTACGGTAGAATTACTTCGACAACCTATCAATTTTTCCTGATTTTGTTTTAGCCATTATCATTCGTAAACCGGAGAAATCCTTTCAAATATTCCCCCTCTCCCCCCCTCCTCCGCCTACCAAAAAAAGACAATAAATTATTAGTATTACTGTCATTTTTATAGAAATTACTTCTTGTTTCGTTTTTTTTTGTTAACGTTATTTCATCTTTGTTTCCCATTCGCCTTCATGTCAATCTCTGTCTCTGTCTCTGTCTCTTTCTCTTTCTCTATCCAACGTTTTATTAAAACTACAATATGTTACTTAACAAATAGACTTCAGCTTGAAAAATTTTTTACTACTTTTACGCCTCAGAAGATTTTACTTATCCCTCGAGCATCGCTATCTTAGAATGCAGTATTCCGATCAATAGAGTAATGAAATTTTCAGTGTTTTTCTGGTATAGAAACAAAAAGTTACCAATTCACATAAATAACAATATTTTCTGTTTTTTTGACTTCTTAGGCAATCTAATAGAAAGTCTAAAAAAATTGCTATTTATATTTAGTACTTACTTATCTATATACTGTCTATATATGATATGTATAGTAATATATATATATATATATATATATATATTTTTAATAAGCTGGGTATACTATTTATAGCGCATATAGTATATAGCATCATTGGATTAATTAATATTGGATCAAACGATTATCCATTTAATTAGGTAATAGAAGGTAATTGATAATGGTACAAAAAAAATGTAACAGTAAATAATATCAACATGTAATATAATTAATTTCTTTGATGGAAGAGACGTAAAAATATCCTTTTCTCTTTAGTTATGGTCTTTAGATTCAGAATAGCTCCATTTGTATTCTTAACCAGACGTTGACAAACGAGAAATGAATGGAATAATAACAAAAAAATTTATAAATAATTTAGTTAAAGCTTCTTTTTCTCCTTATTTACCTGTTGAGTAATGTTGTAAAGATTTTCTTCTGCCTTCTTAAGCTTATTGGCTAATTACTTTCAGTTGATAGAGAGGGGATCGGAGGCAGGGAGATATTTGCATATATATATATACATACAATATATGGACAGACACACGCAAATTGGGAATGTTTTTTTGTTTAAAACCATTGTAGAATACTTTATACCGATTTAAATAAATATGAATTTTGTTTCTATATATAAAAAAGAAAAATGATTCTCATCTCCCCTTGAGAATTAGGAAATCGCAAATAGGCTGGCATTCATTAGCTTACGCAACACATTAAATACGATAGAGAATCAAATAAAAGTAGATTATTCTGTTTAGTTTCAAAGAAGAAGATTGTGTCCTATACAATAATGTATATGACATAAAGATTATTTGAATGAGAGCCCGTCGCGGCCTATCGACTCCTATTCCAATTTATTCTGGATTTACAAATTCAGTGTCCATAACCCTCTGGCGTCGAGAAACTCGAAACTTGACTCAAAAAGTTAAATTACGGCAAGCGTCCTTCGTGGCAAGAAACTGGAATTACATGCTGATGCAAGGTTAGTGGAAAATAACTTTCAAAACCGATAAAATCGTTATTTATGATAAGAAAGAATAATGCATTGATATAACCTACATCCCAGGAGCCCAAAAGAATTATTGACAATTATGACTTAATTCTCAATTGATTATATTTCGTTTTGGGAGATGTTATAAACTAGTATTTGTTTTAAGATTTTTATTGGCTTTATTTATGTTTTGCGTAAGCCGGAAGGAAAAAGTTCAAAATAGGCTTATCATTAAAAACAAAAATAATGAGTCTCTTTATTTGTCACGTGACTATGGTATAGGCAATTAAAACAATTAAATATATATATATATATCTATATATACATTATATGGCTTAAAGTATTGAAAATATAACAAAGCTTTCCATTTTAAACTGAAGGATCCAAAATCGTTCATTTTATTGTTTGGATTTGTTGACATTCCGATTCATTTCTTTCCCCAGAGCGAATTCTAAACTACTGACAGATATCAAATGGCGCGAAAGAAATTCTATATTCAGAACGTTTAAACGTCTGTTCCATTTCATCGTTTTTCATACTAAATCTATCTATATAAATGATATCATTGTGTTTTTGTTCTTTTCTTTTTGCTATATTTATCATAAATGCGACAGATGCCTTCAAAGCGTGACTCTCTTTCGGATTTTGCGGAAGTCGAAGATAGCGAACGGCTCATTAACGATAAAACAGAAGAATTGAGTATAAGCGAAAAAATTTCAACGGTTAGTAAAAATTATTAATAAATACGTTAAAGGAAGAAAAAACAAAGCCCCAAACGTTATGTGAATGGTTTTTTTATTCTTTTTTTGGAAGGAAATTTGCATTCTGCATTATATGTAACGCCCTAGCCATTGGCATACATATATATATATATATACTGTATATATATACATAACTATTCGCCTGTGGTATGGGAATCATTCATCTCACGTAACTTATCAGGTGACGTTCGTGACGTTGAACAAGAGAAACTTAAAAGCGTCATTTTTTCTTCCGAGGAGGAAAATTTCCGATAACTAATAGATGGCGCCAAATGTTTAACCTCTTGTTTTTTTTAAATGCTGATGCCTGGATAAACTGTACACTGTTCATATACCATATATCACGCTCCGCCGAAATAATAATCCTTCAACGGATTGACAATCTAAAGAAAAAGCATAGAATCTTTCAATGATAAATTCCCTTAGGCCTGAGGCGGACCACAGAGGTGATTAGTTGCTTTTGTTTCCCCAACTTCTCTCTTCCGATTCTCATAGATCCATCGAAAGTACATTTCCACTATGTTATAGTCTTAATAAAGTTAGTGCAATTTCCGACAGCAATTTTTATAGTATCATCTTTTATGCGTGTACTATTCTACTTGATATCGTTTGGATGTCTGGTCTAAAATCTAAAGCAAAAAATAACGGATTTACATCATATTGCCCCTAATCAAGTATTTTTTTCGCCGTAATTTCGATAAGCTTCAAACACTATCGAATAAAATATTTCACTGATATTTCTGCTTATGCTGCAAATTTTAACGACTCCGTTCCATTTACTATTATTTATACTGATTTGTACTGCAAATCGATTTATACACGTTCGTGCAATATGCACAGATGTCTAGAATCCTTTCACTCGGACATTTCATCAAATGCATAGTCAATATCGCATATCAGTTTGTAAAGGCCTCTTTAACTGTTCCCCCCTTAAATAAGCGGTTTATTATTTGGCATTTTACTGAAGATTGTCAAGATGGCTAATTAGGGACGAGGACGCCTAAAACGATTTCGTGCCCTGAATAGTTTGGAGGTAATTTATATTCTATTTCAAATGTTTTCTGTGGAAGATTCTATTGTATTTAACAAACGATGCTACTACATCTGGGACGTTGCTTATCCAAGCTAACGACGCTTGCCAATAGGAAAATCAGGCCACAGTCTATTTCCTCCATCACATAGACACTTGACGGAAAGTGATGAGAGATAAAACTAACCAATCAATGTTTGCATTTTGACTAATTCTTCTTGTTGCGTATAGTCTTTAATACTATTTTTTCATTTTTATTTCGTAAATCGATCGAGGTCGTTATAGGTGTTTTATCGACAGATGGAGCACTTATCAAGCCCCACTTAAGCAGTTGTTTATATTTAGATAGCGTCACTACTTTATTTATTTAAAAATTAAAATTACAATAACGCTTAAAAGAGTGTAGGTTATTAAAGGCTAATCTTCTTTTTATTTCCGATTTATCTTTTCACTCAAGTATAAACTAGATCATATTAGAAATGACGTAGTCACCTGTAACCTGAGGGGATAATTTGTTGGATAGAACAAGCTATTTTTCATTTTCTTTTGAAATAATAAGCCTTTACTTTATTTAAAAAGCATACCGTGACACCAGCGCCTTACTTTCGCGACTCTCGGTTAACATGGTATAGTATAAATAGGTGTTAGACGTGTCTCTTTCACTCTCTCGCTCACTCACTCTTTCTCCCTCGGCTCGGCTCTGCTCTGTCCTCTCTCCTCTCTCTCTCTCTCTCTCTCTCTCAGTATTGATGTGCGTGCCTGCGTGTGTGTATCTTTCTCTTTCTCTCTCTCTCTCACTCAGTGTCGTCCTCTCTATCTAATTCTCACATCTGTCTCTCCTATTACTTCTTTTATCCTCGGCTCAGCAAATTGTCTTCTTCCTTTAGTTATTTTTCCATTTATACAATAGATGAAGTCGAGTTGTAAGAGCACACTTATCCGTCCACAATTCGCCAGTGCGGATAGTCTGCACGAAAACCAAACGGACCAAGAACAGGTTCCGCTGATTATTATCATTAATATTTTGTACTTTACCTATCATGTAATTATTGTCTAATTCAACTTCTCGTATTTCTTTATCTTGCAGTGGATTGGCCAAACTAGGAATCCAGATACAATGACTAGTAATAAAGTCAATGTGCAGATGATTGTAACCGATCAAGCAGGAGTTGATGTCGATAAATTGCAATATAGGAGACCAGCTTATGTAGCCGTTGGATTTGTTCTAGCTTTAACTGCTTTCGTAGTTTTATTTCCAGCATTAGTTAACTCAAGAATGCTTGGAATGAAATTTAATGTGTTCACTAAGCGTATCGGTCCAAGATGTGATGACTCATACTGCAAGTAAGTAATTAGTTTGAGAAATTAGTCGGTACTGTAAAAAAAAAAAAGAAAAGATAGAGGACTATCTCTTACTAAACAAGTTTGATGTTGTAAAATCTAAAAAGTGCTTGACTTTTATTAGCCTGTCAATTAATGTCTGTATGATTGGGAATAAGGCTTCGTCTATATTTATCCGTCCGTTTCATTGCAGGGTTGAATTAGTGGAAAGCATTCCGGAAAACGTGACTTTTAATGAAACCGTAGCACATTTGTCAACATTCAACGCTTGGAAAACACTGATCACAAAAGCAAATAAAACTATAAAAATTGCATCTTGCTATTGGAGCCTAACTAGCAACGATACGGGGCACTTTCACTTTTCTTCAGCTTGGCAAGTAAGATATAAGTTTTATTATTATAACTAAAGATTCCTTAAGGGAATAAAAGGTTAAAAAAACCATTTTCTACCGAAATCTTTGCTGTTGGCGTTTAATCGATAGTGAACGCTTTACAGTTGATACATATAAATACAAGCTTCTTATTTCTATAATCTTACCTATTTTCTTATCTTAATACGAAAAGGGAGAAGAAATATTAAAATTATTAAAAAGAAGTTTGAGCGCAAGAAAGATCAACGTCGAAATTGTCACAGACGCGCAAAGTTATAATAAAAGTAGAAGAAATTTAGAAGAGCTGGCGAAACTCGGTTTGTAACGAATAAATCTCAAGTTATTTAGTTATTCTTTAGGGATATAAAAAAAGAGAAAAAAATAACATATAGAACTTTTTATCTTAATTCGTAACGCCTTCGGCTCCCTCTCTGACTTTTCCATTTCTCTTTTTGTTTAAAGGTGCGAAAGTGAGACGTTTAGATATGAAAAAGCTTCTAAATAGTAGTGGTATCTTACACACAAAAATGTGGATTATTGATGATAAGCACGCATACGTGGGGTCGGCCAATATGGATTGGAGGTCGTTGACAGAAGTAAAAGAATTAGGGGTGCTAATTACAAATTGTTCGTGTATGATCAAAGATTTAGTGAAGAATTTTATCGTTTATTGGAAATTGGCCGTTAAGGATGCTGTTATACCAGTTACTTGGCCAACTTCCTTGTCAACCTTGTATGACATAGAGTCCCCTATGGTTGTGTCTTTAAGGGGTATGAAGGATATTGCCAGACTGTTTTTTACAGTAAGATGAAAAGAACCTTTCTTATTTCGTCTCGCGAAATTACTTCTTTCTTGCTTTGTCATTACTAAAAAAAAAACGATTGATTTTCCCCTGCAGAATTCCCCACAGTCTCTCTGTCCACGTGGTCGGACGAATGATATCTACGCAATTGTATCCGTAATCAATAGAGCTCGAAAATTTGTCTATATATCCGTTATGGATTATCATCCCCTTATTGAATACCGTAAACCTGAATTGTAAATATGCCTTGTCTAATTATTCATGTACCAATGAGAAATAATACTTAAAGATTCTAATAGGATATTAAATTAAATCTACCAATCTCCTCTCCCTTTTCCTTTTACTTATTCCTCTTATTGCCCCTCTCTCCCTATTTCTTTCCTTTTAAAACTAATCTTTTTCGTTTGACCAACAGATTTTGGCCAGTTATCGACAATGCACTTAGAAAGGTAGCTTTAGAGAATTTCGTTGAAATTCGATTACTAATATCCAGATGGAGGCATACGAGAAAGGATATGTACCATTTTCTCAAGTCTCTTAAAGCCCTCAATGGAATTGAAAATGGTGCTGATAAAGTGAAATTTGAAGTAGTAAGTCTTGTTTTCTATTTTCCTATGAGTCTTTTATGCTATTCTTTTTAACAAAGGCGAGACACGAACAATAAATAACAACCTGTTTTTATTTTAGAAACTGTTTGAAGTTCCGGTAAGCAAAGCTCAAGAAAAGATTCCCTACGCCAGAGTTAACCATAACAAGTATATGATCACTGATAATGCAGCTTTTATAGGTATATAACAATAGAGAAAAATAGCATTTTTTGCCATTTCAATATATTTCTTCAAAGGCTATTTAACACTTCCATCTCGTTTAATTTTTTTTAAAGGAACCTCAAATTGGTCTGGAGATTACTTCACTAATACAGCAGGTACTTCGCTTATAGTCAATCAAACAAGAGCCGATGGTACAATAGATGTCACTACAGTACAGAAACAGCTACTCGATATCTTTACTCGAGATTGGAATTCGCGTTATGCCGTGTGGCTTTGATAATACGAGCATAACAATGCTATTTATCTTTTGTTACTGAATTTTTATCTGATTTATCATAAATAAGAAATATAAATAAATAAATAGGATAAACCAACTAAATTCTTTCAAATTTTACATCAAAGACAATAAAGGAAGGATAAAAGAAAAAGAAGAAAAATGAAGGAGGAAAAATACATTATATTTAATTCATCTAGAACGAGACCAACAAAACTCCGGCGGTTTATGACACTTTAGTGTTACAGTTTCTTATTCTTTAAAATTAATATTGTTGCTCACTATTTTCCTTATCTCATCAAATCAGGATCATTTTGGTAGGGGTATATTTTTAAAACGTCACCAGTTCCTTTTGTCCTTCCTTCTCTGAAAAGTAGCCTTGAACCAACGCTAATGAATTCAGGTCTTTTTAAGAAACGGAAACGAACAACTGCGCGGCTATTAGTTGGCACACAAGCTTTGTTACACTCTTCAATAATTGCTGTCTGACACACGTTGTTTATGTGTACAACACATTGGAAATTCTTAGTTAAGCCTTTTCCATGATGAAAAAGAACCCTAATATCAGCGTCAAACGCCATACAACAAATCGGGAAGGGATTTTTCAATAGCACCATTCCTTTTCGCACTGTTAATGGTACGTTGCCCAAAGCAAGTGCGACGGCTTGTCCAGCCATCGCAATTAGTGTTGGAACTCTACTGCGGTGTATCGATTGAACTTTTACTGGGAAGAAATTACCTGAAGAATCAGGTCCGATATATAATTCTTCTTGTTCTTTTATAACACCCTTTACAAGAGTTCCAGCTACCACAGTTCCACAATGAGCAAGATCATATACAGAATCAACTTGATGCTCCACTGAACCATCAATCTCCTTGTTTTTACCAAATACGGATGGAACAGCATACAGAAATTTTGTAAGAAGATTTAATCCTCTTCCACTCACGCTCGAAGCAACAAAATATGGGCAAACATTACCATTAATTGACGAAGCAGCCATAATGGCATCATCTTCATTGACTACCCTAAAAGGTACTTTTTTGATTCCTGGAGATTTTAGTGTCTTTTCCAAACACTTTATCAATTTCTCAAGTTGCTGCTTACCTACAGCATCAGACTTTGTTAATACAACTGCAGTTGGTAATTTTAAGGCTAAAGCCAAACCCAAGTGCTCTCTTGAAGTATTAGTTATTCCAGTTGTACAACTAACAGCTAAAATGGCATAATCAGGCTGTTGGGACGTTAAGGCACACATCGTTGTTTTTAGATATTTATCATGTCCAGGCTGATCTATTAAAGTGATGATTTTAGATGCCAAATTCAATATATCTTCGATATTCGGTTTCTCCGCATAGTTCAAAACATTACCCTTATCATCAAATCCAAATATCTCTTGACTAACCGAAGAAGTTCTTCCACTTTCAATTTCGTGTACATGACGGAAAAGATTCAATCTCGCTCTTCCATCAGCATTGTCTAGCTGACCATCGGTCAATACTCCAACTAAAGTAGACTTTCCAGATCCCCAACTTCCCAACACACTTATTCTAACGTCAATGAAGTCGTGACTGTCTGGAACTTTCCTAACGAGTACTTCAACAACTTTCCTATGATTCTCTAATTCTCTTTCTCTTACAACTGTAACAGTTGCTCCTAATCTGTCGAATAAAAAAAAAAAGATTTAAAAAAACTGGTAAGTAATACACATAAAAAAACCAAAACAAAGCAAAATCTCTACTATCACTATACGCTTATGTGTTTGTATACACATAAAAAATTTCAACACAGAAAAGGCCTATATGAGTAAAAAACAAAAACAGATAATACAAAAATTTCTCTGTAAACTAACCTATCAGCCATTTTATGTAAAGAATTTAATGATTCTTCTAAATCATCTGCATTGAGTCCTTTCAACATTCCTGTGTCGGTAACTCCAATTTCATATATAGCTTCGCCTCCTCCTTCTTGTAAACGCCATTTCATTTGAGATATTAAATGTTCTAATCTTGTTACTGATATATTGACTAATTGTCGTTTATATTCTATATTACCCTCTTCCACCTGTAAATTAGAAATAATCTTTTCAACTTTTATGGTTAACAGCTGATAAAAAACGTACCTCTGGTGGGAAAGTATCAGGAACAGGCTCAATTTCTTGGCAATCAGGTCCAAAAAATCCTATTAATGACTCCGACATCGCTTTCGATGTATTTCTTATCAAATATGACTAAATTCTAGATGGATACTATATACTTATATAAATAAATCAGTCTTATGCAATTCGTACGAAATATCTAAACAGCGGCCATCTTGCGTCAGAATTTCTCTGCTCTCCCCGGATGTTAGGATTTCCCGCAAATTCAGAAGGCCTATTTATCAGCTGACAAAAGTATATATTTAATCATTGAATTAGACAGGGCTACGACCACAAACTAATCTTATAAAAATAACCCAAAGATCAATTCGGCCCACTAACATTAAATATAAAAGCAGAAAACTAAAGAACCATTGTAAAAGTTTAGCTACTAAAAGTATTTTCGTATAATGTATACCAACTTTTTCTGTTGCTTAGCGACGCGTCATTAACGACGCTGTAAATCTCTTTTATTGAGCATTAATCGTAGGCGAAAGACCTTTTTCTTTGGCCTAAAACACTATCCCATTCAATATCGTTCGTTCAGTGCCATGAATTTTAGCTTGAAAACGGAGAAATCCTATGATGTGGATTACAGACCTAAACTTGTCGGTTGGAAGGACAAGAAAAAAAGGAAAAAAGCAAGAGAAACGCCGACGTCGTCATTTTTGAAAAAAGCTCAAAAGGAGTTACCAACTGCTTTTTATAAACCACTGCAGATAGTTATAAAAAGATTATTCTCAGAACTTTCAGAATCTGAACGCCTACGTCTTATTGAACAAGCCATTGAACTGTGTGGAAGCAAATTTGAGCTCATTTACTCTCTTAATAACTTTTTACCTGAGAATTATGTAGTAACTATTCAGAGAAGGGGAGTAGTCCTTCGCTTATGTGACGGAGGAAATGGTCAATCCCTTTACAGAAGTGAACATCTCCGCTTCATTAAAAGGATGAAGAGTCTATTACCACCTTCTGTATTTAATTTAGCCATTGAGCAACTCGATATTATTATAAAGCCTCCTTTGGATTGTCGCATTTGTGCAATAGAGAAAGTGATCTCAATTTTGAGCCCATTTAAAGATCTAGCTTTGGAAGTAAACAGTTTTCTACCAGCGACCTATAAAATCAAAAAAGTTGGTAGAGCAACTTTTATTTTTACTCATCCACCTAGAATGGGATCTGGCGTTACAACTGATTATTATGCTGATTCATGCCATACTGACACACACTATGAATGAACGAAACTTGTATTGAAATATGGTTAATGTTTCGTGACTGTTTTGTTTTAATATTTATATCAAACCATTTACTTTACTGTATGTAAGAATAAATCGAGAATCATTCGTCGTTACACCAAACATACAAAACATTTTACAATCATGTTCACCGACTTCTGCACTTTACAAAAAAAAAGTTCATGATTATTTCTTCTTTGGACCACCACGGGGTGGAGTTACAGGTCTGCCGCTATTCATTCCGCCATATTGATACTTCGTCTTTTTCTCAGAAGGTTTCAAGATTTGGAATGAGCACATTAAAGTCTCGTCTACGGACATCATTCCTCCAGCATTGTCGAACTCACCGCAGTAGTTGGGAGCAGAAAAAAGTGTGACCAACTGGCGTTTGGCGAAAAATTCGTAACCGTCCTCTACAACCTGATGTGCTCTGCAAATCAAATCCATATCGTGTCTGTTCAAAAATTTGCTAACTACGTCGGCTCCAAAGGTAAAAGAGACCCCCCTATCATTTTCCCCCCAGCCCTGAACTTCTTTATCTGGATCAGACCATAGTAAATCGCAAAGTAGGCCTATGGGAAATGATTCATCAAAAAAATTATATTTTGAGTAGTTTTAAGTCAGCTTACCAGTATCGGGAACATCAGTTGGTCGCATAATACGACGGATCTGTTCCATCGACTGTAAATCGGGTGATAGGCCTGTGGGATGATAAACATTTAGTGCAGCCATAAAAATATTTAGCAAAGTAAATTTGGAACTGAAATATTTATTAGCAAAAAAAAAATCTTTGATTGAACAAATTTTTGTCAATGAGTAATGTTGTCTTTTTAGATATATTTACGCAATTTTGGGATTTTACAAAAAAAAAACGATTGTATTGTTTGGGAAATTGATTTGTAGCCGTTTTACAATTTACTGCTTTTGACATACCTCCATGACAGCAGAAAATTTTCTCATCGACAATAGCGGCGATTGGTAAGCAATTAAAGCAGTCTGTGAATGTTTTCCATAGTTTTATGTTGTATCTTCGTTTACCTATTAAAATGCACGAGTTAGAATTCGGAGCAAGTGAAAATACTATTAATCTTACATTCGTCGTAAAAACCGTATATTCTATTAATACTAGCGCACTCGTGATTTCCTCTAAGTAGAAAAAAGTTTTCTGGATATTTGATTTTATACGCTAGTAAGAGACAGATTGTTTCGAGTGATTGTTTTCCTCTGTCGACATAATCTCCTAGGAAGAGGTAGTTAGCCTCTGGTGGGAAGCCGCCATATTCAAAAAGGCGTAGCAGGTCCGTATACTGACCGTGAATATCACCTAAAAAAAATAGCAAAAAGTCCATGTGACAGAACTATTAAAGTTGTTAATAATCTGCCTTACCACATATTTTTAACGGTGCTTCGAGTTCGAGAAGTATAGGCTGACTTAGAAAAATTTCTCTCGACTTTAGACATAATGCTCGAATTTCAGATTCTGTCATCTGAACTTGTTTTCCAGGTCTGGAACCTCTGACTGTTGGGAATTCATTTATGCAAAACGTGTCAAAATCCTATTAAATTCATTAAATAAATTTATGTAAGGCTATAAAGCGAATTAATACCTTATTTAAAGCTAATTCGCGCGAAGAGAATTCGAAAAAGAACGAAAAATGTTCGATCGCCATTTTCCGTGTTGGTAACAACGCTAATGTTTTCAAATTCAGTAAGAACTCAAGCGATTCAACGAAAAGTTACACTATTCAATAGTGCTCAAATATGTGAATTAAAGAGGACTTTATTAATAATAAAAAATCGTTTAATACCTTCTAAAAGTCTAGAAATGATGCTATCAACATTCAGACTATCTTCCGCCATTTTTGCACAAATGACGTCACTATGTGACCAACGAAAATATTCCCAGCCGGTAACTTGAATTAAATGATCCCTGTGTACAAATTTGTCGAAAAACTTATTGATATTGACTTAATAATTTTAATAATTATTTCCTTTATAAATATAAAATTCAAAATATATTTTTAATGACTTTTCAAAAGATAAAACTGATCATTTGTAAATGTTAACGTATTAGGGAGCATGTTAAAAAGTTGAATAAAAAATAAATTCTTAAATATTGCTAAGAAAACGAAAAATAAATTAACAATAAATAAATAAACCCTGAGGAAGAAGAAGCAGGAAAAAAATTAGTTAATTAAATTATAAATCTCGTTCAGGAATACAGTATCGTGCGAATAAACGTGATTTGGCCCGGTGTATCTGTGATCATGGCGGATGAACGCTGTCGATTTGTATAATGGAAACAGCCTCTGATTCACGAAAACGACCATTAGATAGTGAATCTGAATCAGGCATTTTGAAAAAATCACTTCAAAGAATGGGTAGGTTTAAATTATGATCGATGTGCTTTTAGAAGAATGGATAAAATTGACTAGAAATTGTGACCTCGATGCAAAAATGGCTCCTGTTTACTGCCGCTCAATATGGTTTCGTAATAAGATTTTAAATAGACGCTTTTTACATCAATTTTAACTAGTCAATGTTAAGTTATTAAATTTATGTATGTCATCAAAAGATGAAAAAGTGGTTGTCACCGTGTTACTACAACATAAATCGTGATTTTTTATCTTTATACTATTTTTTAATATAACTCCAACGACAGATTGTACCGGAACCGACAATATCTACCTCAAAGTATTGGTGCCTTCCGTAGCAGCAGGTGCCATTATTGGCAAGGGTGGAGAAACGATAACACAGATACAAAAAGATACTGGGGCCAATATCAAAATGTCGAAATCCAACGATTATTATCCAGGTTTAATCCCTTAAATATATTAATTTTTTGACATTACTGATTTCTTTTCTGCTGGCAGGCACGACAGAACGAGTCTGCCTAATCACAGGATCACCGGACGCCGTTCGTACTGTACATAACTTCGTTATGGAAAAGATTAGAGATAAACCTGACCAGGGTTCACGTAGTGAATCATCTGACGGTAGCCGACACACGGAACGCCACAAACAGGTAACGCTGGCTTTAATAAAATAGAAAGAGTGAATATTGTATTAAATTGAAAAGATCGAAGCAATTGTTTACACTTGCAATCGGTCACTTAATCATTGATCTGATGTTAATAATAATATAGAAAAGTATCCAAATAAAGGCGTACAGACTTGTTTTACGCTAAAAAATTTTTAACGATTTAAGGTATTAACTGACTCAAATAAAATACAGGTGAAAATATTAGTTCCAAATAGTACAGCTGGTATGATAATAGGAAAAGCTGGTAATTATATCTCTCAAATTAAAGAAGACAGTAACGCTTACGTTCAAATCTCTCAAAAA
Organism: Dimorphilus gyrociliatus; assembly: GCA_904063045.1. Taxonomy (NCBI): domain Eukaryota; kingdom Metazoa; phylum Annelida; class Polychaeta; family Dinophilidae; genus Dimorphilus; species Dimorphilus gyrociliatus. The sequence goes on along the minus strand of CAJFCJ010000015.1, from coordinate 878,602 downwards.
TCTAAGGAGATGAATTTACCTGAGAGATGTGTAACTGTTGCCGGTGATTTATCTCAAGTAAAAAAGGCCGTCGATTTGATACTGCAGAAAATCATTGATGATCCTCAAAGCGGAAGCTGCCCAAACATAAGTTATGCCGATTACAGGGGTGAGTTTCTTGTGAAAAGATATAAACATCTTTTCACATAATTTATAGAGGCAAAACACTTTGTAACTTTATAAAAATAGATGATTTTCTGCAATTAGGTCCAGTAGCTTCTGCTAATCCAACTGGTTCTCCTTATGCAACTAGTCATCAAGGCCCGTCGGCTCCCGGTCCTACTCCATCTCATGTATCTCCTTTTCAAAACCTTGGAACTGGCATAAACAACCTTACATTATCATCTGGAAATAATTCTTTATTCGATACCATGAAAACCGCCTTGCGTAACGCCGGATATAGTGAAGTAGCTGTTGAAGAGATTAGTAGCGCTATGTTGACATTATTGAACTATGGGTTTTTTGGAATGGCTATGCAACAACTAATGACTCACATTACAACTCTCCAGGCAGGCGGTGTTCCTCCACCGTTAATGGCACCGAATCCAGGTCCCCATAACACAGGAACAATGCCTGGTATTATCGGCCAAGGACCTAATCCGGCAGCAGCAGCAGCAGTTGCCGCTGCAGCGGCAACATATCCTGGAACTGCTCCCAACGCGGCAAATGCTACTACTGGAGATGGTCACAGTTTCTTCGGACCTATGGGCGCCACGACCACTTCGTCCATGACTTCGGATACTCCTGCAGATTATGTTCATGAAAGGCCCGCTTATGGAACTGCCCAAACCGGGGGCACAGTCACACAAGCAGGAGTTTCGGGAGCAGGCGGTGGAGACGCGATGTTTATCGGTCAGAATCAGAATTCATTCGGTCTCGGTATGTCAATAGCAGGAAACGCGTCCGGAACAGAAGAAGAGGATAAAAAAGAATTGGAAGTTGGCGAGCATATTGTTGGGGCAATACTCGGTCCAGGTGGAAGAGGAATTGTGGACATCCAACAACAGACTTGCACAAATATCCAAATATCGAAGAAAGGTGTTTATGCACCTGGGACTAGAAATAGAATTGTTACTATCACTGGAACGGCGTCAAACGTTCAAAGGGCTCAAACGATCATCGAGCATCGCATTGGCGTGGAGGAGGAAAAGCGAGCACGAACTAGCCGTTAGCATCTAGTTCGACTCTTCGCCCCTTCGTCATCTTTGTTGGCCAAGCCAATACTGAAACATATATATACATATATATATACATATATATATATATATATATATGTATATGTATATATATATATATATATGTGTGTGTGTGTATATAAATCTAATATATATATATATATATATATATATATATATATATGTATATATATGTATAAATATGTATGTAAGAGATGTAAATTTATATATATCTTACATATATATTTATGTGCACCATTCAAACGTTCATATAAGTTTTCATGTCTACGTATATATATATATATATATGTATATATATATATACTTCATGTATATGATCTTGTTCCACGCTTCGCACTCTAATTCATGCAACGGACACGATTTTCTTTATTTTTCCGAAAAACGCTGGTCAGCCTGCAATTAACTGCAGATTTTTAGGAAAGTGATTTAGTGAGCTTAATATCGAACACCGATTTTGATATTCTCAGATGAATTTTCTCATTTGAGAGGAAGAAGAAAAAACATAAAATGGTCGGTTGGTTTTTCGTTCGTGTATATGCTCGATCCCTGCTGAGTCGCCATGTTGATAGTGTGATATTTTTTGTTGTGCTTAGAGAAATTAATTATTTTTTTTTAATATTCTATTTCTTTTTTTTGTTCTTATTTTCACGAGCGCTATAGTGTTAACCCGAAAAAATCATAGAGGAAATAGTTAGTTTTGTGTTTTATCTATTTAAAATAATTGCGAGGTGTGTAGATTTGAATTTTTGCAATTTCTATATATGTCTAAAAATTATGAAAAAATGTTTTTTTGGTCAGAAAAGAATTGTATAGAAAATTGTGAAGAAAAAAATGTGAAAATGTTTGTTTTCGAATAACGAAAATTTGTGTGTAATTGTACATACATTAATTATTTAGGAAATTCAATTGCGTTGGTACCGTTTGAATAGAGAGAATATAACATTAATGCAACTGTCGTCTTCTGGTTCGTGCTATATTTCCTAAAAATACTGAAAATTTTCTTTAATGGATTAGTTTGCATTAGATATTTTAAATGAAGTTTTATTGCGTGCATCGAGTTTAGGTTCCGTCGTTAGCCAAAAGCCAATCTTATACTCCTTTTTTTACAAAACTAGTCACGCCTATTTTACTTAAAAGATTGTTCAAATCGAGACGAGCGGCTTATTTGAATAGACAGAATTTCAATACGGTATTATACGACATATCGGGAGTCGATTGATATCAATACATTTCTTGATTTTATTAGTTTTAACACTCGATGGAACAAACTAATAAGTGTAGGCTAATTTCCGAAGCTGATAATTTACTCCTCTCCCTATTCCAAGAGAGTGTTAGTTCCTCAGGAATAAACAGGGAATTAATCGAATGTACTGCTTATTCGGTGGATGACCTTTTAATCAGATTTTACCCGGAATTAAAACCTTATCGTTCGCTGGAAAAGTGTAATTCTGAGTCATATATTCCATCTTTATCTTTTTTGTGCAATTTGGAAAAGTGGCGGCAATTTTATAAGACAGATCATTTGAGAACTGCAAAATGGATGCATAGGACTAGATCAAGTGTTTTTCAATGCTTTAGCCTACCGAATATTCTGTTGAATGTGAGTAATTTTTTCTTGTATATATTTTATTTACATTATGCGATTTCGTATATTTTTTTGTTTTTTTTCGCGAAAAAAATCGTTTAATTATCACTTTAGACGAGACAAAAAGAAAAAAAACATAACAGTAAGGCACTATGGAAGCCAAAACAACTACACTTAGCCTGTATAGAATATCAGATTATATCGAAGACTTACTGCGTGTTAGATAACACTAGTAGTAGAAAATTAAGGGTAATTCCTTCACCAGATTATCAAACTGGAAATTTAAAGCAAACAGCAATTAAACCGTCACACATCAATCTTCGTATATACATATTATTTGTTTTGTTTTTTTTTTAAAACAAACTTGAAAGAAGCTGTACTAATCTGTTTTATTGGAAAAAAAGCAATTTTTATTTTTTATCCTTTTCTTTCATAACACATATTTGCTTGAACAACCAATTAGCCAGGAAAGACAGGGTATATATATATATATATATGTCGTAAGTATCGTATATAATGTATACATGGACACATACACATATATATGCATATACATATATAAAATAAGACGCAATAACAATATGAATGAAATATGTTTTAAAACGATATATATAAATATATATATAAATTTATATATATATATATATATTTAAAATGTCCGTATGTAAATTTATTTTTTGTTATTGATTGTTAAAAAATTATGATTTAGACGATTTATTTAATGGAAAGATCTCGTGCTTCGACACACCTTTTTGTCCCTTCTCTGTCCAAATTTCCAAGTTATGCTCTTTTCGGTAAAATTCCCATCGTTCATCATCACTTTCATGGGTTACGTATCGTTCACCGACGTGCTCTTCCAATTTTCTTAAATCGCACCAACATTGATAATCCTATAATAGATAAATTGTTTTTTTTTTGTTTTTTTTTTTGAAGAGAGGGAGAAGAAGGAATGGGATGTGGGGAGGGAAAAAAAAAAGAAACAATAATTAGTAAAAGATTGCATATAGTTATACAAAAATTTATATATTATAAAAAGAGGGTTAATTTGATTAATTAGTGATAAAAAAAAGGTAAGAAAAAAAAACATCTATAAATCAAAGCAGCGTAGCCAAGGATTTATGCACGGAAAAATGAAAAGATACAAAAAAACTAGTGCAGAAATAAATATTAGCAGCAGAATAAGACAAAATAAGTAGATATATTTGTTTTTCCTTTTTTTTTTATTTAGACTCTATCACATTCTCCTTTAAGTAAATAATATACAGCATACACTTTTATACATACAGTACATTCTATATACAATATATACAGTATGTATATATTGTTAATTGTAGTTATATATATATGTATGTATGTGTATATACTGTACATCTGAATTTTAAAGAAGTCCATGCAGCATATACTCTTCTTGGCAAGGGAATTGAACAAAAACTAAGAATAAAAAAAACTACTCTAATAATAGGTGAACATTCGTCTTACCTTAAAGAATATACATTAATATACTATATATATATATTTATATATTTATAGATATATACAGTATATACTATAATGCATATTCAATAAGATAAAATATTGAAACTAAGGAAAAATATAATAAAAAATAATTCCAATATTCCATCTATAAAATAAAAATATAATGCAACTAAGGTCTCTTTTCTATCTAATCTTTTGCAAAAGTAAGTGTAAAATAAAATATAATATATTAAAAAAAAAAATGTGACCATAATATCTATTTAGGTTCTTTTCTATTTCTATTTATTAGTATACCTGCAGCCAACCGTGAAAGAATGTTTTCTCCACCGTATATCGTCTACGCATTTTCACTTGCAGTAAATTATTTATCATATCAATAGCTGTAAGAGACAAAAGCACAAAAGGCATGATACAGTTTTCTTTCTTATGCTTAATATAAAGGGAGCAGGGGTAGGACAAGGGCTAAGATATGTTGGCGTTTCAAGGAGAATGGAGAATAATGAGCAAAAGTTCATAAGAGTATTTTGTATAGTTTCAATTAAATTAATATGTTTTTTCTTTGAAAAAAATTAAAAAAACTATTTTTTAGAAAAGAATAAAAACATAAGACAAAACGCGAAGCGCATTTAAAAACTAAAATCCTTCGTAGTTATTGTTTGTCAATTATTAAGTACATTCTTTAGTCTTCCATAGAACGACATGTAATACTTTAAAACGAAATAAAGCAAGGACACACACACACACACACACAGAAAGAGAGAGAGAGAGAGAGAGAGAGAGATATGATTAGTACTATCAATAATACTGTTATAACTTTTAGTTAACAAAAAGCATGTTAAATAGCAAGAAAATTAAAAAAATTAAAATTATTGTTTTTTTAAAAAAAAATAGTGTGGATTTTTTTTTTGCTTTGTTTTCTTAATTAACATGCCAAATATGAAATAGATAAGAAAATTTTTGTTTTGTTAAGATATGTAGGAAAATGACCTCGTATATCCACAATTCTCTTAGTGCTTGCGAAACACCTAGACGTTTCGTCATCTCTACTTTAAGTAGGCGTTTGATCATGTCAACGGCTGAAAAGTTGTAAAAAAAAAAATACTCTTGCAAGAAGAAAAATGATTTATGGAATAAAAAAAATGAAATAAAATAGAATACAAGAAAAAAGGGAAAATATTGCTAAAAAGGAGTAAATAATAACTATATATAATACTCTCTTTCAATTTAAAATCTTAAGTGAATGTTGTTAATTAGTTAACTAAATAGAGTATTAAATTTAGATCGTACCGTCTCGAGAGATTTCATTCCACGGTGAAGGAGGATACATAAATGCAGCATTTTGTATTTGATCGGATATCTCTTCGTCCTCGTTAAATGGGAATGTACCGCTTAAACTTACGTAGATAATGACACCAACAGACCACATATCCAATGATCTATTATATCCGCGATTTTTGAGAACTTCTGGAGCCAGATAGGCTGGCGTTCCTACAACCGATCTCCTAAATGATTTTTCCCCGATAATACGAGCAAAGCCAAAATCGCAAAGTTTCACTTGGGGAAATGGTGTTTCAGAGGATAAGAGTACATTCTCCGGTTTAAGATCGCAGTGTACTATACTTTTGTTATGTAGATGACGTAACGCGGCTAAAATTTGAGAAATTAAGAATTTCGTAATACGCTCGGTTAATCTGCCTTTTGGGCTGGAAAGTATCATTTCCAGCATATCACCCTTCAATTTTTCCATAACAACGAATATTCTTTCAGGTGTCTCAAACGTATGCTCTAAATTAACAACTCCAGGATTATTTATGTTATGTAGAATAGAAACTTCATTCTTTAATTGTGCCTCCTGTTTTGTAGGAAATCTCATTTTATCAATTACTTTTATGGCCACGTCTCTGCCAGATTTACGGTGTTTGCCTCCGTATACGATACCAAATTGGCCAGAGCCTAAAACGTCATCGGGGCATATTTGATATAGTTTGCTAATGTCTTCTTTTTCCTCTTTCTTTTCAACTTTTACGACTTCCGACTCCTCTTTCTTCTCCATACGAACGTTAGTAAAAGGGATTAAAGCTTGTCGTATTGCACTCTCCCAGTATTCAGCTTGTTCCTTACCCATTCCACTCTCAGCGGAGGTAATATCAGTTTCGGCCAAGGCGCCAACGTAAAAAATGGTTCCCGTTGAGACATGTAACTCAAAAACATAATTACCGTTAGCCATATCATCATTCATTTCCATTGAAGAAACGTCAGAAAGAGTAATTTCTTTATAATATCTTTATGAAAGAAACAAAAAACAACAAATAAACAAACAAGAATTTTTGTCTTATTCTTGTTAAAGCTTTCAAAAAATATTATATAGATTAAGGAAAAACCTGTTGGTATTGTCATTCGGAAATAGCGTGATGGCATTTGGATCCAGTTGCCAAAAATGTCGCTTCCTTTGATTATCTCGATTAGTATAATGCACCATCCAACCTTGGCGGATAAATTTCGAACCAGTTCTCTTTGTATGTTTCACAGATTGAACAACTCTCATCAAAGGAATATTTGAACTAGTTGTCGGACTTTGATTTTGTACAATTTTTTGAATTTTTTGGTTTGGTTTGGGTTCAAATATGAAAAAAAATATAATACTATTAATTAAGGATAATCAAAATTATTGTTTAATTAAGATATATATATATATATATAAATGTCTAATTAAAAAAAAAAGATAAAGAACATGAAAAAAGAAAAAGTGGGAACGGGAGTGGAAAAAACGATGGATTCGGAAATGCTTTTAAGCTTCGTTTACACAAAGATTACTAGTGTTATATCTTTTTCTTTTTCTTTTTATATACTTTTACATATATATATATATATATATATATATATATATATATATTATACTGTATATATTTATATTTATATAATTATACAAAGGATGTCACGGGGAGGATTTTAGGCGGAACAAGAGAAATCCGCTTTCATTTTTTCCTCACCTCCTTACAGTACTTGCTAGTATCTAGAATAGATGAGTTTAAACTAAGAGATAAAAAAGAATAGGTTCTAATCACGACAAAAAGAAAACAACACCTTATAGCCGGTTTAAGTGGGATGTATTCTTCTACATCTTCCTCGTTGTCCTGCGGCTGTTTGGTCGGATCGAGTTCCTCTGAGAGCGTTGAACTCTGATCACTAGTATCACCGTTCGAGTCGATCGATTGCGTTGAGCCAATGGCTGAGAGAGGAAAGGAGATAAACATGCAGAAAAAAATACAGAATCGAAAGTATAAACTATGAGAAAGAGAGAGAGTGAGAGTGAGAAAAAAGAGCGTTTGTATGGTCTATTTTTTTTGTCGATCTTATTCTACACAGGACGGCGACATGCTTCTCCTTTTACCTTAGTGCTAACTTTGTGTCAACCATTTCATCGATATCTTCATCAAGAGTAGCATCCTCGGAATCGTCCGGTAATTCACTTACACAGACCATGTCACCGTCATCTTTTATCGTTAATAAATCAAGCCAAAGGGGACCCGTCTATATTGCTACTCGAAAAATTAAAAATAAACAATACATACCTCCAGGAACCCAATTATCCTCTCCCAAACAGTTCCTCGCTACCTTTTCAGAACATTTTTTGTGACAGTTGAATTTGCAATCTATTAAGGAAAGCGTTTATCATAAAAGAAAATCGACTAAAACTGCACCCATTTAGTAATAAATCTCACCTTTACACTGTACGCCTTGTCTAAATAAGCCCTTCAATAATTTATTACAAAGCATACATTTGGTTGGTCGAGTATAATTATGAACAATAAACGTATGAGGGACTTTAATACGTTTGCGAAATTCATCTTCCATCCATAGTGGTCTTCCGGACCAAGAGCTTGATCTTGAACTCCTTTCAATTCCCGATACCGACTGTTTTATAAGGAGAAAATTATAAAAGGATAAAAACTGTTACATTGAGACATTCTTCTATAAATAATAAATAGGTTGGATAAAAAAGTGATTAATACAAAGATTTTAGAAACAACTTACTCGACGACCCAAATATTTCGAATTCAAATTAACAACACCGGGATTAGGAGGACGAGAATGCCGCGAAGAGGACAGCTGTATATGCAAAATACGACATGACGACAGAATAAATCATGCATTCGAATGCAAGCGTCCTGGAATCGATAAAAGGCGATCGACCCCGTATAATTGACAGAAACCATGCAGGAATATAATATCTATTACATACCGATTGGTATATAGTATTCATATATAGATATTTATATAAAATTTCGTAACAAATATATGGGAAGGAATGAAAGACGGAAAGGAATTTTGATGGGGAAAAACAAGGGATTATGTTGAAGGAAGAGAGAGAGAGGAGAGGGGAGTAGAGAGACAGACAAACAGAAAGAGAAAAAGAGAAATAAGAGAAAATGGATAGAAAATATATACAGTATATGTACAAGTACATATCTATATATATATATATATATATATATATAATAGTACCGAGTGGCTGTCGTCTCTTTGAAGGAACTTGGCTGAAAATGGAGCAGCAACTACGCCGATCGCCGCGTCCTTTATTTCGCACAAAATATTTCCATAAAAAAGATTTTTAATGCGTATTAGAAGGAAAAAGGAGTAAAAAAAAAGATGGATAGATAGTGTATAAAAAAAAGAAGGAAAAAAAGATAAATACCTGATTCACAGATGGGTTGTGAGTTAAGCTGACTTGCGTTGAAGTTCTTCTTATTTTTGCTGCTGTACAGTTATTAGGAATCTTGTAGGCACAACGTTTATGATAATTTTGGCCACAGTAATCGCATTTTAAACCCTGTTTCACTAATCCGAACAACATTTCTCCGCAGAAATCGCAAAAATGTGGCGATTTGTATGAGTGAATGTTCAAATTATGCGGTCGAATTGACAATTCTTCAATAGTTGTAGAAGAAGAGAGAACAACCTCCACTAAACAATTTGAAGTCACTTCTGAGGCTTCTTGAATAAGGCGCAAAATATTCGAATTTGAGTTATCATGTTTAAAAAGAACTAATCTTTCTTGTAAACTATAAAGGCCATGTTCCGGAAACTGGAACAATCGGAAGAAAAAAAATGATTATAGATTATGTCACTTTTTTTTGTTGATTTTTATTTATAAAAAAAAAAAGGAACCATAGAATTAAAGGTAAATTATTGATGAGAATTCTAATTACGTACTTGTAGCTTTAGATGAAGCCAAGCTAGTCAAAAGACCTAAACCGAACGTTGCCTAAGTGCAGTATGGTTTCTATGGTAACCATCTACCTAACATTCTTCACTTTATTACGATTACGGAAATTAAATGTATTCTTTATCTATAAAATCTAAAACGGAAGATGGTAACCAGCGATGTATAATTATAACCAGAATTAACTAGATTATATTGAGAGTTTAGCGGCTCGTAAATAAACGTGAGAATATGGTGATATACTCCAACATATATAACAGAAATCTAATAATTCTGAAACGTAATCAAACCGAGAAAAACGAATTGTACTCTATTTGGAAAGAGCGCGTCTCCAAAAATGAAAAAAAAATAAAATATAGATAATTTTCATTCTATTATATCAATTTTTACCGTTAAGAGAGAAAAAAACTAAGCCTCTAAGACTCTATCTACTTGTACCTAAAGAAAAAAAAAAAAAACACGCTCTTCTTCGCTCATCTTAGGAGGTTACTTAGTTCAAATGATGAAGGGAGTAAAAGATAAATAACGATGAGAAAATTCTATTTTGTTTATTTTACTACGCCTAATTGCGCGTTTTATGTACAGGTAAATACATTGTATTATTAACAATTGAAGCGATAGTCAGAAAGCGATGACTCAACTATAGAAAAATTGAATACGAATGAATAGTAGTTACTTCTCAAAAAGAACTATACTAAGAATTAAAAAAAAAAGAGAAAAACGGAAGGATAAGTAATACGCGTAAACTCTTATGCTATAAGCTATTTCTTTTTTGTTATATACATAAAGTTGTCGCTTTTTATAAATATACATAAATAAAATAACAACAGGATAACTAAAAAAGAAAGAAAAAAAAGCGCTGATTAGTCATTTTAACAGTTAAAGCCTTGAAAATAAGGAAAAAAAAAAAGAAAGTCTTTTAAAAGCTCTTTGACATTAGAAGCCGTTGGTCACACTTCAAAGTGTTGGTTATTTCAGTCAATAGAATTAAGACATTAAGATACCAATTGTATTTAATACGATTATAGTTTCCTAAGTAGAGACTGTCTATCTATCAAGTATAATAAATTTTAAAATGATTCAAGATTATAGAGTTATTTTACATAGAGAGAAATATATCTATATGATTGGGTGGGGCGCTATCACGCGTTCAGCATTCAACTAACTTCGAGATGTATACATTTCACCTGTAAATATATGCTACTGTAACAGTTTTTTGATTATTATTGTTTATATTATTACATATATCTTTATACTTAGATAGTTCTAAAAAGTACGATTTTGCGAAAGTAAAGGGTGTAAAACGACGCTTCTGCTGTTGACCGCAACAGGTGGTTCGCTTAGCGCTTTTTACCTTAGCATCGACGAAACGGCAAGCAATGTCTTTCAACGTTTGCATGTTCATATTTGGCTCCAGTTGGTAAACTTCTCTTGCCAAGCCGATTTGAATATAGAAGATTGGACAAGAACCATTATTATCTTGCTGCATCTTTCTCTGTCGGTATACAATGTTTTTGTGACGTCAGTGTTTTTAATGTGCACGTACTTATAGCGGGCGTCTACTAGGCGTCTACTTACTAGTCTTGTATTGTCAGTTTTGCATGACGCCGTCTGGTGGTTACGAATTATGTTTAACGATCAAACAAATCTGTTATTGTCATTTAAGTCTTACTCTTTATTTATATTCCACTAGTCTTCGAGCTCCTTTCGGCACGTTTCGACGATATAGAAGAAGTTTAAAAGTGGTCCTAAAAAGAGATTTGGGATTATACTTCTTTTCTCCTGGACGTATTTCGCGTAAAATAGTAATCTATTAACCAGTTTATATTGAATAATATGGTTCGTCCTACTATAAAAAATTGTGTTTATTAGCTTTTGGTAGGACAAATCAGACAAGGTTGATTCATTGATTATCGTCCACCATATTTTTCTTGTTCAATATTTTAAATTATAAATCTATATATAGCGCCGATAAAGGAATTATATTTATTTTGTTAATACATAGGAGGGTCTCACACATCTCTCCAAAGCTAATAAATAGGGTTCATCGCTCCGAATTAGTGTCACGTATATTTAATCATTATACAAGAAAAATTGCATAATTATATATATTATCAAAACTTATACAATTTCGTGTGAAAGGTTAAAGTTGAAATTTATACAACTTTTAAATCGAGTTGTTTTATTTTACGTTTTATTCTAATTAACTTTAGTCTATTAAATTACTATCCCCTCCCCTTTCCCCACTCTTCCTTTTCTTCATCTTTCTAGCTAATATGAAATGAAATAACCCAAAGCAATTTTCAAATTCTTTTAAAAGCTATTTAAAGAAGAAGAGGGGAAATTTTTCATATGATATTTATGAATTTTTTCCTTAGGGGTAAAAGTTAATAATTATGTATAGAGGTTCTATTACTATTTTTAAAATAGTTTTTTTTGTATTTTAACAAGCAACAGTTAAATAAAAATTTATATTTATTGATATTTAATTATTTCATAATTGTAATATTAATGAATTGAATAATCTTTATTATTATTATATTTCTCGTTTTTTTTTAGATTAAGAGATACATTGAATTTGTTTTAAAAGCATAAAATTTCCTACCTTAAATATTCTGTTCTCTCTTTCCTCTTTTTGTAAATATATATAGATATAGACATATAGATGAAAGAAAAAAAGTTGTTCTTGTATAACAGAGGCGGCGCTTCTGTTGGTTGAGCGATAATTGGGAAACCAACCTTGTATTCTCTTGTCTATTTTTTCTGCTAAAAACCAGTGGTACGTACCCGTCGACTGACCAAAGTGCTGAATTATCGTTTAAAAATTATGTTTATTATGATCGCAACACTTAAGTAGAAGGGAACGGTATTTAAGGTATTTAAAAAAATGTTATTATCACAGTGATATTCTGCTAAAGAGTTTTAACAATATATGTTCGTCTGTTCTATCATCGAAATTTGTAACATAACCATTAGAGAGGTAGATAAATTCCATAAAAGATCGTAAGCAAATAATATTTCTTTTGTAAGAAGATTATGCTGACTAAGATTTCGCTGTAAATGTGTGTGTGTAGCAGTGGTGATGATTATTTCGCGTTCTAGTAGGTTTGAACGGCAGTTTAAATCGTACAAAACTACGAGAATGATGATTCATCGAACGTCGTTGTTAAATCAGGCCTACAAACATTCAATCGATTGACGACGTACGTTTGCAGGAGAGGCTGCAAAACCGATTATTATTCATAGCATTTAAAAATTTTCCCAAGCAATGGAATCAGTTCAGTTCTACAAGAGTTCTCTAACGTTAAAATTTTCACTGAATTCTGGAGAGAAAGGTTGGTTAATTCCAATGGAATCGAAGAACAAAGAAAATATACACGAAGCCTCTGATGCAGACTATATTAAGGCTTTATCACCAGTCAATGAGGTAGCCATTGAATTACGATGAGACGAAATTTTCTCATTTATTTTATGTCCAAATCATTTTTGCTTACGCTGGGTTTGCTGGTCTTTTATTAAAATTTCCCATTAATAGTGCAGCATTGTCGGTTCATTTCCCCCTGGCTTTAAACCTGTCTATGGCGGATTGCGCTTTTCCTATTCAAACAAATATTCCTAAAGTAAAATGATTAAGGGAAATATTTATACTTGAGGTAAAAGAACATTGGAAGAGAAACATAAAAGACAGATAAAAAGGGTAGATATTAAGTTTAATCCTATGGACAATGTATGTAAATATATATATATATATATATATAAATATATAAATATACAAATATGAACAATCTTATAGGTAAAGAGTAAAACTTTTTTGGGCTAAGTAATAGTGAATTTAGTAAATCGTAAAATAATTTATTATTCTATTTACATAATTTCTGAACAAAATAAATTCTCTATAAAGATTTTTCTGCAAGGATTAAATGGGGCTTTTTTTTTATTATTATTATATTTCTAGTTTGTTATTGTTTATACTGTTCCTCTCTTTTTCAACAATTGATGGTGAAAGAATAATTTTATATATCTTATTATATAAATCATTTGTTTATTTTCCATTTTCCAGCGGAAATTCTTTTTATTTATTCTTCCTTTTATTTCTTGTTATTTTTTTTCTAACCTAAAAATCTCCTTCCGCTAGGAGGAAGAAGATGGACTGATGCCGGAAGAATCCGATTGGTTTCTTGTCGATGTTGCATCGGCCGATCGCCGAGGTTTAAGATTACCTGTAGATCCTCCCACTTTATTATTCCTTGGATCATCACCAAGTTGCGATATCCAATTATTAGTAAGTAATTGATTGTAGTTTTTATTTGAGGTGAGAAGTTTCCAAAAAATGGCAGAAAGAAAGGTTAAACGGTGAAAGAATGAACTACTGTATTCAAATTTTAGCACGTGTTCGATTGATTGTGGATAGTGAATAATAGTTTCGCGCGCCCCGGATACCGTCGCCCTATAGTATTATATACCTCGTGTGTCTGACTCTATTGTGTGAATATTCTCAGTTCGTCGTGAATATTTGTCCTGAATGTCTTGGCTAACGCGTGGTTAGCGTAGTTTAGGATTCATTCTTTTACCATTGTTTACCTTTTTTTTTAATTTACCTACTTCTCGATTTCCTTAAAGTTTCATTTAAAAGATGAAAAGACTAAATTCAACCGAATATTTGCTAACCTACTATTTTCAATATATTTTAATAACAGACGGAATCTATTGAGAAGAAGCATTCCGTTCTGACATACGATATTTACCATAGAAAGTTTAAAGTTAAAGATCTCAACAGTAAAGCCGGCGTAAGTTTACCTTAAATAATAATACAAAAATAATATGAAACTCTTTTTTTCTCTCAAATTATTAAAAAAAACACCTCTAAAAGATACTGTGAACTTTCAATTTTAGACATTTGTCAACGGTTCGGCAATCTGTTCTTCTACATTCTCTCTATTGAATAATAATGACACACTCCAGATTGGTAACGGTAAGCAGTCTTTTGTTAGATAAACAATCGATATATACAGTGGATACTTATAATTCAACTATATTCTATAAATCTTTATAAATGTAGAAAAAGAAATTTTGATAAAAAGTAACTCTTATAAACTTTGTAAAAATTTTCGCTTTTTCTTTTTATTAGAAAAGAACTTTAATAAAAATGTAATATGTAAATATATCTATAGTATAGTTGGCTCCATATTTTACGGCTCTTTAATAAAGTTGAATTACCGATTTAAGCGCTTGACAGTCAATAGGATAAATATGCTTTTTCTATATATTTTTCTTTATAAAACTTCAATTCATTAAAAATCACTAACAAATAATTTCATTGACGCTCACAATCTATTCAATATTTTGTATACACTTATATATTATAATTTTCTGGCGAGTTCATTATTATTAATTTTTATTAGAACTAAAAGAGAAGGTGGAGAGGGTTCCTTAACAAAAACGATTTTTTTTATCTGAGAGAGTAGGAATGTTCGAAATAGAAGTCTGAACTTTGAGTTTAAAAAAAAAATACTGAAAGTGTTTAATATTGATAATAAAGAAAAAAAAGTGGGAAAAAAACTATTTAAAGCATTCAAACATAGTGGAATCTAACGTGACTATAGCAGTCGTTCCTCCTCTTTCAAACAAATTATGCTTTCTTGAAATGGAATACTTTGAATTATAAGTGAATGAGAGTTTGAACTGTATAGCATTGTGCATAGAAAACTGTCAGCTCTGTTTTTTTTATATCAATTTGGATGTTTCTTTTTTTCTCCATTCAAGAGCAAGCTGCGCTTAATTTTACGATATTTTTTACGACCTATCTTTTGAATGGAATGTAAACATCTGTATTTCACAGACCCATCTTTATTTAGAATGGAGCAACATATAAGGAGAGAACAACCAAAACCGTCCGAACAAGAGACTCATAGTCGTCAAGTTTGGACTAATCAGCATAGAATGCATCCAAATGTCCAATACCCAACCCACTATTTTACTCAAAGGCCGGCTGAGTGTTCTGTAAGTAATAAATTTTCTCGAATATAAAAGAACAATATTACCTTGGTATTCTTTCTTTCTCCCCTCCTCCCTCTCTCCCCCCCACCTGGTTTTCCACCTGGCTCTCTTTTCTCTCTCTTCTCCCACGCTGTAGGGCTGTTTAGCTGAAAACAGACTGCAGCACACCTGCGGAGCAAACGACGATTATACCGCATCAGTTTGCTCATCAGCCTCCTCGGCCACTGGTTCCCCTTTTTGTGGTGACCTTCATAAAGAGCAAAGAAATCATATCCCTCCCTGGTCATCTCGTAATTCCTCTGGTGAAGCAGGTCGAATTATAGTTAAATATATTCGTCCAAACCAGGCAGGTGGAAGTCCAACTAAAGGAGAATACTCAATTCCTACATCAGTTGGCAGCATCGAGCAACCAACAAATATCTCAAGTAATCGGCCGATAGAGTATATTCCCCCATGCTTCGAATCATATGACACTCAACATACTGAAGAAGCCGACGGTGGTCACTTTACTATTGTTGATCAACACGTTCCGTCCAGACCGAATAAACTATTAAGACACCGACCATCTTACGACGACAAGGTCCCAACACCTCCTTCATCGTCTAGATGTAACAGGACTTATCAACCTCCCTTTTACGGGTCACCGGAAAGGAGCACTTTTTTTTATTCGGCCAACCGTAGCCCTTATTACGACCAGTCTATGGAAAGGGCAAGACAGGTTGAAAGCAAGCCACCCGAAAACGAAATGGATTTAATACAACGTCGAATACACAATGCAATTAGTTCTTTGAATGAAGAAATTCCTCCTACGAGAAAACTACCACTTATTCCGGATGATATATTGTTCAGTCTAAATTGTAAAAATGACGGAGTAAACGTGCAGCACGTAAAAACTACGGAAAGTTCAACCGAAAGTAAAGCTGTTACGAAAAGTATGGTTAGTACAGTCGACGCATCAACGAGTCCAGGGGAAGAATTGAGTTTATCGAGTTAGTTTTGTTTTTGTTTTTTATAATTTCTCTTCTATAAAATCTTAGTAGGATTCTCAATATTTTAAGATAGGAATAGTTTTCGTAGTAAAGCCTTTACCTAAAAATATCGGCCAAGAGGCGCGTATAACATTCCTAATCTCGCATTTCGTTCTATTTTTCTTTTTTCTCAGTCTAGGCAGCCTCTCGATTTTTTTAAGCCTATTATTTGGCGCTTGTAAATTGGCCGATGCGTTTAGCAATGCTGTGTACAGTTATATGCTATATACTATATAATGCTGTATAAGTAGGCGGTTATTTTCGGTGGTGTTCTTTTTCAGTATTTGATTGTTGTCTATTATTTTACCCATCGAACGGGTCTTTAAGCCGGTTTTTTTCAAGTTGGTACGGTAATTTGATTTTTCTTAAGTAAACTCCGTAATATTTGTTGAGATTTAGTGACGATGGCTAATGTTATTTGAATAAACAGGTTGTGGCGGTGTTATTACGCCTGCTTGCGAGCAGGACGAAGAGGAAGAGACACCTACGAAGGATAAGGAAGCCATTTTCGATAATAACGATAATATTACATTATCCAAAGAGGGAAAAGAAACAAAACCTCCTTCTCGTAGTCCACCGGAGAAAGATTCGAGTCCTATGGCGGCTACGTCTTTTACTATTAATTTTGATTCATCAACCAAGTCGAAGAAGAGTCCACCGAAGAGATTCTCTCAACCCCGTCAAAATGTAGATGCATCTCCAACTAAACCGGTCAAAATGGAAATTTCGCCTCCCTTGTCGCCGGTTCTTTCACCTACGTTGCCACCTTCTAGCGCTTTTGTAATTAGTTTAAATGAGAGTGGTACTGATAAAAGTTTGCAAGATTGCGTTCCAGCTCGTTTGAAAAGGCGTTCTCGTCCAAAGAAACAGGAGGATGAGCCTCCATCTCCAGAAACGAAAAGTATTTCAAGGTCAAATCAACAAAGAACTGGAACTTTCACGAAGAAAAAGTCTGTACCACCATCGCATGCCTCCGATAGTGAATACTTAGTGAATAAATTGCTAAAGTCGCAGCCTACCAATCGCTCGGTTGTATCAGAGCCCGTTAGTCGAAAATCTAAGGGACCGCCGACCGAACGTGAATTGTATAGTGAATCGAAATTGTACGACGATTCAATGAGTGACGCAGGCCAGAGCGAGGCTGGTACATATACAGTAGAAGTGAATCGCGACAATACAGACGAACAAATAGCAAGAGATAATATCGACAATATTTTCGGTGTCTCTGAACAATTGGAAGATTTGTCCAATAGCTTGCAGAATACTATCGAAGAAGTTTTTGTTGACGATGACGGAGAGGCCACGGATACTGACGTTTGCGACATAGATCCCGATGAAGTTCCTGCTCCTCCTTTGTCTCCTCGAGTTCCTCTCCCCCCTCCACCAGCTGTTAAACAAAGTATGGAAGTCAATATAGGTACACCTAGAAAGAGCCATAATAAAGCCGCACAACAAAAAAGCGAGTATAAATCTGTTACGACTTCAAAAAAGACAAACGAAGTCCAGAAAAGACCGAAATCGTATAATCATAAGGCGTTAACGCCCAGGGAATCTTCTACTGAACCAATAACTAGAGTGAAACCAACGCCACGAAAGGAACAGAGTAGAAATTCGTGGAATACCAACTCGTCCAAAGAGTACTATAGAGGACGGTCTAGAGAAGAAAAAAATACTAAGGTCACAAGGAAAGCGACTCCAGTTCTACGTAGTGAAAGTCAGGACTCGTCTTCATCAAGATCACGGTCTAAATCTATTCCTCCAAAGCTAAATCTTCGCCTTAGTGACTCTGAAGCCAGTGACCATAGCCCCCGCTTACACAGACGAGCACGACAAAACAATGATGTCTCGAATTCAATATCGACCAACAGAACTTATGAGTTAAGACGGAAAAAGAATGAGCAGCAACAACAGCAGCAACAGCAAAAAACGCCTTCTAGGCCTAACTCAGCCAGGGCATCTGCTAGAACTGACCTTTCAATGGGGGCTAGAATAGCTCAGAAGGCTGAAAGAAATAGCACAATATCATCTAGACCACCTAGCGCCAAATCACAAAAGTCTTCCAGGGCACCTTCGGCAAATAGCCAATCTAGATCGCAATCAAACAGCAGATCAACGTCACCAAAAACTCACGAAAGAGAACTATGGAATCGTCGTAAAAGTTACGATCCTCGCCAAGCAATAAGAGAAGCCAGAAATCGAATAACACCTGATAACAATACAGAAATAAAGACGCCGAGAAATTTAAAATTTCAACATTCTAATAATTCATTATCATCTGATGAAAATAATTCAGCATTCTTGGAGCCAGCTGCCAAAGTAAACCTAGCTGACGGTTCAACGTCTATCGGTATGTTATCAGCAGAAATTTCTAATGGTCTATCGAAACTTTCTTCAAGGGATTCACCCCTACAAATATCCACTCAGGTATGTTTTACCTTCTACTCTCTCTGTAGATTTTAGCATTTTTTATAATAACTTCTTTTTGTCATTCATTTTTTTATTATTATTATTATTTTTTCTTGAAGTGTCACGTTTGTCGTTTTTATTACTTGATGCTTTAATCGTACTACCTTCGCAACGGCTATAAACACTTATATGAATTATCATTTCTCATATAAAACAGGCGTCAATTCAGAGCTTACACAGTATCAGTTCGACGTCGTCTGCGTTTAGAGCGCCCTCTAGCGGAGCTAGGCGTAGCCTCTCGTCTCAGGTTTGCAATAATGAAAGAATTTTTCAAAACACATGCTTTATGCGTTTATAAATATATATTAGTATATATATTAGTATAAATAAATATACATATATATATATATATATATATATATATATATACAGTATATATATATTGTATATGGATAAAGTCATGTACGCGTACAATAATAGTAAATTGTATGCGGGTGAAATTATAACATAGGCAGAAAATGAATTAGTTAATTGTACAATACATAAAAAAAACTATTATTAAATAGATTAATAAAGGATATTATGGCTCGCTTCTAATTTTTTCATTATTTAGATTTAGTTTGCTAACATAGAAAGCGCTTTATGCTGCTTCTTAAAATTTATACTAATTCAGTTGGCTATTGTAGAAATATGTTGATTATATTATGACTATTTATTTTTGGTATTAATCAGATTTATTTCGTTTCTAATTATTTATTATGGGGAAATAAAAATTGGGCATTTTTTTTTAAATTATGTGTGGAGAGGAAAGGCAGTGGTGGTGGTGGGAGATTTAGGGGGAGATAGGAGCAAAGATTGGAAAAAGAAAAATACAAAAAAATATTTTTCTAATTTCAAAATATTCTACATATCTATCTTTTGACCTATCTTGCCCCCTCCCTCCCCTCTTTTAAAGTATTTCTTTCTTCTTCGGTTCACCACCAATACAACCGCCACCTCCTCCCTACCTCCCTTTTTTCCACTTTTCTTTACTTTATTAATTTGATAAATTTTCTTTCTTATAAAAAAAATATATTTTTTTGATAGTATTTGATAAGAAAAGAAAACTTGTCAATTCTCTATTAATAATGCTCCTTGTACAAGTATAAGGCACTTGATTCTTATTCACTGCAAATATTTAATACGGAATTTGTACACTGTTTGGCTTAAAGCTTCTACTTTTTTTAGTGAAAAGAATATATCATATATATTATATTAAAAAAAAACAAAAAAATGACCTACCAAACTCTTTTATTTCCCATACTTCTCACTAAAAGCTGTATTTTTTTCTATTTTATATTTTTGCACTTTTTTTATATAATGATTACTTTAGTATTACCTTTTCCTATTAATGACTAATGTTTGTACAATATCAATAACTTTTACTTTTTTCCCTTCCCCTATAATAGCCATCAAATGAAACTACTATAATCTCGTCAATTCAACAACTGTCTCTAAGATGTCGAAATAAAGCTGAAGTATTAGCTCAAACTTTAGAGTAAGTATTTTAATTAGTTCAATGAGTGCCTTTTTTTTCTATACTATTTCAATTTTTTAGAACTTCTACTTCTCTTCTTAAAACTGAAAGTACGAATGATTTGCCAGCTTGGTGCTCCAGCACCGATTTACGCCTTTCTTCCGTGCTGGCCCACCTTAAAGATACTGAGCACTACTTGAACGTAATTGAACAAGTGGCACAAACAAAGAAAGACTTTTCTCCACCTATTACTAGTCCTGTTGATGGTAATCGTCTACGTTCGAGAAAAGAACAAGTTCACGAAACAAGCACTTTCCAACCCATTCCAGCAAATAAATTGGAAAGGTCAAGTCAGTCAAAGTTTGGTGCTAAAGAAGAAGACGATGAATATTGGTAGCTTTTAAAGCCGAAAATAATTTTCATTTAATTTCAAAATTATTTAAATCTCTCTTTATTCAACTTAATTTTTTAATTGTATATAAGTCATATTTACAAGGAAATAAGAAAGTCTTTTTTTGTTTTAATACTGTCTCCTTTAATGCATAGGATTCTTTGAAGGGATCTGTATTAAAAAAGACTATGAAAATCAACGCAAATGTAAAATCGGCAGTTGTTTCTTCTTTAGTTGATTTTTATTATGTTATTCTCCTCATTTTCGCTCATATCCTAAAAAGTGAATTGGGTAATAGGTTATTGAAAAAGTTGAAACTGATTTGATGGATATAGTTTTTTTTAAAATATAACTTACCAAGTCGTCTCTTTTGAGCCACTGATCGTTTACGAAGTACTTGTATTCATAAGTTCCAGGTTTAAGATTAATATTAACAACAAATTTATCATTTCTATAGATTTTAATGGAATATAATTAAATTTTTAAATTAGTCGATTGCTAAGAATTCTCATATCTGTAACTTACTCTTTTTCCAAGGGTACTTTTGTCCATCCATTGAATGAACCGGCTACTGAAACCTCTTCCGCTTCTAATTCCCAAGTAAATTCAACGGATTTTGCCTATATAAAATTATACAAACGCTTATTTAAATAGTTCAATTCAGGATTTAACTTGTTAATAAACCTCTTCTGTGATTTCATCACAAACGTCTTCTATTTTTTCAGTTTCTTCAGTCGCTTTTCCATTTGTATTTTCATCTGCGTCGTTCGATATTTCCTTTCCATTAAGGCCGTTTTCTTCTTCAGTACCGTTCGTGACCTGGTCCGATGAGACTTCTTTTTCATCGCCCTCTTTTTTTTGTTCTGATACATTTTCAAGTTCTGGTTCCTTTTCATTGTCTTTTTCCTTTGCTTGTTCCTCTTCCGATTCCTTTTCTTTCTCAGGTTCAGGTTCAGCTACAGGCTCTTGTTCAGTTTCAGGTTCAGCTGCCGGTACTTGCTCGGTTTCAGGTTCAGACTCCACTTTCTGTACAGACTCTTGTTCAGGTTCACTATCAGGCTTGTCGGAAAGTTCTTCAACTTTTTCCTCTTCCTTAACGGTTTCCGATTCAACAGTCATTGGCTCAGCTTGTTCATTAGTCTTTTGCGGTTCTTCCAGTTTAACATTTGATAATTGTTCAGCAACATCATCAATATCACTGCTAGTAATTGGTTCCGGTTGTTTTTGTGATTCAGCTTGTTCTTTTTGCCCATCTTTAACTTCTTCTGATTGTTTTACTTCGACATTATCTTCTTCCTTTTTAGTTTCCTTGACTTCAATATCTTCGGATTTTACTTCAACTTCCTGACTAGTCTTCGGTTTCTCCTCTTCCTTGACAGGTTCATCGTTGGTAACTTCAATTTCGGGTTTTGTTTCTTCTTTAACAGGTTCATTTTCGATAGGTTTCGATTCGAGTTCAGGTTCGCTTACATTTTCTTTTTTCACTTCCGTGTCTGATTGTTTAGATTCTTGAGTCGTACCTTTACACTCACCATCTTCTTTTACTTCAACACACTTTTCAGGTGATTCCTCAGTATTCTTAGTAGATGGGGCAACAATTTCTTCTTTTGGTTTTTCTTCCTTTTTATCAACACTCGATTCTTGCTTCGAAGCATCGGAGGGTTTAGCCGTCTATTTCATGCGAATAGAAAGATATAGGAGAAGAAATTTAAAAAAAAAAGAAAATTACAATCATTTTAGAAATCAAAGAATCATAAAAAATAAAATTGTAATCATTAAGTATGTAACACATAAGAGTGCAAAGATAGATATATGCATATAAGAGAGTTATCAAAGACGAGAGAGTGATCAATAGCATCTCAAGCTGTTCGCTTGAATACAATATTAAAGAAAAAGCTTAATTAAAAGGTTTTAGACTGCACAATAAAAAATCTAAAGAATCATATATCTAAATAAAGATATACGATATACATAAAGTATATTGTCAATTGTATGTAGATTTTATGGTTGTTCAATAATTCAACATTTATATATGATTGAATATTACAATTGAAGAAAGTGATTCATTACTGAAACGTTTGTTGCTTTGGCCTTTAAACAAAAGCAAGTTAACAAAAAAAGACCTAGTTGAAAGATAATATAGGAGATTTTTTCCTCTCTACATTTTATAAGAAATTTAATAGATAGATCGAATTCATTTCCTTATTGTTCTAAATAATATTAACTACATATAGGGAATGAAGAATGATTAAGCAAAGATGAAGAGAGGCGTAATAACAACGAAGTAGAACAACTAGGAATAGGATATTACTACAATTATTACATATATATATACATATATATATATACCTTCTTCTTACTTAGAAAACTTCCTCTCTTTTTAATCTGTACATAAATTTTAATAACAAAGTACAAAAAATAGTTGTTGTGCTTTGAGCATCGTATACATTAGCCTATATGTATATAGGGCAGACATAATAGTTAAAAGTAGGCCAAATATACGGAGTACTGTCAGAATTTTTAGGTGTATTTTTTTCAATATAACTCCAATGGTTGGTTTAAAACTAGTTCGAAATAAATAAGAAAGAAAAATCTCTCTTCCAACTTACCGACTTATCTTCGGCCTTTGCCTCTGAACTTTGCTTTCCACCCATTGTTGTTCTTTTTCAAGCAGTATTAATCCTATTTGAATAAAATTAAAGATAAAATATAACAATGATAAAAATACCCCTATAATTTGTATATATTTAAATATATTGTTTATTCTAAACTATTAACTTTTCCAAGTTAAACAGAAAATTAGTAAATAACTACAAAAGAAAACCAATACCGATATAATAAAAAAAGAAGAGCTAAAGAAACAAAAAGTCAGTACGTGCTTTGCTGCAAAACAGCAATATATTCAACACGGTTACAGCTGTGTTATTTTAAGTACTATTTCTCCTATATAATTTTAACTATAAAACTCATATTTATTTCATTTTCAATAGGATAAAATTCAATTAATAATCTATAAAATATAGAGAAAATAGAACTTAAAAAAATTATGTATAAAGAGTCAACATATAGATTATATATTTATATTTTTATATATCGTCTAAAAGCTATTAAGAGGCAAAGAAAATGATTCATCAACCTATGATGTTTCTACTTTCGACGGTTAAAGGGTTAAAAGGTCATAGGGTTTAGTTAAAAAGAGAACATTCTTAAAAGAACATTCTTTTAGAATATATTCTAAAAAAGAGGTATAAATAATTAGTACATTACCTGCTATATTTTAAGTTGTACTTCTATGTTTAAAAATTAATGAAAAATAGATAATTTTTGCCTAAGCTTTTATTTAATACCAAACCGCTAACTGAGAGTAAAAAACACATGTATATATATTACTAACTCACTAGATCACATGACCCTTGATTAGTCTTGATTGGACGAAATACCCGCACAAAAAAAGTAGAAAGGCCTATTTAGCGGAAATAGGAGAACTTAGGAAAAGCGTACAGTACAAACTATATTAATACGCATTATGGTATTGTGGTTATTTCTTAGTACAAATACACAATATAACTACTCAATTAGTATATTATTAACCAGATTGTTAAATAAGTATTATACATATTATATTTAGTATAAATATATGTTTTTAAAACATTATTATATTAAAAAAGTATATAATTCGTCAATTATTAGTTAAAAAAAGTTTAGAATTACGTAAAATTCAATTAATGTTGACCTTAATATAAATTTCCTTAATACTTTATTAAGAGTATAAAATTTCCTCTGCAACAAAGTTACTAATAACGCTGCAATATAAAAAAAAGTGCAGTGCAGTGCAGAGAGGGAGAGAGAAACTTGCGCATGCGCAAATACAGTGGAAAGTGTGAGGGGGGAGAGCAGAAGGAAAAGATAAATAATTCTATTTCCATACTATTCGGAGAGAGAGGGGGGATTTGCGAAGTAGGTATAGAATATTTGTCGAAAAACGTTCTTAATCTCTGATGAAACTTTTTATTACGAAAGAAATATGATTCTGAGGCAAATTGGACTTTACGTTTGAAAGGTTTTTGCTTAGGTAATTTACAATAAAAATTATATCCTAGAAAATCGACTGCAAAATTTGTCAATGTTATTGATGCTTGGAAAGTTCTCTTATTATCGCTCATTGTTGCTTTATTATAGGATGGGTATTCACGTTGATGTTGGACCTAATCAGAGAGTAATTCTCAATGGCAACTTTCTTCCTGTAACATTTCGTAACCAATCTAAAGAATTGGCCCGAGATGTTGTTCATTATGTCGCATGCCCCCAAGACGCTCCTCAGCCTCGCAATAGAAGGATACAAATTATGCGGAATTTGGTGGACGATATGATTAAGGATCGCGAACAAATGCTTAAAGATATGGTTAAAGCTTTAGATATTCAGGATGCTAGTCAATTAAAACTTATACATAATATTGCAACACAAATGTTCGACGATCAAGTTGTCACTTGGGGCCGAATAGTCACTTTGTATTCCTTTTGCTCCTATTTGGCTAGAGGTTGTCTCCGGGTAAATATTGATGATTGTACAGATGCAATTGCCGACATTCTTTCCGATATCGTCATCAATCGATTAGGCCTGTGGATTGTTAGCAACGGTGGATGGGTTAGCTGTTATAATTTTATTAATTAAGAACAAATTTAATAATTATTCTTTATAGAAAACATTCGAACAGCAATTCCCGGTTATCTGTGCGTGGATTCCAATGGGAGTATGGAAAGGCTTATTCGTTGCAGCAATTCTACTAGCCACAATATTTGGATTGTACATTTCCTTTACAACGTTGAAGCCAAAAAAGGTGTAAGAAAAGAAAATGGGGTGACGGGGAAGAGAGAACTAAAACGAAAATATATTCAAACATTAAGGAGGAATATTGAACATTTTCATGATAAACAAAAACACGTCTAATTACAATTGTATACCACAGCCTATTTCGTTTAATTTATAGCTTTTATTTAGCTTATCATCTGTGAGAAATCATCATGTTGCGAAGTCTATAGTATTTTAAATATTTGTTTTCTTCTTTTTGCTTTCTTATCTCACTCGTTCTCTTGTTTTCCTCCCTCCTTCCCCTCCTTTTTTCTTTCTTTCCTTCCTTGTCTCAGTATATTCTAGTGAAAAAAAAGCCAAAAATATTAGATAGCGTATTGATAAAAAATTTAAATAAAGAATTGAAAACTTACAAGGTGAACAAATCATCATTTAATTAATTATACACATTAATAGAACGACGTAATAAAATATGAAGTTTATATTCATATTATCACTGATCCTCTTGGAACTTGGTTCTTATGGATATTGTCTACTTGGACCTTGTATATAAATATATATTTATATATAGATTAAATTCTACACTGTGGCTGACAAGATGTAATCAGACATATAGGAAAAATATGATATGTTTTAGAATAAGCTTGTCTAAATTTTGTTACTGTCCGATTACTTTTTATCTACCACAATATATGCGTTTAATTTCAACTCTTATCGTCTATTTTATCTATAAGGTATCAAGAGTTTTCCGGAAAAAACTACCATTAAGGGTAGGGAAGTTAGCTGTAAAACTTTCACAAGAGAGAATTCTACTTGCGGAGATGAGAATATGGAATCGTTTGGTTGTCTAGATATTCGGTAAAATTAGATTATATAAAGATATATAAAGCTATTTAATCTCTAATCTACTCTATAAATTACTAAAATGGCTTATATGTATATATATATACCGTATATATTCATATATATGTATATATTTTGTATTGATAAGGGTTTCTGAAATTCGAAAGTTGAATTATGACGGCGATTCCGACGAAAGGACTACCGATGCAGATAATCTATGTGAAGATTTATTACACGCGATGAATAGTGAATACGAATTAGAGGATAATGACGTAAGTCTAGACTAAATAGAGAGGTTTTCTTAATTCTAATAGGTTGTATTAAAATATTCTTGTATGTATAAAAAAAACAAGGTTAAAAAAAAAAGAAAACATGATAATCTTTAAACAAAAAGCATTTGCAATAAATCATAACTTGCTCGTTTACTCCATAGGTATATTACAATCGAGATGAATTCGGTAGGATAATATATACGAGTAACAGAGAATGGGATTTTATTGAAGATCCAGGAGATTGGAACGCTCATATTGTCTTCCTAAGATGCTATGCAAAATGGTTGAATTAAATGGCGTATAATAATACAAACACTACAGAGAATAATGCTAATTTCATCGAATAGTTAACTCCTTTAGGCGATGAATTGCAAGCGTTATAATCATTACAAAAGCAGTAGATAACGGATTTATCTAGTGGCGTCCACGGGTCGTCATTTCGAGCGTATTCACAATAGCCGTGTCGCTGGATTGTAGGCATTCTTGTTCGATGTCTAGTGTCCAATCTAAGATTCATTAAGCAATCCCTAGTTATGTACTCTTCTCCGTCACGTCTTTCTAAAACCTTGACGCAAAAATTTTCACCTCCCCCTCTTCCAGTGCTCTGACAAGATTTCCAGCGTTGAAAGCGTATATTTACATCCTTTCCGCAACCAGGTTGACTACTATGACATGAGTAGCATTTAATGGACGAAGCTAAATTCAATATGATTGAATCCGTTATTATTTTTTGATTATTTTTTGGTAATTATGACCTACTCACCTATATTTATACTCAACGCAACTAAAAGCAGGGTAAAAATCCAACTGGACAATGAATTTTGCATATTTAAAAACTTGTACCTTTACAGGTAAACGTCGTCTGCTTCCTTGCTCAGGTACCCGATAGATGGCGATACATGTCGTTGCCTATAGTTACGAATCAAAATACTTCTTCCGGTTGAATGTAAGACAAGTTTTTAACAAGAAATTCTCTAAAAAGGCGTTACTTTTTCTTTGATAGTCAGTATATTGTAACTTAAATATCAATTTTGAAGTGTTTTAATTACAAATTTTAATGAATCAAGCCGTAAAATTGAAAAAAATTTGATAGTTTACCACCCGATGGATTCAAATTGTCTTTTGTTATTTGTTTTAGAAATAATTTCACTAGATTAAGACGGAATAAAATTATGTCGGATGTTAAAGACGGTAAAGCTATTTTTTCTATTACACTGAAATTCTATTCATAACAATTCCATTTAGTTGTAACTGAAGACAAAACAGAAAATGAAGAAGGAGCAAGGCCTACTTCTGCTAAAGCGGAAAGTGTTAAGCAGACATCTAGACCATCCAGTGCGAAGCCATCTTCTAGACCATCTAGTGCGAAACCATCTTCTAGACCTCAAAGCGCCGGAAATACTTCCAGACCACAATCAGCGGCCAGCAGAGGTTCACGAGGCTCGGCCAAAGCAGATAAACAGGAAATAGAACCCGTCTCAGAAGAGCCTGAAATACAACATGATTTAAAAGATGATACAGAAAATAACCCGGACAAACAAGAACCAGAAAGTGGACAACCTGAAGAAGATTTAAATCATAAAGAGTCCAATAGTAAAAATATTACTGAACCTGCAGAAAATCAAAGTGAAAATGTTGACTCTCTGAAGAGAGCTCCTCAAGAGCCTCCAGGTAATGAAACTGAAGGAACTGTAGAAAATGCAGACAATACACAGGAAGCACAAATTGAACAAGAAAACAATCAAGAAGAAAAGCAAGCAGAAGCTACAGAAGGTGCAGAAGTCGAGGAAAATAAGTCAAAGGATGAAGAAAAACCGGATGATGATACAAAACCGGAGGAAGATATTAAATCAGATGATGGTAATAAACCAAAAGAAGAAATAGAGGTAGATGAAAAGAAAACCTCAGAAGAAGGTGAGAATGTAAAAGACGAAGAAAAAGAAGGACACGAAGGGGAAAAATCTGAAAAAACTGCTCCCGAAGAAACAGAAGAGAAAGTAAAAGATGAAAAATCCGCAGGAGCCGCCGATGAAAGTGGAGAAGCTACAAAAGAAGTAGAATCAGAAGAAACTCAACAAGCTCAAGCTGGAGATGAGTCTAAGCCAAATGAAGATAAGGAAACTAGCGAGCATGGTCATCAGGAAGAGAGTAAAGAAGAGAATCAAGAAGAGGCTGTAAAAGGTAATCAGGAAGAGGCAAGAGAAGAGACTCAAGAAGAGGCTGTAAAAGATAATCAGGAAGAGGCAAAAGAAGAGAATCAAGAAGAGACTGTGAAAGAAAATCAGGAAGAGGTAAAAGAAGAGAATCAAGAAGAGGCTGTAAAAGATAATCAGGAAGAGGCAAAAGAAGAAAATCAAGAAGAAGCTAAAAATGAGGGAGCGGAAGGTGATAAGCCGAAATCTCCTCCAGCTAAGGTGAGTTAAAGTAATCGTTTATTCTTCATTATGTCAGTAGTCAATAACAAAAGAAATATAGGCAAGTACATCCTTATCAAGACATCAAGATCAAGAAGATGAATTCGAAGAAAATCTCCCGAATATTGTCATGTCCACGCCAATGTTACCGAAAAGTAATAGATCTAGTACTCAACCCCCTAAAGCTCTACTATCAACTAGTAATGAAGATATTCAAAGGGCAGTTGACGACCACTTCCTATCAATATTTAATAGAGACAGAGCGTCTTGTTACCTAGACTGTATGTCTGGTTTAAGCCAGACAGAAGTTGGTATGATACCAGCTGTAGATGCTGTAGACGTTGGCCTCATTCCACCTACTTTAGCCTATTTACGATATGTTTCTAGTTGTTATAAGGAGGCAGAAAAAAGAGTTACAAAGATGCTAAATGAATATTTAGAAATAACTATTACAAAGCAAATGAAAATAACAAAAGATTTAGGTGCAAATATGCCATGGTTCAACCAAAGGAAGGAGTTAACCTTGAGTGATAATATAAACGACCTAGAGAGAGAATCTGCCAATAATTCAAATACTTTTAAAAATTCCCACAATTCAATTCAATCAAATAGTTTAAATATTAATGAATTAACAATTGATAATCAACCTATATTTAATACGGTTTGACCTAGTTGTGAAAAAAGCGAAAATTCTGTTTAGACGAGAGTAATTAATTGTATAAATGTATTACGATAGGAAGAGAAGCAGGATGAGGAAGAGGAGGAGACTAAGAAGAAGATACCAACCCCTCCACCACCTCCCCAACTAGAGGCTGAGGAAACGTTTGAAGAAGAGGAAGAGGAGGATGATAAAACCTCGGCAATGGTAAGGGAACTAATAACATAAAGTATGAGTAAGTTATATAAAATAGTTACTTAATTACTAGTCGGTTCACTGGTGTTTTGGAGTAAATAAGAATGTGAAATTACTAAATCTATCAACGAATAAAAGAAAATTAATAGCGTACGCCTGTGGTCATTCATGCGTTCTCTATGATGTGGTTAATAATAAGCAACGAATTCTTCAGGGTCACGTAAGTAACGGAAATTAGAAATAGTTTTAATTAAATTTTTAAAATTGATCGTTATTTTACTATTTTTTCATTCTCCTTTGAAGGTCAACAATATATCTTGTACAGCAATAAGCAGAGATAAAAGGTGGTTAGCCACCGCCGATAGCGGAAAACAGTGTATGATAATAATATGGGATACTAACACTGGGTATATTATTGAATTTATTATACATCAATGAATTATATAAATTATTAGTTCTTTCATCTATTTAGAATACCAGTTCAAACGATATTTGATGCTCATCCAGACGGCGGGGTTGCCGCTTTAGCCATAACACCCGATTCTAGGTATATAGCATCCTTGAGTCATTCACACCCGCAAACATTGGCTATTTGGGATTGGACTGTTGAATCTAAACAAGCTGTTTGTACGGCTACACTAGAGCAAACTTATGGATTGCAAACATTTCTCTATTTCAATCCTTTCGATGTTAATCACATAGTATCCAATAGCGAAACTCAAGTTATCTTTTACAAATGGGTAAAAATAATCCAACATAATAATTAATAATCCCTGTCCTCTCATGCTAACCTCTCAAACATACAGGATAGTACGGAAATCGTCTATTTCGCTCCACCTTTGACAAATGATGACTTTAGAAAACCTGTTGGTAACTATAGTCAGTCTATATTTTTGGAATCGTCGACCAGAGCATTGACAGCAACCTCTATTGGTAATCTAGTTGTTTGGGATACAAATGCTCCAATTACAAAAAGTATAATCTATTTAAAATATTCCACAATACTCATAACCAATGAATAAATTAACTAATTAGTGACCTACAAACCGACACCAAATAAAAAGGCACTAAAATTAATTAAATTACAAGAAAAGGGAATAACCGTTATGACACTTTGCGATGGGTACGTAATTTATTTTGCTTTCTTATCATTCAAATACTAAATATTATATAATTTGCATAATTTATTCACTATAAATATATTCAATATATTCAGGTTATTTAGTTATAGCAAAAAGTAAGTAATTAGTATTTAAAAAACCGGAAAAAGAGACAAAGATAAACATAAAATAGATCCCTAATAGTTCTCTTAGATGATGGCTTAAAGATTTAATTAATCCTATTTTTTATATATATATGATTACGAGTCTAAAAAGAATAGATTAAGCTGATTAAAAAGAGATTTTTAGTTCTTTTTTTTGGTAGATTAACGTGATGATAAGTAAATTATCTTAATCCATTCATGACATCTTTTTCCCTATAATTCTATCCAGATTTATTGTTATTGGAGATCAGGCTGGTCATGTGAAATTTTTCGATAATAACATGAAGCTAATGATGTGGTATTCGAATTTCGAATTGGGTCCCATATTATCTCTCTCATTTGCATATTCACCAGATTTTAAAGTATTGTAAGTTATAAATATCTACCTGTATATATTATCTATTCTTATTTTTTATTATTCAATAGCGATCCTGAAGATGAAAGATAGTAAGTATAATATAAAGAAATAAATTAATTTACTATGTGTAGTTAGCATAACTAAGAGATTTACATATATTAACATATCATTTAAATATGTATAATAATCATATTTTAATTCAGTAAAGTATTTTTCGGAAAAGAAAAAGAACCGTAAGTTAAACAAACAATCAAAAGCAGTAAAGCTATTTGTGAAACGCACTCAAAATTACACTTAATGTATAAAAAATAGTAAAGAAAAAGGAAGATAATTTAGCAATATTCATGAGCACATGATTTATTATTGTAATTTATTCACATTTTTTATGATTTTCTATAATTTATTCAATTTTTTATTTAGATTGATGGCTTATTATTCTATTGTATCACCTATATACATATATTAAGTTGTAAAAGTGCAATTTGCTAAAAGATCATTTTAAAGGCCTATTTGTATCATTTCATTCACTTAGATTTCTCTTGATACCTACCTGTAGAAATATTTGCAATCGTCCATTTTGTTTATTTTTAAATATATGTGTATACATCTTTATCACAGTGCTGAGCCTCTTGGCAACTTTCCTCCGGATGCAACAATAGCTGCAAGAAAATTCAAAACAAGAGATTTTTCCATTTCCACCTACTCAGGATATATGGGTATGGTAGAGGCGGAAGGATCAAAGTTAAGAGTAATATCTAAAGAGGCCGAAACGGATATTAGAGCTATAGCTACTCACCCGAAAATGTAAAAAAAAACGAAAATTAAAGAGTATAAGTATTATTATAAATTATTATTCATTTTTTATAGGCCTTACATAGCCGCAGCGTGCGATTCCGGCCTTTTAAAAGTGTGGGACTACGAGACAAAGTAATTAACCTAATTAAATTTATTAAAAATTCTTAATAATCGAAATAATCGACTCAACAAAACAGAAAAGTTGTACTTAGTCGTCAATTTAAGGGAAGTAACCCCGCAATTAAATGTATGGCCTTTCACCCTAAAGGTCATTTGATTGGTAAGTTGTTAGCAAAATCAATAATAATTTGCATAATAATTAATAGGATTGTTATTAAAAAGCTTTGGGATTTGCCACTGGTTATGTAAGACTAATTGAATCAAGTAGCTTGGACGATGCTAGCGCGGATAAATTGCGTCTTTGCAAATGCCAAATAACAAAGGTGGCATTTGCTTTGGATGGATCTTATCTTGCTTGTATAGATATTAATTATACAACAACTGTTCTAAAAGCAACACATGTTCAAGAGTCGCCTTATAAATTAATTGGACGATATAGAGCTCACCAAAAACCCGTTGCCGATATCATGTTTGCCGAACATCCTGATAAAAATGAGGCGCGATTATTTACTTTAGGAATGGATAGAAGATTGGTGGAATATGATCTTGAAAATAGTAAAAGGGACGATTTAAAGATCCTTAGTATAGATAAGATTGAACAGGATGCAAGGGCTCTTTGTTTAACTGAATATGCTCCGGTTACAAAAGAAAGATTCTTTGTTACCGCAAACGACCAGTTCAAATTCAAGTTATATAATGTCACCACTAAAATGTGCCGTAAAACGATATTAGCACCCACATTTGGGTCGCCTGTTGAAAGGATGAAATTGTTGCCAGATTCGAGATTTATGACTTTTATGTCCTCCGATAAATTAGGTATTCATATTGTTCCTTTAGACGGTAATCCTCATAAAGCAATGGCTGTTGTTGCCCACCCGCACGGAGTCCACGATTTTTGCTATAGTATGGATGGGAAATACATCTTTTCATGCGGCGGTGAAGATATGATAGTTCACATGTGGAGAGTGAATTACGAGTAAGGAAAGCCTATCATTTACTGCAGCATTTTAACTAATTACTTCCTCTTTATAAAGCGCTTGTGAAGCTCAGCTATTATTAGGTGGAGAGCACCTGGATCCGTTCTACGGTTTAATTGACGGTGGACGAGAAGGTCAGTTGTTTAAGGAACTTGAAGATTATTTCTACTATGCACAGATTAGAGGGTAGGTTAATCAGACTAACAACTATATTCTATTAATTAACTGATTATGGTTTATAGAGAAGGAATTAATAAGATGGAAAGGAGAAAGATAACAGATACAATACCCTTATCAGAGATACCATACGTAATGAGAGCAATGGGATTCTTTCCAACTGAACAGCAGATAGAGGATATGGTTAACGAATTAAAATATAGTATGTATGTCGAAACTGGAAAATATAAGGAGAGATGCTCACTCGAAGACTTTATACTACGTAAGCGTCTAATCTCTTTTAAATAGACGTTTAAACTTGTAATCTCTGTATTTTTTTCTTCAGTATACGTCAATCATAGACCAGCTTTCGGGGTAGAAGCGAACTCCCTATTAAATTCATTTCAAAAATTAGAGGACGAAAATGAATCAATAGCTCGCCGTCGTCTTATCGATTTATTGCAAAAGAGAGGAGAGCATATGACGGAAATGGAAATAGTAGAATGTTTCGTTACTTTATTAGGAGGGGCAGCAGAAGGTGCCAGATGCGAGGCGAATCCTATCGATCCCGATGTCGGTGGAGATTTTATGGAAAATTATTTGCCCGAAGAAATAGACGCTCATTATTTCGCTAATGATCTACTTAATTTAGAATTTCATGATCCGAATTTAATGGTTGAAGAGATCGAAGATACAGAAGAATTAAAGCCAATTGACAAAAAACAAAAGCAAACAACTCAAGTTTCTTTCCACGAATAACTGCTTTTATTAAAACTTGTTATTATTTTAATTATGACAAACATAATTGTGTTTTATATGAAAAGAAAGTATATACAAGCATCTCTATATTAATATACTCTATTTATATAAGAAAACCTTTTCCAAGTAAATCATCGTCTTCTAATTGGAATTCGCAGCGTCCACTATAAAAACCACGCCCTTCAACCTTTACCCTTACAGCTTCGAATTTACCACACTTCATTCGTTCTATAGCTTGTCCTATCATTTCGCTCTTTGTCAGACTATTGCGAAAAATTACAGCCTCTTTTAGACCTATATTTTCTTTTGCCACCAAACAAGCGATTCTAGCCGTTACTCCACTACCACATGGGGATCTATCAATACTTGATTCGGCGAATATACAAACATTAGACGTAGACTTGTTTTCTGATAAAGTATCGATAATAATGGTACCATAGATGAAACTTAAATCGTCTTCTTCCGGATGAGTAACCTTATAGTTTTGGCGAAGATAATTGGTTATCGTTGTGCCTAGAGCACGTACTTGTTCAGTATTTGCTGTTTCCGGTGTCAAATTTAGAGAAGAATAATTAACTAGAGCGTAGAAAGCTCCACCGTAGCTGATGTCAACTTTTACATCTCCAATAGAACCTCCAACGGGCACTACGACATCCTGTTCGTAAAGGAAAGCTGGCACACTAATGAATGACGACCTTCCACTGTTTTTATCATAGAATGCATTTACAAGACCACAAGGACACTCTATACTGACTGGGGTAAATCCACTTTCGGAAACGCTCACTAAACCCTCGTCAACTGCGTAACGGGCAAGAGCGATTGTTGCATGACCACACATAGTGCTATAGCCCTCGTTGTGCATAAAAAGTACTCCCAAATCGGCGTCAGGGTGATTAGGTTTAACTAAGAGGGCTCCATACATGTCTGAATGACCTCTTGGTTCAAACATAAGATATTTTCTATAATCGTCGTAAAACTCCTTCATAAACTTCCTTTTTTCAAGTATAGTTGAACCATGGGGTTCTGGAATACCCATTTTAATGATTCTTACAGGTTCACCACCCGTATGCATTTCTATTGTTTTAATAAGAAAAGATTTAGATAACGACATTTTCTTGTTTTGTATTTCCTTTAAATTCTTCACTACTACAGGCACAAACTTTGAATAATATTAAAAAAGAAATCTTATCTGCAGAATCGATAGATGGCGCTAGTTTCATTATATTAAAGTGTAAAAAACATTGTCTAAATTTTTAAGATTTAGAATGCTCTTAAGGGTATAAAATAAAGGAGAGGAAGAAGAAGAAAAAGAAGAAGACTATATAATAATAACAATAATAATGATAATGCTATAAGCGATAGGAAAGTGGAACATTTAAAGTATATTAAAAATCAATATTCCGATCATCAGCGTCCACAAAACTATCAGAATCTTTCTCAGATTTCATTGTCATCACTTGTCGCAACGACCTCACTGACCCAGTTGAGTCTAACCGTTTATATGCCTTGCCCACTCTCTCCTCGGCCTTTTTTATCCTATCGCTCGCAATATCTGCCTCGTGTCTAGGATCGTAGATAGGCGAGGGTAATTCATCTTTAGGTTGAGGAGGAGGAGATCTTGCTAATTTGGAACTACTTTCACTTAGGTGAATAATTCTCGGACGATCTACCTCGTCTTTCCCTCTATCAAATCTCGAACTTGTTTTCACGTGCTTTACTTCCAATTGTCGTCTTGTTTTCTCCTTAAAAGAAAAGTTAAATTTGTTTAACCTTATTAAAAATTATTTTGTCAATGTCGTTAAACAAGCGAATTTAAAATTATACCGAACGTCGGGGTCTCGTTCCAGAACCAGAGGATTTTTTTACGATTTCTTTCACTCTTGGAGTCGAGTGTTGAATAAAAGTCTCCGCCCCATTCTCTCTCGGATTTGGCGAAGAAAGTGGTATAGGCATGGGTGCTGGAGATTGATATGGGCCCATCTGCACCGTTTGTACGGGATTCTGTAATATTTGAATCGGTTTCAGTACATATAGAGTATTCAGACTCGGGCTTGGTGTTAATTGTGCAGGTGATTGAACTAGGTATTGGTTGGATTGATATTGGTATTGTTGTTGAGGAATGCCGAGTACTTGCTGTTTAGGCAAAGTAGCATAAGTGGTTTGAAGAGGAGGAACGTTATTCTTCTGTACATATCTCGGCAATGTTGCGGATTCCATCCTATTCTCAACAACTATGTTCGAAGTATGTATTTTACCCATTTTACTTTCATTGGCCATTTCTTCCGTGTTTACTCCTCGATCAGTTGTAGGCCTATAAACATCTTTAGAATTCATTCCATTGGCCTTAGAGGAAGTTACAACATTTTTATAATTGGAACTTTTTGTATTATGAATTTCAGCCTGAAAATTCTTTCTTATTTGTCCATTTCCCACATTTCTACCGTCGGTATCGTCTACGCAAATTCGTTCGCTTTCGATAGTGAGAACAGCTAATTCATTAGCCGCTTCGTCGTTATGAACATTTTGCCTATTTCTATCATGATAATTATGAGTTTCATGATAATTGAACACTTTCTGATCATAATTTGAATTCCTTGTTAAAGTTGATTCGTTGTTACCATTTTCATCAAATACCGTATTGTCGTTGTCAGTGTATAGGCTATTCGACGTAAGTGTTGATATATGAGGCAACAAAATATCTAAAATCAATAAGTTTACATATAAAAAAAGTACTTTTTATGCAATTGTTATATACAAATATATGTATATAAATATTGTGTGGGAGAATGCATACCTAACGTGCCAGGTAATTTAAACCAATCCGACTTTAGCGTCCTCGCTAAAGTCTTCGAGTGGGTAGAACAAAACGACCTCCAACGAAGACCATTTTCGTCGTTTTCAAAACCGTCCGCCACTTTTAACATAATGTTGGTTGTCGTTGGTATAATAGCAAATTTTGATATGTTTAAGAAGGTATTTTCTAGAAGAAGAACAAAGGAAAGGAGAGAAAGTTAATTTAGTTAAGTAATTATTACGTAATAAAAAAAATATTACGTTTTAAAATAAAAAATCCTTTCAGGAAATGCTCTGTAACCAGAGGTCCAAAACAACCGTTTGGAGTTTCCAAATTTTCAATGTAAATTGAACCATAATCTCTACTATTTGTTTGTTCGCCACCGACCCGAAAAATCCAGGGATCGAAATAGTCAAATTCAACTTCTAGTCGCTTACCAGTAAAAAAGCTTTTAATTATATGATACAGCTTAGTGCTGGGACATGGCTTTAATGCTGTATACATGAAATTTTTCAAGTTGAACCTTAAATCCTATATTTATTACTAAACAAATATTATACCTCGACGATTATTCTTCAGTGAGCTTTCTTGAATATTTCGAACTAGAAATTTCATCGGAAAGTCACGTGGTACTGATACATATCTGTTACGCTTATCCTTAATGATTATCCTCTTTTGCTTGTCCCAGCTGTCTATCCGGATTATCTAGTAGAAAACATAGGGATATATTCGATATGCTGTATATATAGTATATAGATCATACGTAAATGGAAAATTTGCCTGTACAATAGTTTACAAAGTTATTACAAAGGCCTACAAAATTTTTTTAAGAGTAGAAAGCCATGAATACCTGTCCTTTTTCTAATCCTAAATCAGCGTCACCTCCATTCTCTACCAAGATATACATTGGACAGGTTAAACCTATTAAATCATGAGGTCTAGCTAGTTGATCACTCCATTTGATATCTTTAAGATCTTCTTCTAAGAATGAAGAGCCCATCTTAGAAATAAACCTTTGGTTATTGTCTATATGTATCTTCCTTTCTTCTTCTTCTTCTTCTTCTTCTTCTGTTAGCTCTGTGTTTTAGAATTTTCTATCCTCCCTCTCTCTAAATACTTGTCAAATTTCAATTAGAATATATTTGCCATTAATACATTTATATAATGCATAGATTTACAAAAGAAATGAAATTAAAGTAATTGGAAAGTAGAGACAAAATACGCCTTATCACTAAAACTATTGACCTAAACAGTGTACAAGTCTCTACCATTGTCAACAAAGTTTTTCCCTTGAGTTAGGTCTTCAAATTTCAATTGCGATAAGACCTACTTAGCAATACCATTTTTCAAAATAAGTTCGATCTATGATAAATGATTGATCTAACGTCTACAGTGGCAGAAAAAGCATAGTCAAAACGCCTACAAATATATTTATATATAAAATCGAATGAAATGAGTACCTTCAAAAAGAGACAGCTTCACTAGCTTGCAAAGAAGAGTTAGTTTCGGCGAATGATCAAAGTAGCTTCAACAACAATAGCCCTTTTAGAGAAGAAAAACTAAGATATATCTATCTATAAACCGTATATATATATATATAATATACTGTGTATACTCCATATATAAAATACATATGTGATTTTCTAACGACGATAGGCCCCCCTCCTTATAAGGCAGCTCTTATAAATAAATAATAATGATCACGTGACCTATTCCATTTATAAACAAATATCATATTGGCCGGGCCTAAAGGTGGCACTTTCAATGCTATGAAACACGACCCAAATACGACAGTTATATGATACGCCATATATTTATAGCATGTAAAATTTTCAAAATGTTGAAGATATATAAAAAGCGGAGAGACTCTTATCATAGAAGTCATGAAATACAAGTATAAATTTATACTGTAAAAAACTACAGTATTCCTTAAAAAAATCTTTCAATAGTTCTATTATATATTAGAAAAGGATAATAAAAGATTTAACAACATAACAGACTACTCCCCTCGATCTCTTGTTCGATTTTAAGCTATCTGAGCCTGAACTCTTCCTCCTTCTCCAAGTAAAATTTATAATATAAATAATTTTAATTAACTTCTTTATAATTCTTATAGTTTATGAGAGAAGAAATAGAATATAGTATATACATCTATTGTCTATTTATACTTCTGCTTCCTCTTCGTCTTCTTCTTCTGCTATATTTCATATATTTTCTTTATCAATTATTCTTTATGAAAGTAGTTCATTGTGTGAATCGCTACATTGAGAAGAGGTTATAGTTAGGGTTGTTTTTTTTTTACTATATTATTCTGTTGTCATTAAATAGTTATATTATAGACTTATAGCAGAACAGTAAAAGTATTGTTTAGATACTTTCATTCTTTAATGTTTTTATCGCAAGATAGAAGAAAAGTATATTGACTATAAGAGAAACTTAAGTAAGAAAGATAAAAAAAAAAGGAGGTTAGTGTTTGGAAATGGAAGATAATGAATATTTTAAAGTCTTTCGACGCCTACTAATGACTATGGGAAGATGCATTCGGTTCGTTACTTTTATGTATAATGCATCCTACTCTAAGTAAGCTATCCTTATGACTATTTAGATTTTTTTTTCAATGAATGATATTAACTGTTTATAATAATTATCTGAATACAAATATATATATATATATATATTTTTGCTAATCAGATAAGGGAGATTATTCAAAAGATTAGGATGTGATTGATGTACTAATAAGGAATATTTATGTTTCTATTATAGGGATATGAATAATGTTGCAATACTAATTTTTTTTGCTTTCCTGGGCATTTGATAATCATATTTTATAATAATGAATCATGCATCCACTTCATTAGGCCTATAATCTTGAATAATAAGACTCGTGAACAACTAAAGACTCTTCGGTTTGTAATTCTCTCACGTTCCGACAACCTATTGTAAGAAATAAGGGAGAAAAAGTTGATAAATTTATCAAACGCCATCTATGGGGAAGATATTATATTAACTAACCGGCTAAAGCCATTGACGTATTAAACTCTTCTTTCAGTATGTTTAATAGTTTTTCAACACCTGCTGCTCCCTGTTATCATTGACAAGGTCGATTAAGAAAAAGATAGGAAGTATACGGGCCACAGGAAGTTGAGACTTCCTATTTGTAAACAAATACTAACATCGTACGCTAAGCCAAAAAGTGCTGGGCGTCCAATGAAAACGGCCTTCGCTCCCAACGCAATGGCTTTAAAAACGTCAGTCCCCAAACGAACACCTCCATCCAAGTAAACTTCAACGTTCGACCCTTGTACAGCCTTTACAACTTCCCTAAGGGCGTCAATCTGTAAATACATAGATGCTTAGTTTTTTATTACAAGCTAATGATATTAATGGTTCTAATAATAATAATGATAAAAATTGTGACGTAGGCCTAACCGAAGCAGGAACACCGTCTAATTGCCTTCCACCGTGATTCGAGACGACAATTGCGCTCACTCCAATTTCGACTGCCTTTCTTGCTTCTTCGGCTGGAATGTGCGAAAATCGCCTGTAATCGTCGCTTGAATAGGAGGGCGATAATTAAACTGACCGGTCAAAATTCCTTTTAGTACAAGAGGTAATTTAGTAAAATTTTTTAGCCAAATAACATCTTGCCAGGTGACAGAAGAACTAAATAACCTCCTAGAATATTCACCTAGTCCCGACCCACTTCCGGAATTTTTGCTAACACCGTCCCTAGAATATCCCTTTAATGACTCGAAATTGGCCATTCTAATAAATTATAGTAGATAAAGATTATTTAATTTATTTCTATTGTGACTCTTATTATAATTAAAATTCAATTAGAACTTACTTTAGATGGGCTGGTGTCTTGAAATTATTCTTTTCATCGGCTATTCTCTTACCGAAGAATGGCGAATCAACAGTCAGAAAGAGAGCTTTATAGCCGGCTTCTTCTGCCCTCCTGACAAGCTCCTCCGTTACGCTCTTATCCTTTTTGAATATGTATAATTGATAGAACTTTAAAGCATTTGGATTGGATTCGGCAATTTCCTCTATTGAAGAATTAGCTATGGTACTTAGTGTATAGGCCGTTCCGGCTCGAAACGCCCCTTTGCACGTTCCAATCTCGCGCTCGTCGTGAGCTAAGCCGTGCATTGCTGTTGGAGCGATGCAAACGGGAAAAGATATTTTATATCCCAATATTGTTGTACTTGTATCAATGTTAGAAACATCTCGTAATATTCTTGGTCTTATTTTATATCTCTTGAACGCCTTAATATTATCATTGACTGTTTGCTCGTCATTTGAGCCACTGATGTAATAATCTAAAGCAGATTTAGGTAAGTACTTATAGGCGTAGTCCTCGAAATCTTTTACACAGGCCATTATAACCTTTGGGGGAACTTCCGCTAAAAACCTTGTAGAAAAATAAACAAAATAAGCTTCGTTACGCTAAATCAGGTACAAATTAAAACCTAACGCCTCAATTACCGAAGATCATCAAAAGGACAAGCAGCCTCGACCTTCGGAACAATTGAGCAACCACGTGATAAATGGGTCATGTGATTCTTATATTTATATTTAATTTTTTTATCAACAAAATAGCTATAATTAAAATTTATTGTGTATTTCAGAACATCTCGATCCGTTACTTTGAATAAAAGACGAACTGAGTGTTTATGCGGGAATGCAGTTTATTTAGTGAATTATACTCAAAATTGCTCGTTTTACGCTCGATTTCGAAGAGTATCGAATTTCGATTGGGAAGTTTTCCAAGCGGGTTATAAAGTCGTTAAAATTCCAATGAATTGTTGCGT
Source organism: Dimorphilus gyrociliatus (assembly GCA_904063045.1). Lineage (NCBI taxonomy): Eukaryota > Metazoa > Annelida > Polychaeta > Dinophilidae > Dimorphilus > Dimorphilus gyrociliatus. The sequence goes on along the minus strand of CAJFCJ010000015.1, from coordinate 836,515 downwards.
AATAAAAGCCGACGATGCGTACAGATGTCAGTGTTGATCTGCAAATTCGAGCACGCAAACGTTACATTGTACATGAGTCACGTGTTTAAACATCTCGACTGTCCGCAAATTTCCCGAGTCGTCCGGAGAAACGTGCCCAACAAGAATGGAAATGATAAGGAAAGAAAGTGAAAAAAAAATATGGAGAAAATAATAAAATAACATAAAAATAAATTAAAAAGGAAGTAAAGCATATATGAGTATTGGTTGAATTTACGTGGCGGAACGTCGGTTAAAGACGTTAATTAACCAATTAATCATTTATTTCATTTCAACCTTTTACGCATTGGGAATTTTAATTACTACTAGGTTAATTTAAAAGAATGATAATAAAGAAAGAGGAAAAACTTAGTTTACCTTATATTTTAACTATTTTGATTGTTAGATGGCATGCAAACTCCTTATCAAAGCCGAATAAATAATTAGTTGGTATAGGGAGAGGATTTCGTTTACAATATAATTTTTTATAGGAAATAACACCGAGTTTCTTCGATTTCTATCGATCGTGCGTGACGACCAACTCAAACTTAATGTTTATTCATAAAATATTGTTTTGAACGCGCAGCACATGGTGTAAATAGCACTTTAACCGCGTCTGACGCGGGTAAACATTCAAGAGACGTCCTCTTATTGTTTACTTATCGAACGGGTCTTATAAACCGCAATAAAAATGCATCTGCTTCTATCTTCCTAATTATTTTCGCGCCAGTTCTAATAGGCCTATAATTTAATTATGGTTTCCCGGCGCCGTTAGCCGGACGGAATCGTTCAATGGGATCCGGTGCCCGCCTAATAAAATTGTCTCACCGAATTCTCGCCAGGTGGCGCGACGGTCAACAATCGTTCGCCTATAAGGTTTCGGAGAGTGACGTTTAAAGCGCGAAAAGTAAAAAATTTACCGCCGGTTCTATTCTACATTATTCTACTCGTTTGAAGTTTCTCTCCCTTTTCATTCAACGCTCGACAGGTGCAAGAATTGTCCGAAGGGGAAGTCTACCTTACATAAACTTTTTTATGTAAATCTATATATTAGGAGAAGAAGAAGAAGAAGAAGGAATCAAAGAAAAACATTCTTATTCCTTTTTTATTTAACTCAACGGATTAATACATTTTTTAAAGGAAAAGACTATTTATATTTCATAGAAGAAAAAAGGAGTGTTTTTGTAAGGTTAGTATTTTATTCTATCTATATTTTATCCAGGTACTATGAAATAGAAACAGCAAACTTAATTTAATTGCTGGCTTCGACAGAACGTCTAATGGAACGTTCGATAAAAACTGATAAAGCTATTGCATGTATAAAACAAGTTGACTACCAATTAGGAAACATACGCCTAATTTAGTGTAGACGCTTTTTCAATAGAACGTCTAATCGCGCACTGATACCGTCTTAATGATACGTGCTTTAAAAAAAAATGAATCATAGCTTTATTACAAAATTCCCTAACGTCAGATTTCCGTCATTTAATAATAACATAGTGTGTACAAAAGTGACGCATGCAACGTGCAAAATTTTTTATTATTCATAATTACATTTCACATCAAAACCGAAAGGAAGATATTCTTTTTTTTTTTTTACATAAAAGAAATAAAAGGCTGTAAAATAACAAATCTAACTTTGGACGTTTTCAAATAGAAAGTAATGCAAGCACATAAATAAACATCTAATTGATAATGTAAGCGTTGATATATGTATGTATGAATATATACAAGTATATATCTATATATATACATATTAATTCGTTTCTCACCTGTCGGTATATTAATAGGGAAATGCACGCGTGAAAAAAAAACAACAGAAGAGCCGTAAAAAAAAATCAATCGCATATACATTGAGAAAACTATACTAGTATCGAATAATTGAACGTGATCTTGCTATAAGTGCGCCTTGTTAATTGTTCTATGTGTACATGTAGGCGGCATGAGAAAAGAGCACATGATGTAGAAGGTAACGTGATATGTCCACTTTTACTCTCGTGGTTTATATATAAATATATATAAATCTTTGGAATATAATTTCCTATAGTTTGTAGATGTTAAATGGCTTCGGTCAACAAAATTTATCAATGGAAAAAAATGGTGTTCATACGTGTCGCGTTCATAGATAGAAGCTGTCATCCGTTTTTTCTATTTAAGCTCATTTCGGCCTAGGATATCTTTTCTACAGAGGATCTGTTGACAAAAGTGCTTTACTTGTTGGGTGGGCATCATTAAATTCACAAAAGAGTATATAGAAAGATTATTTTTTAATCTTTTCTTTATAAGAAACATTAATCAAACAGCCTATAATAATCGAGCATCACTCACTCAGTTACCAAATGATAGCCCTCTATTTCGAAGCCATGCAATCAAACTATCAGATAATGTTGTTTATGCACCTTGTGCCAAATCTTATAAAAACAAACTACGAGTTTCTTTTGCGAGTATGCAACTGATTTTGTGGGGGTTGATTTTATCAATTTTTTACATTCGGCCCTGGCCCATTAATTCCCATGACTTGTTTGTACTTTCCTACCTCTCTCACCCCCTAACTCTCTTTCTCTATATGTGTCTACCTTTCTCTTCCTTTTTTTCTATCATTAGTAAAAAGGCGTGAGTGGGCGGCGGCCTTTTGCTTTAATTTTTTTATTCAAAGGGCGAGAAGCTTTTAAAAGTTTTAAACTGTTTAAAAAATAAAAAAGAACCCAGCCCTTAAAAAACTTAAAACACTTAAGTGCGGTATTACTTTTACGGAAATATGCGCTTTTTACGTAATCCGATTGCTTAATAAGTAGTATGTTAAAGGTTTAGCGACTATTGGTCATAATTAAAGTGATAAAGGATATAAATAAGTTGAACGGAATCACTTTAATCCCTTTTATTCGTTAAAAAAAGAAGAATTATTTCTTCCACCTTCCTGCCTCCCGTAGTCGATCATTTTCTCAATACCATTGTTTATTATCACATTTCGGCATTTGTATAGTTTACTTAATTACGAGCATGTGTCGCTAAGATAAATTTTCACTCAAATTTCGGGTCCAGAAGATAGGCAATTATCATTGGGAAAGGTTATCTTGATATATCAAAAAGGCTTTATTATACAGATATATATACATAGAAAACACCTTATTTTAGTTATTCCAACATCCTCCCTTCTTTTCTATCATGCGTCAAACTAATTCCAAAGGTAAATATTCAAAACGGGAAACCGAATTGAATACTATATATAGCAGAGATATATATATATAAATATATATTTTACAAATATATTATGTAGGTGCGTTTTTAATGTCTCTGGATATACATTCCACTTTTATATTTACTCATATACATTCCATTTTCCATTATATTCTATCGTTAATATTTGAGGAAGTTGTTTTGTAATTTATATAAAACATGGTATTGAGTTAAGTTATGAATGAGGGTGTGAGATTCTCTGACATTTCATTGTTCATACTAATAATACCCAATATTATTACATCGAGTACGTCTGTAACAACTGTATCGGATTAAGGACATTGATTATGGATCAGCGGCGTTTTATAGACTGACTGCACGTTCGTCATAATCTTTTGTATCTGCTTAAATATAGACACGGTCGATAATGTGCAGTATAAAGAGGTTTTAATGTTGTGTATAGTCTTTTTATTCGCATCTCGCACAAAGAGAGAGAGACAGAGAAAAGGACTTAAGATAAGGATACGGAAAGAAGGAAAAGCTGTTTTCAAATTTGCGTGAACAGTTTCGCACCATCTGTCCGTATTAGCTTAATCTGATTAATATCATATATTAAACAATACTCTTCTCTTTCTCTCTTTTCCTATCGCTGCGGGAAAGAGAAATGTAAACATGTATATGCTAGTTATATATAAATATATATTTATACACCTACACATTTTTGCGGTGTATTACAAATAATGAGAATTCCCCTTTTCCCCTTTATTTTTTATTCTTAATTGTTATTTTTTCAATAATCTTAATTAAAGTGCTAGGAGGGTTCGTATTGGGTTAGAATAGAAAATTTTGCATCCCTCGGCGAGTCAACAATACTCTGGCCTTAATCCGCGTCATTTCGCACGAGATTTTAATTCCACAAGATTCTGAAAGGCTTCGCTACGGGAACATTTACTTTGCTTGAACAGTGTCAGATCGTGAAAGGCGATAGAAGTGATTTAGTCCGTCAATTTTTGAGTGGGGGCTTTATACTGTTCGAACACTAATCTACGTATTGAAAACTCTTTAACAATTAGCTACGTATGCAATCAAATTTTACTTTTATCTCCATTGCTACGTATTGTCTAATCAAGTGTCATCGCTTTCAATTTTACCACCTTGAAGCCCACGTGTGACAAGTGACGTCTTGCAGAGATAAGTTAAAGGCTTTTCTCATTCTCTAAGCACAACGGAAATTACGTAATATTGAAAAAAAGAAAAAAAACTACGAACGTCGATATAGCGTGACGTAATTGTTTGTGTTTATCGCAACGCCAAGTCGGCTTTTATCAATTGTAATTTGACATTGCCGATCTTTAATTCAATTAGACGCCTTGTAGTGCGTTATTCGCTTTCGAACGCTAGACGACCTTTTGCTTTAACACATAAGATATATTTTTTGAAAAAAGCGGTCGAACACCTGGCAGGTGAATAGAAAAGCCGGTGCTTGACGGTTTTCCGGTCTTCAAATCCACATCACTGGTGCGAGACTGGTGCTATGTTGACATTGGCATGCGGCGTTATGTAGACGCACACCAAGGATAAAACGAAGAAAAAGAAGGACAAGAGAAAGGGAAGAAGTAAGGATGAAAATAGAGACTGAGAAGGAAATGAAAAAGAAGAAAAAAAGCACTCGAAATTTTTAATAACGTTCCCATATATTACTGCTCGAATCGTGAATTGAATAGATCTATATAAGAAAGTCTAGTCAGGTGTAAATAATACCTTTCGAATTTTTCAGTGTAGGTCTTTCTAATATGTGTAACCTTTGTCTTTGACCGGTTAAATGTAATTCTTTACCCTTCGCCTTTACCCCTATTCCTTTCTCTTATACTTGAAGGGCACGCCATAAATCTCTCCATCTCAACTGACCATATTGAATTGTAAAGAGGGGCGTCAAACTTTACTGACGTTCGAATCTATTTCCGGCCGTCATAAAGCGTCTCGAACGTCACGCGAGCAAATCGTCAAAAAGTAGACGCTAATCATACACAAAGGAAGCGTTCGTTCAAGCGTTCTTTTCTTTCTCTCTGTTTACTATTATGACATTTTCAATAGGGATAATACATTTACGTGTGCGTATATAAACATTGCAAATATTGAGGTAGAAGAGGTTGCAAAATGCGCGCTGAGCCCCTCTACTTCTCTCTTATACATTATGTTTTTCTTGTTCTTCTATCTTCTCTCCCTTTCTTCTCTCTTCTCAACTCTTTTAGACTACAAAAAGTGAGAGAGCGAACGAAGGAGAGATAAAATTCTTTTTATTCCTGTGTTTAGTACGAAACAGCTGCGTCATGTTTCGCATCCTCTCCTCTTTTTTATTTTAGTTTTCATCCTATACTCAAGCAATTTTTTTAAATCTTAGCAGATGTATGATTGAATCATTGACATATGATCTATAAATGTATAGGCTGACAAATCGATACCCTCTCCATGACGAAAGAATAGAAAGAATATTTGAACGTCTACTAGAATCAACTTTATAGATTGTATTGACTATTTCTCTTTCACTCTTCTTTACTCTTGTTTTCTATTGGTCGGCACATACTCTTGCACTTTTTTTCACTAAGCTTCCCATCTTCTATTTTTCCTTCTCATTTAACGCCCTCTATGTGAGAGAGATCAATCGAGTAGCGTGTTTTATGTCCAGTTTTATTTTCTTAAATGTGTATCGATCGGTAATTATGATTTAAAGGCGGCCTTCTACGACCCCATTGTTTTTCTTAAAAGCCTTGTATTACATCCGCCTCGCGTGCCGTGCCATTTGCATAAATGCACGAAAAATTATGAATTATTGATAATTTGTGTGACCAGTTCACTCGGCCGTAACCAAGTATTGTTTGGTCTTTGAACGAGCCGCTTTTGTACTTTTGGAAATGGGATACTACTGTGAATTATTAAGGTAAGGGGGGATAGTGAGAAATAGGGAGACAGAAAGGTGGACAGACTAGCGACTAGTCTAAAGAAATGATGGGACTACTTCGATAGGAAAAGGATAAGCAAGAAGAATATATTAGGTCTATATATAGCTATACAAAACCTTTATATTTATGCGAATGATTTTCTAGATGTAATTTGTAATCGATAGGAAACGTTTTCGTAAATTAAGTTTATACGTTCGCTTTAATGCTTAGTAAGTGTAAAGTCATGCCGTCTCCATGGTTAGGGAAATGAGAAAAGGCCGGGTTGGTGGGGCGTCTCTTTTACTTTCATATTTGTTCTATTTGTTTATTATAATTGCTATTATCACTATTATCAGCAAGTTATTTTTTTACATATGTATCGGGATATGAGTATTCCTTAAAACCGAATAACATTAGTGGCTATGCGTCACTTTTTTCATTTACGCCATAATAACGTATCCGATTTAATTATAATAGATTAAGCGTTGCTTTTACATTGTGAACAATAAACTTCCGCTTTACTAGTCGCGTTACAATTACGAGGCATAATTGCTTAGCCTATATGGAAAAACGGCTCTGCAAAAATAGATGAAAAGAAAAGGAAAAAGTTATGTGAAGTATGAGGGGAAAAAAGAAGAGAAATTATGAGTTTCTAAAAAGAGCAGCTCAGCTAGCCTACTGGTTTTGTAAGCGGGAGCAGTAAGAAAAAGAAAAAAACAATGGAAAGTTAAGCCCTCATAATAGAACAACTTCTCTCTTATTCTTTCCCATCACCTCAACTAAACAAAATAACCGTTCAACATAGTTGGGAGTCGTGTCAGCCGGGGTATTTTGACGACCTCCCGGCGTCTATCGACTCTCGATTGCTCGACGTCGGTTGATTCTATTTCCCCCGACCGCCAAATGTTGCCTTATATCCAGCCTGGGGCTGAAATCGCCTTATATAATTACGGGCAGGTGATAAAGTTCTACGCTTTATTCTTGACGCCCGAAACGAATTTATACACGATTTAAGGGTGCATTTAGACGTCTATACATTCGAACATTCTATATGTGTACGTGTATACGGCCTTTGGCAATAATTAATCCCCGTAAAGGACGCTTTGTTGACGTGGTCTTACCATATAATCGCCTTCTAATAACGCCGTAAAATTATTCGTCAACGTTCTGTTTGTTCTTATAACCTTTAGGAAAGCCTCTTTGATCTTACCGCGCTTTTTGTTGCTACCTAATAACGCACATGTTCATTTATTGGAATTTTATATCATAACGATTGTTCCCCACACCTCTTTTGATGTATTGGCTTAAACCTATTTATTTTTTCATCCTATATACTATTTATATGTATTTTAAAATTTATAACAGTAGTCGAAGGGAATTGACTAATTTGAAGTTGTCGAGTTATTCGACTATTTTACTTTCAAGGTGCTAAATACTTAATAGCTTACTAACATGGCCTAAAGCTTTGAAAAGAGCCGATAAGTGACAATTCCCTGGTTCGAGTAGAAAGAGCGGCATTTCTCTCTTCTCAAACTTCATGTTTAAAATATACAAGCCGTTCCCAAGATAAGGTAAGATAAAAGCCTCAAGGCAAGCGTTCTTTCCACTGACTGGACGTCGGTCGGTCTGTTTACTTTACCCTTAGCCCTATATGTATTCAGCTAATGTATATAACTCGATACCGAAGACTGCAGCTCTACCAACTAAAGCTTTTATTAAGAAGAGCTATTAGTAAAGTTTTCTTTTTACAGTCAACTCCTCCCACTCTTCCGCTCTCTTTCTTTCTCGTATATCTTAAGCTTAATATAATAGGAAGAACTGATTCTATATACAATGCGGATAACAAACGGCCCATATCTGAAGAGAGTTTAGGTGTAATAGAGAATTTTTTTTTGACAAAATCGCCCCCGGCTGACTTATTGCTCTCAGTTCTTTATTTCTCCTCTCTCTTCTTTTGCTCACTTCTTCATTCTTTACCTAAATACAGTCGACTTATTGTTCATTACTAGTATACCAAAGTTTTCTCTAAATATTGTATACAGTATATCTATATATATAGGCGTACGCGTAAAATAGGCATAAATCGAAAGTGTTTACAGGTGCTTTCATTTTATATTGAGTAAGGAAAGGGGTAGAAAGACCATATCGAATGAACTATCGAACGTAGGTTAGTGTTCGACTCTCCCTTTACCAATCCAGAGCACGATTGTCACGCCTAATTTTTCTATAAGAACTAAATGAAGAGGAAGAGCGAGTAAGAAAGAAGGAAAAGTTGAGCACGCGAAACATCACCATGGGACCTCAACTTTCTTCTCTACTACCTCTATATACTAACTTTCGCTGGTTTCTCTAAGAAGTGTCGTACCGGGATTGTTCCCTGTTACTATATTAGTAAGAATGAAGGAATGTTTCAATTACAGAATCCATTGTGTTCTTTACCTTTTAACCTATCTATTTATATATAAATTATATTATATATATTTATATTCTATGCGAGTTTTATTACGTAGATAAGTTATAGGCGTGGAACAGTCATTTGTCAAAACTCTAAAAGAAATTTACGACCTTTAACAAAATCACTATAAATGACCTTGCAACTGTCCTGCTGGGTCGGATATTTTAAGGTTTATGGTTAATGTTTCCTAATTTCTCTAAACGCACCTTTCACAACAGACCTTGTTATTATTATTATTGTTAAGAAGAATATAGATTCTTTGTATGTACTTTCATAATAGAAGGTGAGGTGCGCGTTTAGAAGTTGGTTCTGCCGCCCATCTATTTACATAGTGTAAATTCCAGAAAAGGATATAAGAGAAAGATTCGTAAAGATAATTTCCTGTAATTTCCTAACCAAAAGTATTTCTACTCACGTAAGATAAAGAATTTCTCATGGTTAATTTATAGTTATTATAGCAGTGGTAATTTTCTCCTTTGTGAAGAAAGAAGGAGAATGAGAATAGGAAATATAAGATAGAAAGAAGAATGAAATAAAAAAAACGTTTTGCAATTAAGATGGTTGAGATAAAGGACTTCGTTAAAATCATTATCTGTCTTCCTAATCTACTTCAACTTACACCCATTTAATAAAAATCAGACTAAGCTAATTTTCTTTTTTCTCTTGAATTATTCAAATACGTACCCCGGTCGTTAATAAATTTTCCTTTTTTCTTCACTAATATTTCCTTGCCGCCCACTTCTCTTCTTTCTTTTTTATCAAGAACGACTTAAATGGAAGCACACGTATAAATATGTTATTGTATTAAAATAACGAAAAAAGGAGGGAATTGAAAAAGAGAAGGACACCCACACAAGGGTAGAAAAGGGACAGTGTGAAAAATAGCCCTCACTTGAGTTATATGTATATAAAACTTATGAAGATTTTTAGTAAAAACAATAGAGATAATGATTAATTTGTACACTTCAGAACAATAGCCTATTTTCGCTATAAATTAACTAACAGCTTGTATATAATATGGCTTATAAGATAAACAATAAAGTCGATTTACCGCCCAAATCCCATCGCTCTTTTCCTATTCCGTCCTAAGGAATTTTTCGCTACTTATTACTTTATTAACTTTTTCGCCGGGCTGGTTGTTTCTTTTTTATTTGGATTTAGAGTGCAACGCTTCTTTTTTTTTTTAACGGAAATTTTTAGGTATACGGGATAGTCGTAAATCTTGGAAAATAACATCTGTTCGTACACTTGAACGTGTACTGCATCTACTTGATAAAATTCTATTCAAATTCAATTGACTGTTTCGCAATTTATGTGGTTTTATATACCTGGTCAGAAGAGCGTAAAACTCGGGTCGAATCCATTCTCGACCTTGAAACGCCCGAACAATAGAACTAATTAATATAATGTACATGGGCAAAGTTCACAGCAGGAAATTGACGTGTTTCCTCTTAATTTTTTTTATAAAAAGATGAAATTGAGGTAAAAGTAAATGATGGAAAGTTGGAATTGATTTTCAACTTTACTAAATTATAAAGAGATTTTAGCAAGCAGAAAAGTTAAGTGATCAAGTGTTGTAGCCCGAAGAAAAAAAGCCTTTTAAGATTAGAATGATTCCGCAGTCCTTTCATAAGCAATCAATCAGTTATCGATCACATTCAAAGTGTTCATATAGTCGTATCGAGCGAGCTGTAGGAGAGTACTTGCTACAATTTTCGAACATCTGTTTGTCCGAATTATTCGCGAGGCACGCGTTTCATTCTGCCAGCAGGGGGTAGTCGGAGTTAAGGGATTGTATTGAAAAGGTGATGCAAAAGAAAGCGAAGGGTTGGGAGGTTGAGTAAAGAATAAATAGCCTGTTGTCTTGCGATCCCCTTTAATTAAGGGGCGCCGATTGCGCAACATAATTTCTAGTTTATTTACCGCATCGCAATCAATTTCTCTTTTCATTTCTCTACTCCCTAATTACATCTAGACACGGATATTATGCAACGCGTCGCGCATATGGCAAGTGTACCATGTGACTTCTGTTAGCAGCCAATTAGCTGCCTGGGCAGGAAAAGTTACGGGGCGACAATTCAACCAAGTGTAAAAGTTTCTTAAATCTTACGTCCGAGCCGGCATTAAAAAATTCCTTTTCATCCTTCATTCCACTCTTCTTCCACTCGCATCTCATTAGTTTATTGTTTTCATTGCAATAAAAGATTAACGGATAAATTCAATATATACTCTATTTAAAAATAGATGTGAAGACGCTAGGTATGAATCAATAATTAAAGAGTATTGTTTAATAATTAGAAATCAACAATAACAAAAAAATCTATTAATTAATCTGTTCTGTATGCATAGTGTCGAGTCCATTTTAGATAAACTGAACTCGGTTTGTTCGTTTGTCGTCTGACAGCCTCTCCATCTGCCTATGTTAGCTTTCCCCATTAAGTCTATATCGGTTGACCGTTGCTGAACGATCTTTTCAGCGCATCGCAGTATGAAAATTCATACTGTAAACACTTGGTGAACTACTTTCGTAATCGAATGCTGTGTTAAAGAGCTTAAATAGGAGAGCAGGTGATGGGTAGAGAGGATTCAATAATTTATAGCTTTGCCTCAACTGATAAAGAATTCCGAAAGCTGTTCCAACAAAAACACTTATCGTACTAATATTTACATTAAGGATTATGCCTTTGTTATTGAATAATCGGTAAGAAAGAAATGAATGTATAGTGAAGCTCTAATTTATCTAAATATCGCTTCAACATGATCGATTCGAATAGTAAAAACCTTATAAAATCTGATATTATATCAATATTATAAAGTTTTTTTTGTCATTTGTGCAAACATTTGTTATAGTTTGTTTATTCTACGTGGATTTTTCGCAGTTCGATAATTATTCGACTTTAAGATTAAGTTTAAGAAAAATTTTCCTATATTTCATAAAAATATTATAACTTATAATTATAGGCATATAAAACAAGATATCCAATAACCTTGATAAGTTTTTTAATACCCTGTATATATTACTTTAGTTATATACACATTAAGTTACCGTGTAATATTTATTCGACATTTCATTTTCCACAGATCTGCTTTCCCTCAAATAAAAGGGATAAAGAAACAGAAAGAAAGAGAAAGAGAAACGGTTATGGTGCCCTCTACACTTAAAATTTTTTGATTTTTTTTTTGTAAGAACCATGATTAATTGGAATAAGCGAATCTTCTACTTCTTTCTCTTCCTGATAAAAACAGTATTATGTGACTACCGCAAATTGCATTTTGATCTAGTCGAAGGCAGGAGGGGTGTCATAACGCTGCAAAATATATCGAAACAATTAGACGTTCAGTTTCTTGCCAAAACGGCTAATTTAACGATTATAGAATCACCCGAGCATATTCCATTCATAGTCGACCCAACCACGAAAAATATAGAGAGTTTACAGGAAATTGATAGGGAAAAAATGGTCAATTGTAGATCTAGTAATGAATGTCAAGTATATTTAAAAATACTTATCAACAAAATCTTTAAATCGATTAAAATTGACATTATCGATATCAATGATTCACCGCCTACATTTGCAACGGGGATGATCACTTTAGAAATACCCGAAAGTAAAGTGAATATTACTAAATTAATACCTCCGGCAGTTGATTTAGACAGTCCGAAATTTGGGGTGAAAAGCTATCGTTTAGAAAACGGCTTTGGGAAATTTCATCTTAGTGCGAACGGTCAAGAGGTTAAACTAAATGTTATTGAAAAGTTGGATAGGGAACAGATTGACAATTATATGTTAAAAATTATTGCAACTGATGGAAAAAATGAAGGATCAATGAAAGTAAATATATCGATTACTGATTTGAACGATAACTATCCCACTTTTGAGAAAAGTGAATGGAGAAAAAACGTTGCTATAGATACGCAAAGGTATACTGAAATTATTCAGCTAACAGCAAAAGATATCGACTTGGGTAGAAATGGTCAAGTGAAATATTCATTTTCAAAGCCTTCCGATGTATTTGATATCGATCCCACAAATGGAAAAATCACCCTTAAATCCGTGTTAAACAGCGGACAATACGAGTTAACAGTAGTGGCAACCGATCTGGGTAATCCGTCGAGAAAAGGGGAAACTAAGGTTATCGTTATCGTCAAAGCTGTCGATAATCCGCCTCAAATTCGGGTCGATCGTATGTCGGACAGCTCGATAAAAGGTTACGCCGAGGTGCTAGAGGAAACCTCAACTGAGCAATTTGTTGCTTATCTAACGGTTGAAGATCCAAATGAACAAATAACGGGCGAAGTGACCTGTTCCCTGGATAACAAACGTTTTAGTTTATTTAAGGAGGACTCCGCCAGCAGCTCTACGTCGAAACAATATAGGCAAGAATATCGCATTACGACCAAACATAAATACGATAGGGAAAGAGACGAAACTGACATTGTTAAAATAACCTGTCGAGACGCTCAGAAACAAGAAGGATATAAGACGATACGAGTTATCATCAAAGACATAAATGATAATCCTCCAATTTTCGGAAGAAGCAACTATATAATTAATGTTACTGAGAATAATAATGTTGAGAAGGTTTTACTTAAAGTTACGGCTACCGATCTAGACAAAGGTGCCAATTCCGATATTGAATACAGAATCGAAGGTGATAAATCGAACGCATTTCGAATAAAGAAAGGATCCGGAGAAATTCGATCTAATTACCCTCTAGATAGAGAAGAGAGAGATTCGTATTCGTTTGTTGTAAGGGCGTTTGACAAAGGAAAGCCGAGACGAAACGGAACGGCTACCGTTTTTCTAAAAGTACTCGATACGAATGATGTGAAACCCGCTTTTCTCAATAAAACATACCATTTCGATTTGCTGGAAGGAGAGGAACCTCTAAAAGTAATCGGAAGAGTTTCAGCTAGAGATGAGGATTTAGGGGACTATCCGATTTATTCGATACTAGAGGAATTTTCTAACTTTGACATTGATTCGAGTATGGGAACGATAAGTTCCCTTGAAAAATTCGACAGAGAAGTAAAGGATGAATACAGGTTTTTCGTCAGAGCAACGAGCTCCAAGAATGCTGCCCAATTTGATACCGCCCTTGTCATCGTTAAAATTGGCGATAAAAATGATAACAAGCCAATACTAAGTTATCCTAAAAACGGACAAACTTTTCCCATTTCTTCAAGAACCCCTGTTGATTACGAGATATTTACGGTAACTGCTCGAGATAATGACATGGGCTTAAACTCACAGATATCATACTTATGGGGCGCTATTAATTCATGCAAGTATTTCGATATTGGTAAAATAAGTGGGAATTTGTTCGTTAAAAGTTCTCTAAAGGAAATTGTATATCGGAATTGTACTCTTCATGTAGTCGTTCGTGACTCAGGAGTACCGAGCCTGAATTCGTCGGTTTATGTCTACGTATTAATTAACTCGTCCATACCATTTGCCAACTCACACTCACAACCAAATCAACCTTCAGAAGTTAGCGTTACTGTGATAATAATTGTCGTTGTAGCATCGGCAATCGTCATTATTATTCTTATTATCACAATAACGGTGCTCATTAGAAGGAATCTATTGTGTGCGAGTCGAAGAGAGAAAAAAAACGCTCCAAAGTTGGAGATTACACCCCTGGATCGTTTAGATGGTAGTAAGAAGGAAGTGACGTATTTGAGTAGGGAATGTATTGAAAGGAACAGCGGCTCTTCGCATACCAGTTTCGATAAGGTTGGCGTCTATAAAAAGAATGAGAAAAAAAACCCTAATATATCTAATTACGCATCCCTAATTTTATCCTTATTCCGCAGGGCGATATGCATTTTATAAAGACTCCCAGCGATAACTGCCATAGTAATGACGTCTATTTATCCGCCCATCAACTGGCTGTAAAAGAACGGGATACCGATTCAGGAAGGGGAAGTTATGAGGAGGGGGAGAATCGAAATGGAACACTCGAAAGCGATTCCCCCAATAGTAGAGGTATTTATTAAATATTTCTTTCCTCCTCTCTGCGACTTATTTACTCATTCTCTACCCAATGACTTTTCAGATTACACCAAGTGTTCTACAGAAGTTGTTCTCAGGCCTGTTAATGACAATCATATACCCACAACAAGACGAGTCACATTTCGGGATCAGAGGAGCACTGAAATGCGTCACCCTTTGTATAGTATTCACGAAGAAGTCGTACCTCAACGAATATATGGTGGAGTAAGCCTAGTGTGATAATTCGTTAATGTCTCTTTCATAGATTCGATTGAGGTGCAAAAATAGGAATTACAGTTAAACAACCACAACTAACTGCTTCACTATGCTATAAATTTTGTTCATATACTTTCGTATATACACTGTACACTTTATATTTATTTACGATATATATTTACAGTTATATACATGTGTATATAGAAATAAATATTAAACTACTGTATAAAAATATGTGCATATATTTATATATATATATATATTTATATATGTGCTGTATATCGATATATCTATACATACACATATAAATATAAAATGTGCTGTGCTGTATATATAAGCATATCTTTTTTTGCAGTACTTCTGTAAATAAGGCAGGAAAATTTGTTAATTTTCATTTTTTTTTTTTTGTCTTTTTGTTTGTTTTACGGTATGATGATTTTTTATCGAATGATTATTAATAGTATTTATACATCTTTTAACGAGTCAAGAATGGTGTTCAAAATAAAGGAAAAGAGTAGAAAATAAAGAAAAGAAAAAAAATATACACACTGAAAAAAGAAAGATATTCTTTTGTTCTGTAATCAAATTTATTACGTAATATAAATTGGTGGAGTAGTGCACTTAGTAGTAGCGAAAAATTAGTAAAACGATCGATCTTTATTTCGATGCGCTGATAGAAAGCCAAGGGAGTGGTAAACAGGCTTCTATTTGATCTTAGGAGAGTCTGTAAACGGAAACTTTTGTTAATACGGGCTTGAACGGATAAATACGTAGAATACGATAAGTATATGTAACATAGAAAAAGCAAACAGACTAAAGAGACGTTCTTTTCTTCCCTTTATTATCTTTATCGACTGATGGAGAAAACTATTAGAAAAAGGAGGAAGGAAAAAAATTGAAGAGCTGGAATTTTAGACGCTTCGTACTTTATAAGCGTTAATTCCCTCCTTTGAAAAACAATAAAGATGATAAATTATATAAATACGATAGAATGAATCGGGTTTCAAACAAACGACAAGCAAAGCTTTAAAGAGATAATTAAGAAGTTTCACCTTCCTTTGGCGGATTTTCTACACAAGGCATGTACCTATGCGAACGATAGCAGAAAAAGGCATGCAATTAGTGTATCTAGTACCTGAGTCAATTAATTCGTATAACGAGTGACTAAATAAGAAAATAGAAGAGAAATAGGGACAAAGACAAAGTTGATGAGAGGAAACAAAAAAAACGACACAGAGAAAAAGGGCGGGGGGTGGGTGGAGGGTAGAGAGACATACACAGAAAGAAATACTGATTAGTATAGGAAAAAAAACCGTTTCTTATTGTTATTCAACGGTCGAATTAAACACGTCGACGATTCGGAATAGGAAACTCTTCGATTTTTTGGAATTAGGTAGCAGTTTTCATGATTAATAGATCATTTACCGTAATCTCTTTTACTAGCTAGCTCATTAGTTGTAATATTCAATTTTTTCTCACCAATAGATCCGCTCACCAAGTTAGACGAGAATTTTTTAAGGGGGAAATTGGCTAAAGGGATAATGACCTCTCTTTCGGCCTTAAGAGATGGAATAAACTAATGTTTGGAGTTTTTTTTTATTGCAAGAATTTTGACTAGGCGAGTAGAAAAAGAAGACCTTGCTCGGGTTTAACCCTTTAGTTAGAACAATATTGGTTTACATTTTCGGTGCCTTGTAAGCCTAAAAAAGGATCTAATCTTGGTTACACTACACAAACTTATTTGCATAGCCTTTTACGACAAAATTCTTCAGGCCCTGACAAAGTATTTCGAATGT
Organism: Dimorphilus gyrociliatus; assembly: GCA_904063045.1. Classification (NCBI taxonomy): domain Eukaryota; kingdom Metazoa; phylum Annelida; class Polychaeta; family Dinophilidae; genus Dimorphilus; species Dimorphilus gyrociliatus. Next base: position 819,921 of record CAJFCJ010000015.1, on the reverse strand, counting down.
ATATATCAGTTACAATTTTGCTTGGGATTTGTTATTTCTAACCCTATTTATCTTATCCCAAGATCTGACGTTTGAAGACTTGATTATTAGAGATTCTCTAAGATCGATAAAAAAATTTTTTTAACATTAAATGTCAATGTAATCAATAACAGCATTATTCTATAGACTTTTAGCGAATCATTATAAAAAGAGAGAATTAATTGTTGTCATACAACTTGTAATAAAGAGGGAAAAAGGAACGAAAAAATCATTAGAACCACAAAAAAACCTTCTCCTGTGCTCTTTATATAGCAAAAATTTACTTGAAAGAGATTCTTATACCTTTTTATTCTTTTGTATGTCCTAAAGAGGAGAGAGAGAGAGAGAGATAGACAGATAGAGAGAGTGCGAGAGATAGAAAAGAAGAAGATTATGATGATGAATGAGCAAAAAAAGCACATCTATATCATTTTGTAGCAAAGTTCTTTTATCTTTCATATGAAAAGAATATTCTTGATTTTTTGTTTAAGAGACAAAAGTATATTCTCAAAGGTAATAATACTTGACAAAGGTGTAACAAACTATATTAATAGTCAATAAAGGCTATAAAGACAAAAAAAATGAATATATTAAGATATTTTATTACTTTTTATATTTATTGTAATTGTTTGCTTATTATTATTTAAAACCTTTGTATAGCACATTTGTCTATTTTTAAAGTAATTATAGTATAAATTTCATATTTTATAATTCGTTATAATTTAAAATACTATATTAAGCCTATTTAACACGATTTTAATTAGAATCCTTTTAATTAAATATATTCTGTTCTAGAAAGTATAGATGGCGCTATTTTTATTATCTTCTAAATAAATAATCAATTTTATTATATAATTTTGTTACCGGTCGTAGTCGTTTCTTTGTATTTTCCTATTCTTATTGAAACCTCGAATCTATTTACTTCGTCTTTGTTGGCTTTTATTATAAAATAACTTTTTTTCTCCTTTTTTTACACTTTTGTTCCAAGTTTGGAATTTTAGAAGAGTTTAGAAAAAATGTTCTTTTTTTTTCTTTTGCACTTGAAGGTAGTTTGTTCATTTTTTCTTTTTAGATATACATTTTAGAGCAAGTACAAACTGGCAAAAAGATATAACAAATAATCGAAAGTAATAAAGTATAAAAATACTTTATTTATGCAGGTAATTAATAGAAAATTGGAAATATTATATTATTACTAAAAGTAGTTAGAACTCATGTATTTTATTACACTTTTTAACTAACTAATTATTGTATTTATTACTTTTTTTCTAATTTAGAAGAAACATATTTTTAATTAAATTAAATATTTTAAAAGGTAATAAATTCATTTGAAAACTCATCAAATTGTATGGATGCCTCTTATTCTTCATTATTGCATCTTTTTTGTCAGCAGCAAGTAGTACTTTCCTGTATAATCAATAACTAAATTGTCCACCAGGTGGTACTTCAAATCAATATAGAAAAGACTGATGCATATAGAGTTCAAATAGGGAAAACATGAATATTCAAATAGTGAGGAGAATCATCAATATCTTTCAGTCAAATATAACATTGTATCGAGTTTTCTTCCAATTTTTGTATAGTGTCCACGCTTGTATAATATATGTTAAAGCCTAATGAAACTTATTTTATCGCCCTAATAGACGAGTCATAGTGAATATATATATCCAATTTCTGATTGGTTGGCAACTCTATCTAGCAGTACACTTATTGTACAGATAATGCACATTATTTTTTCTAATCATATTTCAACGTGACAAATTCTACAAGTTTTTAAAAACAATGTCTGGAACTTTAATGTTTTTGCTATCTATTGACTTTGGTCTACAAGCTGTAGGGTGCATTTTTTCTATCTTATTGAAAACCGAAAAATTATTTGATCTTTGCGGTAAATAATTCCAAAATACTATTCAAGTAATAACTAGGACTCAAATTTTTTTTAGGTGCCATCACAAATTTTCTTCTTGTATACATATCTTTACAAGAAAATGAAGAACCTTCGCTTAGGCAGAATATTCTTAGCTTTATGGCAATGTTGTGGGCCTTAAGGTTTTTTTTCTCTTAAATTAAATTTCTAGTTAAAATAAATTACCAACTGTGAAATGTTTTAAAAATCTTTATCAGATTGGGCCTCTTCTTGTTCTTTCGAGTTTTGAAAAGCGAGGATAGAAGGTTTAAGCATGCCAAACAAAATCCGAAAAGAATGGCTGTTTTCTGGACTATTCAGGGTATATGGTGTTTTGTAACTTTGTTGCCGACTATCCTGCTAAATCTGAAAGAGAACGATGAACTTCGTCCAATAACTGGTAGTGATATAGCTGGATTTGTTATGTTCATATTTGGCTTCGTCTTCGAGTCATTAGCGGATTATCAAAAAACAGTATTCCGAAACGATCCAAGAAATAAGAATAAATTTATCAACGTAGGACTTTGGAGTGTAATTCGTCATCCGAACTATCTTGGTGAAATCGTCATATGGTGTGGAGCATACGTTTGTGCTTCTACATCCTTCAGAGGTTTAGAAGGTATTTCAGTCTTATCACCTATTCTTGTCGCTATCCTGCTAACTAAAGTAAGTGGAATACCACTTTTGGAGAAGCAAGGTTGGAAGAAATGGGGTACTAATTCGGACTATATTGCATATATGAAAAATACTAAGCGACTCGTTCCTAGACTATGGTAACAAATCAATGAATTCTTTAAGCGAAAAAAAAACGTGTATTCAAAAAATTTCATGGTTTTCTTTTTAAATCTTAAAATTTTCAAACAGCCAAAATATAACTTCATCTTAGAAAACATCTTTTAATTTTAAATATTGAGCTGTGCTATTCATATTTAATAACAATTGTTGCCTAAATTTCAAAGCAGATTCATCTACTATTGGATTTTTGATTATTTCGGCACATTTAGCTTTATCAAAATGACATTTTTTGTAATGATGTAACGTACCAAATTCAACTGGAACGTCCAGAGATTCGTTAGGTACATCGGCCGCTTTCGTTTTATGCCAACAGAAATGATTATGCATTCCATAGCAAGATAGCGGATCTATAATACTCTTAATTGAATATCCTGGACCGCTAACTTTTGCTCTGTATCTCCTAAACGTAGCAATTTCTTTGCTGTCGTTATTAGTATCGCTTTTATTTTTCAAGTTATCAAAATCAGAAAAAAAGTAAGCATTCCTAAAATGATATGATTTGGTTTCTATACTTCTTGGATACTTTTTATCTATCGCTTCTAACATATCTTTATAATTTAACCCTTGATTTGGAATGATTATTTCGTCTAGATCGACAATAATTAACTTTTTATAAGAGTACATATTGCGAAGTATGCAATCGTTGACAGCAGGTGACGCCTTGAAAAGAAAGAAAAGAATAAAGAAATGTTTGCACTTTGAACTATATTTTCAACTTACTTGAGCGTAATAAGCATGAGAAGGAGCTGGAGTTTCAAAGAACCCTGTTTTGAAATCAGTTAAATCGATTTTCCCCATTTCATGTAATTGTTTAAATAACTTGTGTGTAGTTGGTTCTAGATTATTATTGTATACGTATATTTGAGATACACCTAAGAGGCGATGCATCTCTACAAATTCAAGCACTCTTGAAGGGTTAAATTTCGAAAACGCACATATCACACAAACGGCAAAGTCCTGTTGTCACCATGAAATAGTTAAGAAAGTATAAAATAAGTTTTAATTAGAGAAAGAAAAACATACCTGTTTTATTTTAGGTGTCTGAGGAAACTCAACAGGAATTGACCATTGTGTTCTTTGATTTGATTTATTAGCAAGAAATATTTTGAGAGGTAGGCGATTACTTTGCAGAGGGCACTCAAACACATACTCTCTGAACCAGTATCCTCTATAGGAAACACCTACACCTATATCAGCTGGTCGACTTTGAACAATATCTGGAAGACCTTTTTCATATACTATATGACAATAAGGAGCAGATTTCTCAACTAGTTTCTTCTCTGCTATTGCAACAATTCGGATGCATTTAGAACCTTGCAACGTAGAGCGATCATCGTAAAAGGCGGAAAAGGCATACATATTCAAAAAGTCGGACTTTTGCCAATGAACCGGCACTAAAAATTGCAAATGATAATATTGAAAACAGCTATAAAAATGTTAAGTATCTTTACCTCTAGGAATCAACGATTGACTTCTAAGCCGGGGTCCATTATCTTTATTCGAACGAAAGATTTTGGTATTGTATAAATAGACCAACAGCAACAAAATGGAAATTGTAGAAAGACTTATTATAAGTTTCTTCATGCTCAAATTAAAGTTTTATTATAGCTTTTCCTTTGAAACTGATATCTGTGAATAATGATAAATTGCAACTATACTTTCCATAAAAATAGATAAATTCACAGAGAAAAATTGACCTAAATTGATTAGTTCAATTGATTAAATCAATTGTAAAAGAATGAGATTTTCAAGTTAATCATACAAGTTTTTCATAGTTTAGAGAGTAATATTCTAACGAAATTCTTCTCAACAATTTCAGAGTAACCGGCACCTCGCTCTAAAAAGTTGGCTTTCTCGTTTTATTTTTGTTGTTGCTTATAATATAATTGCTATTTATAATTATTTCAATTACGATAATTAAATATTGAAATATTGGAAAGTTACGAATTAGGTGAGAAAGGGCAGGTATAAAAAGTATTGATATATATTGATATTGGTAACTTTAATCGATATATTGTTAAAATTCAAACATAAGAATGCCAATATGAAGAATTTTTGTTTGTTTAAAAGATACAGATACCTTAATTGAGAGGTGTGAAAGAATGTAATGTTTCGTTCCTAGACAAGGAACATTTTCTAAACAGTTTCTATACAAAATAATAGTAAGGTTATTGATTACCTTTAGAGCCAAGAATACATTAATATTGTGTCCTATTATTTGATGAACCCGAGAAATATTAATGATATAGATCCTCCTTGCCGAGATTGCTGTAATGACTTGTATACTTCGGAAAACTACGAAAACATTTTGCAAACCGGAAATGAGAGTTTTTCGAATCTCATTTTATAAAATTTTTCACTCTTCGCCTATTTTCTCCTTGTATCTTTCAAAAATATTAACAGTTTGCTAATATTTATTTAAAATAAGGTAATTTTTATCATTTCAGCTAATAAAACGCTTGTTATTAATTATTCCAGGCTGTTAAAACTAGATTATTTACGAAATTTAGTTATTCTGTCTGCCTTATCGATTTCAATTATTTTCTTATTTTTATTTTTTATCATCATTAGATACAATGCTTTTAATTTTAATGAAAAAATTATAAATACATTGCATATAAACAAATTGGAACTGTTTTTTCCCAATACATTCCTTTAGAATTTCTATTGTGAATTCTTAATTTATCCGAAAAACATCGCAATATGACAATTGGTTCTTTTCATTAAAAAACAATTGACTAACGTAATTTTAATAGAGTAGTGAAAAAGAACAATGATATTTATAATCATTTATAGTCTAATCATACTGTTTATTTCTTTGATTATCGTTTTATGTTTATATTAAAAGTTTTGTTTACTATTATATAAAAAGAGTCTTATTCATTCTAACTTTTGAATGAATATTATTATTTGTTAATATTTTGTCAAATATATTATAATTATCTATAAATTTCTGTTAAATCGGAAGAAATATACTATATATATATATATATATATATATATATATGTTTTTATTTCTAATTAAGTTATACATATAGAATTAAGGACACTGATATATAGAAATAATTTAATATTCATTGGTTTATTTGTAAAGTATTTTAAAGCATCTAGAATTGTTTAAGTTTCAATTCCCAATGAATGATAACACACATGATTGTCATCTCATATTAGAGGCAACCAACAAAATTTTATCCTCTTATGATATATTTATAACTTTATAGGTTTAAAGTGTGTTTGTATCTAAAAACAAGAAAAAGAATATTTAAATTTTTGAATAAAAACCAAGTAACACTACAACCAAAATAAAGTTTAACATAATAAAATGCCTATTAAAACTGACAATAATATCATCTTCTAGTATCATAAATTATTTATATGCCATTAGGCATATAGGAATTTGTATTGCTTTTGAAACTCGATCGTAACTTTTACATTCCGTGGTAATGAATCGATTTTCAACAATATTCTTATGGTATAAAGTTGTAAAGATACTTTATAACTCTAGAGTGTATTGAGTAAAATGTCTAAAAATGTTTGAATTTACATATATATTATTTCAAAGCAAATAATCAGTTCCTCTGGATATAAACAATTTTTTTCCAAAAATGCATCTTTTTATGTATAAATCACAATATTCTATGAAGACTTATTAAAATATTTTTAAGCTCTGAAGGAATTTAAGGAAAATCACTGAAATATTAATTTTCGTAAAACTTCCCTTTTTTTCAATGAAAATGGTTGTAGCTAGAGTTTTTAATTTGTTATTGTTCTTTAAAACCTCGCATTTCGTAGTTTTATTTAAACTGGTTCGACTTCCCTTTTCGAACTACTTCAACTTGTTGAGACGTATACCACTGAACATCCGGGAAACGATTTCCGTAAAATAACATAAAATAGCCGCATCATTTAGAGATTCTTTCAAATTTCTAGGGCTTACAAGAGCGGATGTCGTTGTATGAGTACGGATCAAAGAGTTTATAGTTATGGTTTGCAAAACTTGTTTGCAATTCGAAACAGCTCTTCGAATCGGTGAGTATTTTAAAATTATCCCCTTTATCGCTCACTTCTCGTTTCGATATCTAGTATCCTTTGTTTCGTTTTTTTTTTTGGTTGAGAATCACGACTTGAAAAAAATGTATATAAATTTCAGATGATTCCTATGAACGTGGGATGAATCTCTCGCCCGCAAGGGTGCTTGATTTGATAAAATTTTTAAATGGTTGGCCTGGGATGGGTTGCTCCTGCAACGAATTAGAAAATGCAGAAGATCTAAAGCGCTCTAGCTCTTTAACAAGAGAACTTATAGCTCAAACTGTCCGATTGTTAAGAAGTTGTTCGTCTCAAGAGATTCCTCAAATTGACTATGATCTTTTGATAAGCAGCCTAAACCTCCTTAACACTATTTTCACAATTCGCTATTACCCTTATGTTACTCAACGGAAGTCAGCTGGAGTGAATGATATTATTCAGCTTAATAATATAGATGCAGAAGACAAACCTTTGTTACTTTATTGCGATTCGTATATTCTGATTGATAGAGATATTCCAAGAATGCTTCTCCGTAATATTGTTCATTTTTATGAATTGCGCGGACTGCAGGCTATACGAGGATTTTTCGCAAACCTGAGAACGGATTCTAAAGTTCCCCCTCAAATTATTCACGAACTTTTTACTTTGGTGCATAATCTTCGTTCTTACATAAATCAGGCTTCTGCCCAACAACTTTTAGACTGCATTAGGAAACCTGCTATAGAATATATCTGTCAGTTGTCGGAAGACGATTTGAAACTAGCTGGGGCAAAGGGTCTTGCTGATATTATTTGGTTGGCTATAAAGCCTGTAAATGATAGTATGCCATATGAATATGATGAATTAGCTTTAAAAGTCACTCTTAAGTATTTTACTTCACAGACTTTGAGTTTACGGTTATCTGCAGTTGCAAACATAAATTCATACATATCAACGGCTAATGAATGTGATGATAAATCAGAAACGGGGATGAATTCTAGAATTGCTGACTGGATAGTAGATAAGAAAATTATAGAGTACACTTTTGGCCCTAATGTTCATGGAGAAGTAGTTAAACAAAGTACAATGATCGTTCAACATGTGGTTGCTGAAGGTAAACTAACCTCTGATCATTTAGAGTGCATTTGGGAGTCTATAAAACAAAGACATTGTTCTAGACATGTATATGAATGCTTGACGGTTGTAGTAAGGCATCTAAGTCCTCCTTTAGCTCAAAAATTGCATACTCTTCTATCTCAGCTCTCGCTTTCTGAATATACCGAACAAACAATCATGGTTTTGGCTCACTTAACAGAGAATATTTGGACAAGATACGCTAATGATGATGACGATGAGGATGCTGACGATGAAGAGGATGAAATAACAGACTTACATCCTAGAAAGTGTCGGAAGCATTGGCATCTTATGCCAGTTCCTAATGCTGCATCAGATTCGTCGATTGGTAGTATGGTAGAAGATAGCGAAGGAGATAATACTCCTGATGTGAATATTAATTCAGTTGATTCAGATGTAGAAGATTACCTACGAAAGGAAACATTTAGAGATGATATGATCGCGACAACTGAGCTGAAAATGGATGAAGATGACTATGAATGTAGTTCTTCAAGAGGCAACACTCGATCGCCTAAAAACATGGACGATTTTGACGGTGAAGATTCTATTCAGTTCTTGGAACATATTCCTGCAGGAAATACAGAAATTCCAAAAACAGTAGAGCAAGCGAAGAAAATTCCTAGCAAACGATCAAGATCACCATTAGCAATTGAACGACTTCAAAATGAAGATTTTACCGCCAAAGGAAAAACTCTTTTATGGGATCTACTACAGGATGAGGTTTTACCTCAAGCCCTAACAATGGAAGCTGAAAAAGTTTTATCAACATTACTTCTATCTACAGGACAAACAATTAGAGCTCAGTTTATCAGGGCTTTCGTTCAGAATGTCGCTAAACATAAAGCTGTTTGTATATGTTTGCCACTCCTGCAGAAGTTGTTGAGCTATAACAAAACAAAAATAGCGATTTACAGTGCTGTACATAGAGCTTTAACTGAGCTAAAGTTATTAGAGCATGTCCTAAATGATATAAAATATTGGAGGGAACACCTAAGCTCGGATTGGGATGTAGATGATGAAAAAACAAACGGTTATATAAGAATGTCTTTTTTAACTTTTATATTCTCGTCAACAGCAACAGATCCAAATGTGTCCTTAACTGAGCAAGGAGTTGACATTATATGGCATGCCTTGGCTCTTTATCCCCATACCAGAAATGAATGCTTAAATTGGTTTTTAAATGAAATTAAAGTTCGCTCCCAACATTCTCTTAATTCAAAAGCTGTTGAACATTTGCTGCAGAAAAAAATCCCTTCTCTACCGATTGAGCATACTTCCATGATAGGTTTGCAATTGTATACAGTATTAATGAGAGTAGCCTTTAAAGAAGGTATTAGTACGGGAATGGAGCACATGGAACACGTTTGGAAAATAGCTGTTGAAGCTCACGACGCTGGTGTCTCAGAAGAAGCTATCACATGCATTAACAACAGACTGGCTGATGATAATCTAGAATATGAAGAAGCACTAATTAATAGATGCATGAGGTGTATAAGACATTCGGTTGATAATTTACCTCATAAATTACCTCAGCTGTATAGGGTCTTGCAATTATTAAAAATGAATATATGCCACGTTAGTACTCAATATGCCTATACCTTACGTCTTTGGTCAATAATGGGAAAAGGCGTTCCTGTTCATCGAGTAGCTGTCTACGGTAAACATGGTCAGCAAATGCACTTACAAGTATGTGCCAATCTTCATCAACAAAATAAAACTATACGACATACGTTTGTTGTAAGCAACATGGACAGAGTTGCAGAATTAAGAGCGGATTGCACCTCCTGGATTGCAAATCAGCTGGGTCGAAGTCCTGATCTAGTCGTACCTGTTCGTCTTATTGTTCATAATAGGGAAATATCTTATGATGCAGATGAAAAAACATTATCAGAAGTCAGACTTTCTGATGCATTAACAGTCAATGTACATCTGGTCTGTTCTTCCGGACCAAAGTCAGATTGCTATCCTCTTGTTCCTCCAAGAAAAAGACTACCCCAGATATTAATGATAGATAAGTTTGACCTTTTATTTGAAGCTCTTCATGCCGTAGCAAGCTGGAAATCACCAGATCAGAGTGTACATCTATTAGCCAGAAGAGTTACGAGTGCAATTCAAGAATTATTATGTGTTCTCCCAACTGAACCATTCATTGTAAAAAAACTACTTTCTTTGAAAGAACCAGTCAATTGGAATGATCTTTTAGACGCGAGGAACCCTCATCGATTAATTTACGCTTTAAATATTATTGATGCCCTATCCAAGCCTACAAAATTCAATTTATTAGCTTTGAAAAGATCTGCTGATTTAGTCATTGATAATACTGAGAAAGAAGAATCATCAGATGAACAAGAAGTGAAAACTAATGAAAAGAGTTGGAAGGAAAAGTTTATTGATGCGAAAGGTCTTGAACACTTTATCAAATTGCTCTTCTTCGAAGAGCTCCATAAGTTAGATGAAAATGGTATCTGGAGCGAATGGCAACAGGATTGTATGGCTCCTCTTTTAAAGCTTCTTTCGCATTTAGCTATGCACGATGATGACGAGGCGGATTTTCGGCGAAGGAGGCAACTTAAAAATAAAGTTTTCCGTCTAAGAGACTCAGTTCTTCAATCTGTTGACGTAAAAGTTATTGTTCAAAAACTTAAACAAATTATATACGATGTAACTGCCACGAAAGACGATTGGCAATTAGGTTCGCCTACACGTTCTAGTCTAGTGCACTTTACATTCAAGTTGCTCAATGCGTGGTGCTTGTGCTCTATGGATAAGGAAGCTTTTTGTGAAGGTAATTTATCTTCCTGGTTAAGGCGTTTATTAATTCTTGAACCAGAGCCAACCGTTAGGCGCGAAAGTACAAGTGGTTTATATGCTCTATGTATGGGACAGACATCTCACGGACACTGTGGATATTCTTTTATAAAAGTTCTTGTCAAAGCATTACTCAATTGCTTGGACGATGCTCTCAAGTTGCCGCCTGTACAAAGGCAAAGACCAGTTGAATGTCAGGATAAAGACTCTGACATTTTGGGACCAAATTGTCAAGATTTTTTTAAACTGTTACAAGATTTAGTTGAAGGAATCAGAAATGAAGACGTAAGAGAATCATGGAAAAATGGATGGGGAGGTTTGAACTTGGATGAAGTCATTCAAAGAATATCAAATTTAATTCAAAATCGATCAATAATTGAAACAAGACACGATTCTATTCAAGATCAATCACTTATTGGACTTTTAAATATTTCTAAAGTTATTGCTAAAATGAATCCACCATTTAAAGAGACAGAGGAAGGTAGAAAACTCACAGAATACGTATTTTGGTGTTTATTTGCACTACCCGACAAGCAATCAAGAAATTTACCAAAATGCAAATCAGACTCTGCTAGATATGCAGCTTATAACTTGTTAATGGCTATGATGCTCGAGAGTGAAGAGAATTTCATGTTTATACATAAAAAGGTTGAAGAAGAACAATCCACCGTTTCCCAGTCAATTACTGGTTGGGATTTATGCCCTCTTGAGGAAGCTCGAGCTGGCTGTGGCTACGTTGGACTAACTAATTTAGGAGCAACTTGCTACTTAGCCACATGTATGCAACATGTTTATATGGTGCCAAAAGTTCGCAAAGCCCTGTTGGAAACGTCATTCGGCTGTTCACAAGATGCCTCGTTGAAAGAAATTCAAAAGATGTATGCTTTTTTGATGGAGTCTGAGCGAAAAGCATATTCGCCAAAGGGTTTATGCTCAGTCTATCTGATGGATAGACAACCTTTGAATACCACTGAACAAAAAGACATGAGTGAGTTTTTTGCTGATCTCTTATCCAAAATGGAAGAAATGGATGAAACATTAAAGCTTACTGTTAAAAATTTATTTGGAGGTGTTATTAGCAACAATGTAGTTTCATTGGACTGTGGTCATGTTAGCCGGACTACAGAAGATTTTTATACCGTTAGATGTCAAGTTGAGGGAAGAAAAAATCTGTATGAATCATTAGACGAAGTAACTATAAAAGATGTTTTAGATGGGGATAATATGTATACATGTTCAGTTTGCGAGAAAAAAGTAAGGGCGGAAAAGCGAGCTTGTTTTAGAACCCTGCCTAGATACTTATGCTTTAACATAATGCGATATACATTTAATATGTTAACGATGACTAAAGAAAAGATAAATACTCATTTCTCATTTCCGATGAAAATGGATATGTCTAGATACATGGAATGTAATTTAATGAATTCAACAACTGGTGAAAACGATGGACATCCATTAGATACTGAAAATTTTGAATTTGAGCTAGTTGGAGTAACTGTTCATACGGGAAATGCTGAAGGAGGTCATTATTACTCATTTATCAGAGATAAATGTAGAGAAAAAAGCGACGAAAGCAACTTATATCCATCATCTCCTGCTTGGTTTATGTTTAACGATTCCGAAGTAAAACCATGGGATCAAGCACATATGGCAAGCGAATGCTTTGGTGGTCATATGACTAGTAAGACATATGACTCCGTACATGAAAAATATATGGATCTATCATACGAAAAATCAAATAGCGCTTATATGCTATTTTATGAACGTATTCTACCGAATGCTCCAGTTGAAAAGTGTCAAGTTGAACTAAGCTCTGAGCTGGCCGATTGGATCTGGGAAGATAACATGAAATTTTTAAGAGAAAAGCATTTGTTTGATACTCGATACTTTCAATTTGTACAAGATATGTGCACGACTGTTGCTCATACTATTCCATCTAGCACAAAATTAAACATATCTCTTGCTCGTTTATTATGTACTTTTGTAATGGATATTCTTCTACACGCAAGGGAAAAGACCTACATGATGAAATGGGTAGAAGCTTTGAGCTCACATTTAACGAGGAGCTTGCAAACATCGGATTGGTTTTTTGTTACTCTTGTTGAAGATGATATGAGGTGGCCTAAGCAAATTTTATTAAAATGTCCGAACAATATCACTAGGGAAATATTTCAAAGACTTGTCGTTCATGTTGCTAAAATGCCTGAACAACGTTTAATATCTTCAGATGACAGAGAATCAAATTTAGCGAAATTCCTACTTAGTCTTTTAGAATTATTACACGTAAAAAATGCTACTTATTGCAAACATATGAGCCAATATTTTGCTTTGGTTATCGATTTTGTTCGTCTTGGGCCTATAGAAGCAGAATTTATGAGGAAAAATTGCGCAATTTCTCACTGCGTTGATTTTTACTTGAGAAGATCAGCTCAAAGGGCAACAAAGAAGCCTTCCAACGACATTATAGGACCAAATTTGCCACTAATCTCGCCAGATATTATGGAAGTACATTCTAGTGATGAGGACGATGACGAAGAAGATGAACGAGAGCGATTATCCTCTCTAGATAATATGGTTCTTTTAACTGTGATGCTCGTCGACGATAGCCGCGAAGAATTAGACTCTCAACTAACCCTAACCGATAGCGATACTAAAGCACTTTACCAAGAGGATTTCATATTTTTAAGCCGAGTTATCAGAGATGGGGCAAACGGTCGGCATATTTTAAAATTGATCTTGTCTTTGGTTCAGGGTGACGAAGACCTCGTAAACCGGGTAATAAAAACATTAGTAAACGGAATGACAGGAATGAAACAAAGAATTTCTGGCCCTTTTTCAAAAATGTTAAGCTTATTATCTGAACAGGAAGAGTGTGAGGCGGCTGTCCAAAATGTTTTATGGTCAAAGTTATCAGAAAGCCCCATACATGTACTTGAGTGGTTCGGTGAAATGGTGCCAAAAATTGAAACTATTAGATTATTCGTTAAAAATAGAATGTCGGATTGGGTTTGGAATTATTTGGTTATAAATCCTGATTTGAAGGTTAGAAATTTTGCGTACTGTCTATTTATAAGGCTGGCGCCATTGCATCAATATCGATATAGTTCATTCCCATCTCCTTTATCACCAAAGACTGTTCATAGGATAATTCATAATTTCGCCTTGTTGAGAGACGTAAATCTACCACAAGAAATTCGCAAAGAACTTCATGACGTTTTGGAATACGCTTTATCTCTTCTATCAGATGTTAATAAATATTACGACCCCGTCTCTCACGGCGCTAATTTGTTAAACAACTATTTTAACGCCATAGCAATGCTGTTATTTTCGAAAGCCGAACAAATGATATGCAAAAATTACCTAATAGAAGCATGGAATATCTATTATCCCCGATTAACCCACAATTCAAATAATCCTCAAGCATCTTGTTCCTGCTCTATGACAAAACAAGGAATATTTCAATTCCTTCATAATGCATGCGTTGATTGTACTGATAATCTTCAAACATTAACTGACTGTGAAACATTTGTTAAAAATATTCCATTTAATTATATTCTGGCCGATCACGAAGATCCAGAGACGATTCGTTACAATGCTTCATCTTTACCCACCTTCTACGGGCTTCTTCGAATGTGTTGCAAACATTCAAGGAAGTTTGCTAGACACTTAGCCTTTCATGAAAATCTAGCTTGGGCTTTCAAAAATATTTTACCTTATCCAGCTAAATATGCAAGAACCATAAATGAATTACATGAAATCATGCGTTTCTTGGGTTCAAAATATCCAGAATATACCGAAGAAGATATCGAAGATGTTAATCGATTTAGAGAAGATTGTGCTAAGCAATTGATTGAAAAGATTGATCCTTGTTGTCATTGGTCTGTTATAACTTTTGTCATAAGAACTTTGGTACATACGGATAGGGAAAAAATCTTAGCTGTCGAAAATCAAGCTATACCCAAATTGTTTCAAAGTATTTGCTCTCTACATAAGATGTACTACGAAGCAACTGCCTGTAACGTCCTACCCGATTTAATAGACGTTTTAGAATGTCTGGAGCCATTATTGAAGATTGCACATACGCACTCTTTCAAAAATTCAAGGATTCATCGAAAATGGCCTCAAAACGCTGATATTCTACCGCGCTTGGTCACTTTGTTGAATGCTCACGCCTCTCATGAATTACGATCAGCTACAATCAGCGTTCTTAAACAGATGCTATTGAACTATCAAGTAGAAGCTGTTAAGCAAATGACGAGCGTCCTACTAAAAGAAATGGAAAAATTACCACAGCCTCACCCACCAATGGGTCAATATTGGCCATCTAGAACGTTTAAAGGTCAAGAAAAGCGTACTGTTAGAGCACATTTTGCCATGAGATTCTGTCCAAAGTATTTAGAAGCAGAAAAAGGCTTAGATAAAGAGTACGACGCAAAATTAGAGCAGTATTTTGAATCATTCTATTCAGTTATGGACTTGTTGGTTCGAGTCGCAATTAATGCAAGTTGTCTAACTAAGGAGGTAGCTAGATTGAGTAGCTTAGCTGGATGTGATGGTGCACCACTTCACTCTACAACCTATGCAAGAGTTTGGAGAGATATTTTTAAATCTTCATCAAACGCTAGTGAAATGGCTATGAAACAATTACGATTGTGTGATATAGAAGTAACCGATTATTTATTTTTGGTTCTCTGTAAATATCCGAAATCCCTTGCTTTACCACCCATTTACGATTTCTGCAAAGTGGTACTTTACGAATTTATCAAACCCATGTTTGAAAGGAAGCCTACTCTACTGGATGAGTATATGCCTAAAATAATGGCGATAGCCGCACGTAACCGTATCGAGCTATCTGATTTACTCCACATTGAAGGTGACGTCAGAGCCATTGATCTTATCTTATCTGTTCTGGAAAGAACGCAAGTGAATAAAGATAATATATTTCCTGTCGATTTAATTGACGCCATTAGAAAATTAGATTATCTATTTTATGAAAAATCTGAAAATAGCTCGGCTGACGAAACGGATGAAGAGAAAGGTACTAAAATTCTATTTTACTAAAATACTAATGTAAATACTAATCTGTTTTTTTTTATCTTAGATTCTCTGACAGAAACGGAAGTTCCGCGGAAGAGGCGTAAAACATCTTCATCTAGTAGTGATCATAATTCTCTATCTCCACCCAGAAGGCGCGAAAGTAAAGATGACGAGCCAGAAGTTAAAAAGAGAAAAGAATCGGCAAAGGACGCAGAATTAAAAAGCGTACGAAGCCTAATTCAAAATATTCTATCGAAATTTCCTGTCGAAACTACCTCCACGGATGCAAATGATGAGGACGACGACGACGACGACGATGACGACGACGACGACGAAGAAGAAGATGAAAGAAGCAGTGGACTAGATGTACTGTAAATAAGTTTCAAGGGTGTTTTTAGGTATTTTTCTCTTCGGCAGACAATTAACTAATTTAACTACGGTTATTATTGATTATTTTTTTTTTTTCAATTTAAGTCAACTTAAATTATTAGAGATTGTAAAATATACATAATGAATTTTGAATGATTTCTGTCACGTTGGGTTTACACTTGACTGTGATGCCAACTTCTTCAGCGTATTCAAAACACTTCCATCTTTTGCTCCTTCTGTATCCCTTTCAACTCTGTCAACCGTGTGTTGCTGAATGTCACCTTTTTCATTCAAAAAAAATGTCGATACCCCGTCAAACCAGTTAGATTCATCATCTCTTTCCCTTGAATATTTACTACCGGGAAGAAATTTATAAAACTGAAGAAAAACACGTGTCTGAGGCACTCCAGTTATTCTCCACCTTATACGAATAGCTTTTTCTCCTTCGTGTATCGTTACGCGTAATAAATGAGTTTTGATATTTGCAAATTTGAAGTGACCATAGATCCTTATCTTGGCCATCTCCCAAACATAACTTTTAATACCTACTGTTTTATAAGACTGATTCCAATAATTATTTTCAAATATCACATCTAATGCATAGGCTCCATATTCCTGGGGTCTAATAAACATTGTTGGTAGTTGATCAACTAGAATTTCTCTTATAGCGTGTAAATGAGCTAGGTTTTTATCAGATTTTTGCGATGGTCCGGTCGAATTTACTTCAGTGGAAAATAAGCAAGAATTTTGCGAGTTAAACATTGAGTCCAATTGCTCCAGAGATAACGATGGCGATATTATGGGAGACCACTTAATCAATTGTATATTTCTTAACGAGTGTGAAGGTTGACGACTGTTCAATTTTGATGCGACCGAGTTAACGGCCATTCTGTGAATATTTAAAGCTTTTCCAGCAGTAGATTGTAATATTTGCCGAGTCTAAAGATTTAAAAAGAAATACTATCTCTATTAAATTGTAAATGAAACTTATGGATTATTATATTTTATGCAATTGTGCTACAAACAGGTATCATATCGGCTGTATTACAAAACGATTATAAAATATGAGCAATTTTCTAAACCACGACTTGACTTCTAATGTTTGTCCTTCACCTTCACCTTCAGTGTTACTTTTTGAATATTTCGTCTAATTGAAAAATTTTGAATTCTCATTATGATAGCGATTTAAACGGATACTTTTCTTATTAAAAAATATTATGTTAAATATTAAATAATAAGTTACAGATTCTCTTTGAGTTTCTTTAAAAAAGAAGTATTATTGAACGAAACCTGGTATAAATTTCGCGAATCGATCCTCAAAGACTTAAATCGACGGCCATTCGAGTTTGCTACTTATAGGGCTATGCAGTTCAATAGCATCTTCTCTCAATGATTAGGCAAATAGCCTTTCATCATTAACTATATCGACAGAAGCCATGGGAGAAAACGTCAAGCAATTTTTGCATACATGGCTTATGCAGAAGAAGAAGTTAAGCCCTCAGTATCAGTATAGAGCATCCGGTAGTAAGCATAGACAGCGTTTTACTTGCGAATTAAAAGTTCAAGGTTATGATTATATTGGAATTGGGAATTCTACGAATAAAAAAGATGCTCAAAGTAATGCAGCGGATGATTTTATTAATTTTCTTGTACGTTTAAGCGAAATTTCGGAAATTGAAGTATCTTCAATAGCCAGGCCAAATAGAAGTACCAATTCTGCACACTCTTCAAATGGAGCTCTCCAAATCGATTCACAAAACCCCCATTCTTCTCGATCAGCGGAATCTACCGATTGTAATTTAAGTAATTTAAATAGTGAAAAGACTGATGTACCGTCTAGTTATTTAATGGCTTTACAAAATAAAAAGAACGTTGAAGCCAATGAAGAAGTTGACTTAACGGCTGCAATTCACGGTAACTGGACAATGGATAATGCTAAATCGAGATTAAATGAATATTTTCAAAAAAATCACATTAAAGCTGATTATCAGTACTCAACTCTGGGGCCAGATCATAATAGGTATATAAAAAATGTTGTCCAATATATGTGCTGTATGTTGACGTTCCTCTAGAAAAACGTTCGAAAAAAAGAACAATCATAATTTTATTTTAACACAGGAGTTTTATAGCTGAAATGAAGATTTACATAAGTAAATTGGGAAGAAGCCTTATTGGAAGAGAGCATGGCTCTAACAAGCAAATAGCTTCGAAAAATTGCGCTCTGTCTCTTGTGCGTCAACTATTTCATTTCGGTATTATTGAACAATATGATGGTGAGAAGAAGAAATGTACGACAATGGAAATTCTACCGTACGAAATGAAAATATCAGAAGAATTAGAAGCTGAGATCGACGAGGTTCTTTCTTCGTTTAATATAACACCTCAAGATGTTGGACTCTCTGAAGATACTCCGTCGCAATTGATAAGTGATGTAGTTGTAGATTCATTCGAAGAAGTAGATGAACCTTTCTCTAACGGAACTGTGCAATGGTCACCCCCTCAAAGGAATTGGAATGCCTGGAAAGCAATGAATATTGACGAAGGCCCCCTAGCCCATAAAAATTTAGACTCAATCAGCTTGGATTTACTAAATGACTTTCATGAACAGCAAACAGAAGCGGAGTTTGGCAGGAGGAAAAAATTTCGTGAACAACTACCCGTACACTCTTTAAAAGATGTAATTATTGACAAAATAGAAAAGAATTCTGTTGTTTTGATTAGGGGAGAAACCGGTTCTGGAAAAACAACTCAAATACCTCAATATGTTTTGGAACATTTTATTAAAATGGGTAAAGGTTGTTCTTGCAACATTGTTATAACTCAACCTAGAAGGATTAGTGCTATATCAATAGCTGAAAGAGTTAGCTATGAAAGGTGCGAAACTTTAGGTACATCTGTTGGATATAGTGTACGCTTCGAATCAGTATTACCAAGGCCATTTGGAAGTATGCTATATTGCACCATAGGAAGTCTATTGCGTAAGCTCGAGAATGGCATGCGAGGAATTTCTCATGTATTTGTTGATGAAATTCATGAAAGAGACTTAAATACTGATTTTTTATTAGTTATCTTGAGGGATATGGTTAGATCCTATCCACAGTTACGAGTCGTATTAATGTCGGCAACAGTTGACACTTCACTTTTTACGGATTATTTTGGCTCAGTGGAAATTGTTCAGGTTCATGGTCGCCAACATCCAGTAACAAGATATTTCCTCGAGGATATTGTGGAAATGTTGAATTTCAAGCCAACACCTGATACTTTTCGAACAAAAAAACGAAAGAGGCCAAATTCATTTTTACCCGTTGGAGAGGATGACGATGACGAAGACAATTTAGTTTTGGGGCGTGAAGATCCGGAAAATATGAATTTAAAAGTTTCAGAAGAATATAGTGCAGAAACTCGAAAGAGCGTTTCCTTGTTAAGTGAAAGAGAGATATCCGTAGAACTCTTTGAATCTTTGCTCATACATATCAAGAGTTTAAATATACCTGGATCTATTCTTGTTTTTTTGCCTGGTTGGAATTGGATAGTCATGCTTCAAAAATATCTTCAGCAACACGCGACGTTTGGTAGCAGTAATTATATTATTCTTCCATTACATTCTCAGGTACCAAGGGAAGATCAGAGAAAAGTTTTTGAGCATGTTAATGATGGTGTTACGAAAATTATTTTATCTACGAATATTGCTGAGACTTCAATAACAATCGATGATGTCAGTTTTGTAATAGATTCTTGCAAAGTGAAAAGGAAACTGTTTACAACTCACAATAATATGACAAACTATACAACCGTATGGGCCTCTAGAACTAGTTTAGAGCAACGTCGGGGAAGAGCGGGCAGAGTTAGGCCGGGAAAGTGTTTTGTTCTTTGCACGAAGGCAAGATTTTTCCATTTGGACGAGCATTCAATTCCAGAAATATTGCGAACTCCCTTACATGAAATTGCTTTGAGTATTAAGCTATTACGCTTAGGATCAATTGGTACTTTTCTAGCGAAAACCGTAGAACCACCATCGATAGATACGGTCATTGAGGCGGAAGTTGTTTTAAAAAACCTGAAGGCTCTTGATTCTAAATGTGAGTTAACCCCTCTGGGTCGAATACTTGCTCGCCTGCCAATAGAACCTCGGCTAGGAGTAATGATTATGTATTGTTGCGCTTTTTCTTGCACTGACATGGCATGCACAATTGCAGCTATGAGCACTTTTCCAGAGCCATTCATTATTCCACCCCAAAGAAAAGGAAAATTACTCAATCAACATAGAAGTATGGCGGGGGATAGATTTAGTGATCATGTCGCCTTACTGAAAGCTTACGATCTATGGTATCAGGCATGCTTAAATGGGGAACAAGAAGAGTCATCTTTTTGTGAATATAAATCTTTGAATATTGGAAATTTAAGAATGGCTTCTGAAGCAAAACAACAACTTATTGATATTCTTATAAACAGCGGGTTTTCCGAGGAAAGTTTTAATTCAGTAGATATAAATCCATATGGCCCTGACGAAAATTTGGATACAGTTACCGCCTTTTTGGCTTATGCTGTTTATCCCAACGTTTGTGTTTATAAGAAAAGACGGCAAGTAATTACAACCGAAAATAAATCAGCTCTCATACATAAATCATCCGTAAACTGCGTTCAAGATGATCTGGTACCTTCCTCACCATTTTTTGTGTTTGGAGAGAAGATTAGAACAAAAGCAGTATCATGCAAACAAATGACTATGGTTACTCCCATACATCTATTGTTGCTATGTGTTCGTTCAGTGAAAGCTTGGGGGGAAGAAAACGTTTTACTAGATGATTGGATTAGAGTGAAAATTAAAACTACAGTTGCTGCAAAGATAACTGCTTTACGACCAGCCATTGAATCTTTGATTATAAGAATAGCATCAAATCCTGAGAATGCTGTGTATGACAATGTTTCTCATCAAAAATTACTTAATCTGGCTCGAAAATTGTTTAGAAGAGAGTCTGTAACTTCCCATGCTGATAATAAAATAAATCAAACTCGTATACCTTTACAAACTCCAATGGATCACACTCTAAAGCGAGGCTGTTACAGACACTACCAATCTTGGCCAAGAAATAGAGGTCAAAGAGATCAACAAGGTGCATGGAGATATCCCCCAGGTCAAGGATCTCGCATAAACTTTCGCCCTGATATTGCTCAATTTCCTCAGAAGTCTGAAGTACAATTCCAGTTTCCAGAAAATTCTGAATCAGAAGTGTCACGTTTACCAAACGAACATTTAATCTCAAGGGGGGCTGAAAGCGATAATATATCGCCAAATCATAGTGTACCTTTGTTACCAGATGCGAATTTTAGAAACCCTTTTAGAGGAAGAAGCTGTGAGTTTATCAGAAGGCCATACGACAATCGTCGCAACTTCAGTCGGCCATATAGAAAACCATTCCGACGTGGATGTTGGTAATATCGAAACTATTGTAAGATGTAAAGCAAAATAATAAAATAAATTTTTTGAAAGAAGTATTTTCTTTGGTCTTTTATTTTTACATTGAATTTAGTAAAAATGAAAAGAGGTTAAAGCACACTTTGCGGTCAGAAATAAGAAAGAATCCGAATTAAGCTCCATCTGCCCACGGTGTGAAGTCGAAAGCTGGAATAATGTTACAATCAACAACCGCGTTATAGTTCAAATCCCACAGTAGCTTATATTCTGATAGCTCTTTTCCTTCGCTCATGACATAGTCGATTAACTCCCTAAAAATTTGCATGCATTATTTAATACAAATTATAAACAAAAAACATATATATTTACTGAATATCTGGGAAGACTTGTCTAATAGGTTTCTTAAAGACTTCGGGTTGAATTTCAACAATATTCGTATTTGCGCACAAAATACTTGACAATTTAACCTTTCGCAAAGCAGTTAATTGGGCTACAATAGTAAAAATATAATTGATACATATGAACAAAATTATAGATATTCTCTTAATATGGTATTGTAGTGAAGAACGCTTTTATTTTCAAAAGTTACTTACGCATAGTAAATTGACCTGGATTTTCGTGCCAGAATCTATCACCTTTCCTCAGCATTTTAAACTGTCTACCAATAATGCACTGAAAAGTTGGTCCTACTTGAGAACCTTCTACCAAAACTTCGCTCATTGCTCCAGCGAATAAATCAATATCATCGACATGGCTATTTCAAAACAAATTGAATAATTAGAAAATAAATGTGCAATGACTTTAAATGTAAAGAAGGAGTTTACTCGTAAATTTGCGAAAATTTCGTACGAATACTCGGTGGAATATCTACAAGTCCGTTAAAGGAATAAGCTCTAGACAAACCGCAGAAATCTCTGTATTCATTATAGCCTATAGAAGATCAAACGTATGAAAGAAACTATAGATAGGGATTCAACTAAAAAATATTCGCATCCTACCTGGTATACCATGATCGCGACCCCTTTGAATATTTAACGACGGCAGATCAGTTCCAGTACCAAAAGGTGGATTAGCAGTAAACATATGACTCGAGATTATTTTTGAAAAAACTCTATCAGCATTCTTAAGGTCGTTCTCAATAGACGCTTTTAAAAGGTTACCTTGTCCTAAATGTACAGATTTTGTTGGTTGAAAGAAGAGCTATAAAACAAGTAATAATATTGAAATATTGTTTGTATCTGCTTGTCTGTGTTATTAATTAAACTCTAACCCTTGAATATTCTATATTAGTGTTGTTTATAGTTAGGTGATTTGGAATTTGAGCATGACCAAACCTAAAGGCAGCTGTTGAAAATTCAGTTCTAATCGACGGGTCAACTTTCGAAGTATAACCATAATAATACTCTTTTGCGGGTGCCAAATTCAATTCATATTTAGCCATATGATCTTTTCCTAAGATAGCTGGTAAGTATTCATCATAGGCCACTATTTGCATAATAGCCCCCATAATCTTTCTAGCTTCTTGGAATACTTTTTCTCCCGACCAAGAGGGGTTGACATATTTCAATCCTTTCGCTAAATAATTATGATGTCTCATAAATAATGTATGATGGCTGATGAGCAAAACCTGTTCGTTAGCTCTTACGTCACCAGCATCGAAACACATTTCTTTATCATTATTGAAGCTCTTGCAAGATTTATCTAGATTCCCTATTGGCAAATGGTGGTGACCTGTTGTTGGTGTTGATCTTAAAGTGCCATCATCATCAAAATTTCTTAAAGCATCTGCTTGCTGCTTCGTCGAACCGTAAACGTTTGACGCGTCAATATAGCTTGATAGTTGATTAACGTGTTCCCTTGGTCCAATTGAACAGGCCAAATTTGGACTCTCTTGCGAACGTATAAACTTTAAACATCTTGAAGGTTTAAAAATTGGATCATCGTTTGGAATTGTAATTGGTTCGCATTCTTCTAAAACTGTTTCGCAAAAACTTTCTCCACAATCCGGATTAATCTTTTTCTCTCCTACCGTAATTTTTGCAGTAGCCGTAAAAGATAAATCATGATCCAAAAATTGTCCATAATTCATTATAGCGCAAGTCAAAAACTTATTATGCTTTGTATCATTAGATTGTTGATGAATAGTAAGACTAACAAGTCGAGCGGAAGGCAAAGGTTTATTGTTTTTACCAGTCCTCAGAGAGCTAATAGCTATTTAGATATAAAATTATTTATCAGATAACAAGCTATTTCATACATTTCGTTGGTAACTGTTTGAACTTACAATCGCCGAAATCTGAGGGTAGAAATCTTCTAAGAGGTGTAAATGACCGTCCAATGATTGGATATCTCAAATTATTACAAGCTCCGCTAAAACTCCTAATATTAATATAATTAATTAAATATTTTGTTCAATCTGATGTTGTATACAATATACTACCTGTAAAAGCTATTAGGGTCACAGTTGTACTCGGGCCAAGGACAGGTATTAGGAATAGGATGTAGGAACGGGGCATCTGGTTCTAATTTATGATTGGTGCGTGGAAGTGGTCTATCTCTCCGCGAATAATGACCATACTTTCTAAAGTAGATATAAAAAGTTATGTAGATTATTTTTTTCGAATATACAGTATTTAAATCAATTACTGTTTCTTATATTTTGCAATATGCTCAAGAAGATAACCAGACTCCCCAACCAAACTACCATATTCCATACCATTTGGAAAGATACAACCATTGTGATATTCTGAACCTAACGCCTGCTTTGTATCTCTCTCAATTTTTCTTTTCCAATCCTTTAAAGCTTCTTTAAACATTTCATCTTCAGCTTTGCTTGTGAAAACCGAGACTATCGACAAAGCTACGGTCAACACTACGTTTAATCTGTTGAAATTATGAAAAGGAAGGGAAAAGTTAAATTCAATAAAATGAACATTAAAACCAATGTATTAAATATTTACCCTCTCATGACTGCTCTACACCACTGAGTGAGATTTGTAACTTACTAAAGCTAGTTCTGCTTAACGAGTAGTGTCATTTCTAGAGTACTTGTTTTTTTTTTCAGACCTGGGGTTACATAAATAAAAAGAACTATGAACAATATAGAAATTACAGATATGATGTGACCTTTTTGAAATTTTTAACAATAAATAAATATTAAAGTTAATTTATATCATGAAATATTCACTTTATGAAATACTAGTTATTTGGTGGTTTACGCATGCGCATTGTACACGTTCTTCTAGAAACTGTATATATTTTCAAATTAAAATCATCAGGATATGATCCGACAAATGTGTGAAACAGTACGATTAGTCATTAAACTATAATCTATAACTTTGAACTATAATCTCTGTCGATTTTGTTCTAAAAAATGAGTTGTACAGGTATTTTATACTCTTAACCGCCTATTATCGCTCAATACAATCTTGTCGCTTTCAGAGACCTTACATTCAAATCCTCATCCAAATGATTTATCATTTATCACAGATGATGAAACCCCATCAGCCTCATCGGTTGAGGAACCTATGGATGATGACTCGCAAACGAAAAAGACTGTTGATATATCGCCTAGAAGCGATATTGAATTTTTAAAATATCTACGAAAGAGCAGAGTTTCTCTCGAAAATGTCTCGGAAGTTTATGCCTTTGTTGAACATTCCAGTTCATCATTAAAGCACATAGAAAAAAATGGCACAAATGTTGAAAGCGATGATCAAATTCCTAGAGTAGACGTTACCTCAGTAATAAACACCGGTGTCATGCCCAGTATACCTTTACAGTTACAGCAACCGGTAGATTATGAAGCCGACAATTCGGCTTGCAAATGTTCCCAAATACAACTTCAGAATGATGGAGAAAAACAACAATGTCAAATGACAGATTCTATTTATATGAAAAGTCGTATGTGCTGTGAACTAGCTTTTTCTAATAACGTATTTAGAATTCATGTACGATTACCTTATGTTGTTATGTGTGAGAAACATACCGAAATTGCCAAAAAACACCATTGCTGTACAATATGCGGTCAGCATTGTTTACTTGGTAAATTTTACGTTTGTGAAAAGAAGCATTTAACACACGTCAGATGTGCTAATAGTGTAAAAGTGAAAAAATGCGAACATTGTGATTCTGAGAATTGGAAAGAAGAATTGTTTACACTGAAATATTGTAGTGAGGCTATTCGAAGAGAAATTGTTGAAAAACACGGAGCAGCTCAAATGAAAATTAAAAAAAAAACATATTCTTTAAGCGATGAAGCAAGGAATAAATTACAAAGATCTTTTGCAACTATTTCAGTTAGCAACGATTCATTTTCCAGCAGTCGGACATACAATAATCTACATGCAGCTGTTAAGCATGGAGATACTAGTGGAATTTTGCAATGTATAAGAAATGGTGCTGATCTTGATAAAATAAGCGAAGGATTAACTCCTCTATTGAGAGCTGTGAAAAACTGTGATATAGTTGCCGTTGACATTCTTCTTTGGGCAGGAGCGTCGTTAAGTATAAGAGATGATGAATGCCGTACACCCTTCCTCATTGCGTCTAAAATTGGGAATCTTGACATTGTTAAACAATTGTTGAATTATGGTGCATGCATCTGTGATTTAGATCTTGATGGACGAACGGCTTTGCATATGGCTGCCTTGTCGAATGATTTAGAGGTAGTAAAATTAATAACAGATTTGATTGACGTGGATATTGAGGACAACTGCGGCTATACTGCTCTTATGGACTGCAGTGAAAACCGGTGTGAAAATGTAGCTGAGTTTCTATTGTCATTGGGTGCTAACCCCAATCACGCCGATATCGAAGGTTCGACATCTTTACATTGGGCTGCTTACGGTGGTTCTTTTAAATTGGTTCATTTGTTTGTATCTACCTGCTGTAATCCAAGAATACCTAACAATGCTGGAGATCTTCCACTTCACATAGCTTTACGTCAGGAACATCACGATATTGCTGAATACCTTGCAGGAATTGAAGGGACAAACGTTAAACATAAGAATCAACAAGGAGAGACCGCATTCGATCTCCTACCAAAAGATAAAATTCATCTATTGTCTATGTTTGATAATAGAACAAATTTCGAAGCTATTGTTAGTGAAGATGTGTCAAATGGAAGAGAAAAAATGGCAATACCGGCTTTTAACGGAATCGACGCCGAAACGAAAGTGGACGCTTTCCAATATATAATTCGCAATTACGGATCTTCTCGCGTTGTTTATAATGAAATTGTAAGTCAGAATAGATTCTGTTCTTGCTCCTTTGATTGTTCAGAAAATTGTTCTTGCTCCGAACTACACGGATGTTATGATGAGAATGGTCGTCTTAAATCGAAAGTCTCTGGACCTATATTTGAATGCAGTGTACTCTGCCCGTGCTGGAACAATCGCTGTAAAAATAGGGTTCTAAGTAAGGGAATACAATATAATTTGGAGGTTTTTCGCACAAGCGACAGAAGATGGTCTCTCCGATCTGGTCAATTCATTCCAAAAGGTTCTTTCATCTGCGAACTTAATGGTATTTATGAAAAAGAGAGCAGAAATGAAATATCAGTTTCAATATCAAAACAAACGAGTTTATTCCTAACAACCGATGTGGCTTCAAATATAGGACGATTCGTAAGACGGGATTCTGAGGCCAATTTAATTTACGCCAAAGTGTTCATCAACCAATACGATACAACTTTTCCAAGAATTGGACTATTTGCCAAGAGAAATATACAAACTGGGGAAGAGTTAATATGCGATTTTCGACAAAATTGATTTATCGATTTTATTTTTAATTTCCCTTTTAACATTTTCCTTTAATTTGTAAATTTTTTAGTTTTACTATTTCGAATTCCAAAAAAATTTTTACATAGCTTGCTATTTGTTGTATCGTGCCTTACATACTGTACATACAGTATATACAAACTAACATTTCACAGGAAAAGAGCTTCTTTTCACTCTTCATTTGCGTATTGCTTCAATTTTTATTAGTTATGCTATTACAAGTGGTGATAAAAAATAGACAATCATATCTATGCTGTAACTGATAAAAAAACTATCCATTGATCATAAGAGTATGCTAATAAGTTATAATAAACGTATTACGTTTTTTCTTGTATATAAACGGAAAGTTATTGACAAAAACAGTATTTTACTTGTAATACTCCTGTTCTAACGTGTCAGAAATTGTTCTCAAAAGTTTTGCTGCTGAAACATCAAATCAAAACAAGTTTTTTCATGTCCAGCCATGTTGAAACACTAATCACATTGTCTTTTAAAGAATATAATAGCAAATTCAACTTGTTATAAACATGTCTAATCAAGTAATTATTACTGTAATTCGTATTATATGATTTTTTTTCGCAGACTGACTCTTTCAATTGACAGGCTATTACATGTTTAATTCTGTTTTTCTTTCCCTTTTTTTTTATTAATTTCCCCTTTTCGATGAATCTTTCCATATTGGATTATTTCTATTAGGCTATTCTCTCGTAGGAAAACAACTATTTCGACTACTACATCTACATAGGCTAACTAATATCTTCTTGGGAAAGTGACATGTTTTAATTGCTTAAATGCTTTATCTGCGTTATATTTGCGTAAGTAAAGATATTGTTTTTGAGATTATAAAAAAAAGTTTGGGGGATTTCACAATAAACATTGTCCATGGACATTCTATAGATTTTCATGCCATGACGAAATTCTCTAAGCTAGCTGGTTTAGCATTCAGTAAATGCGTAATGAATATTCATTATTCTATATTTCTTCTTGGTATTACTACCGTAAAAGTTCATACCTCTTTTAATGGTTTCTAAGTGAAGGTTTGTACTTGCCTAAATTACTTTTGAGTTGTATTTAAATTCTGTAGATTATACTATTAACTATTTTAAGTATCTGCAAGGTTTAGTGAAAACGTTGTAATATGTAGTAAAAAAGTATTATTTGACAGAAACTTTTCAGAATTTTACGTTTGTTGTAATCTTATTCAAAATTAAAAATTAAATTTCTAAAATGTTCAATGAGTGCAAGCTTCTCTTGTATTTCTTTCGGATGTAAAAAAAAATAGAACTTTTAATATGGATACCGCTAGTAAATGGAATTAGTTTCGAAATATATGAATATTCACTACCCTGTTATAGTGCTTGACGGAACTCGTCCTATTTCGTATTTAAATCGGTTACTAGTTCCGTGCCGAAATGTTCTAAATTATGAGGGGACAGCATCATTCGGAGATGGGAACCAACTTTTCTACTCAACCAACTCTAGCAAAAATGGCCTCAACCGAGGACTGTGAAAAACCATCGAAATCCCGTAATTCTACCTCCGAGTCTAGTTCTAATGATTCCGTCGAACCAGCCCGACTATCTAACCTCCAAAAAATCACCCAAAGAAAGGAACAAATTAAAAATTTATCAAGAGAGAAGATGGTGGAAAAAATTGCCATTTATTCACAGTGCAAAGTAAACAAAATACTGAATTCTTAGTACTCAAGCCGTGTTTTCTTTTTTTTAATATTAATACTTATTGATTACAGATGGATCAATGCAAATGCACCGGTTGGAAAATGAACAAAGAAAATGATATTGAAGAAACAGTGGAACTTTTAAGCAATTGTCGCTGTGGTCATCCCTTCGGTTTGTAGAATTTCATTTTCATTAGCTTTATTTTAAAAGAAAATAACTCTAACAATATCAAAGAAAATAGTAAAGTCATTAACCTTTCTTTAGAAAACCATGTTTCTCATCTAAAGAGTTTAGAGGATGAAGTTTTACAAAAGTTAACAAGAATTACGTTAGATTTCGAACATATTTATCGATGCGTTCATAAGGAAGAGGATGCTGACGTTAAACAAGTTTATTTTTATATGTTTAAGGTAAATTCAAATGAGAATTAAGAGAGAAATTTGTGATTGTTCTTTAAAAAACGCTCTATTTACATTTTAATTTAGATATTTCGAAAGAGTATTCAAAATTTATCTGATCCAAAAGATGAAGCTCAGGAGCATTTAGGTTCAGTCCCTTTCGAAAATCCCTCAATACAAAAAGCAATAATGAATTTTGTCTCATTTAAATATGGAAATTTGGATCAAACTCAATGGCAAAATATGTACGATTTATCCAAAATGTTCTTACACTATATTAATCATTGGAAATTAGAAACTCCTTCTGTTAAAAGGAAAAATTCCCCCGAAGAAGAATTTTCAACTTACAAAATGAATTATACAAGGTTTCTATTAGCTCGTCCCTTTTAAATCATACAAGATATATAATAGTTAATGTCTTTATAGATGGCTTTGCTATTGCCATGTGCCTGTAATGTGTGATTCGCTACCAAAGCACGAATTATGCGAAATATTTGGCAAAACATTACTCCAGACAATATTTACTAGTGTTTCAACCCAATTAATGACAAAATTAACATCCGAGAAGGATAGAATGCCTGTTGAAAAAAGAAATATTATTTTCGAGCATATGCCAGTCTTTTTAGAGAATCTTGAAGCGGAAGTTGTAAATAAAAGTTCAACAATCTGGGATGATGCTTACGTAGATAGCAATTCTAGAAGCCATACTACTCCGAAATCAAGTAAACTTAATCTATTTTTCAAATTGCTTGTTGTTATAAATGTACTGTTTTACCAAAAAAGTAGTTAAATCAGAACCTGGAATGAATTACACAATCTCAGAGAGTAGATCTTCTTCAAGAAGAATAGCTGCTCAGCAAAGTAGAAATGTTTCTACGACAACAAAAAGGAAATTATATCATTCGGATAGCGACGATAGCCTTGGAATTGCAACTAAATTGTAAATATATGTTTTACTTTCTTCTTTACAAACAGTCATAGTCTTTATTAATTTGTTGTTTTTTTAAATATATTCTCAGAGCTTATAAGCCGCCCGAAGGAGATATAGCAAGTGAGACACTTGACGAAGTTATAGAAGAGCTAGAGAATGAGGGAATTTTTGTTGGACCTGAAAAAAATACACCGGAAGTTGGTACTCCTGTTTTACACGGAGCTCGCGACGAAGCAGCTAGAATAGAGGAAAGAAAGGGCATTATTGAATTGCATGTCATTTCTAATAGTCTCAAGAGAGACGTTGATAAAAAATGTTTATTATGGTTAATTGGTCTTCAAAACGTGTTTTCCCATCAATTGCCTAGAATGCCGAAAGAATATATTACACGATTAGTGTTCGATCCTAAACATACCTGTTTAGCATTAATAAAAGATACAAGAGTAATTGGTGGAATTTGTTTTCGAATGTTTCCAACTCAGGGATTTACCGAAATTGTATTCTGTGCTGTTACGGCCAATGAGCAGGTTAAAGGATACGGTACTCATATAATGAATCATTTAAAAGACTATCATGTCAAGAATAAAGTTTTCCATTTTCTCACGTACGCCGACGAATTCGCCACTGGTTATTTTCAGAAGCAAGGCTTTACAAAAAATATATCATTACCTAAAAATAGATATGTGGGTTTCATTAAAGAGTATGAAGGTGCAACTCTGATGTGCTGTCAACTAAATCCAAATATCATATATACGTCCATTAGTCAAATAATCAAAAAGCAAAAACAAGTAAGAAAATATTATCCATATTTTTCTCTTTTAATAAGAATGAATCCTTTTCTTCAGATTGTTAGAAAATTAAAAGAAAAAAAACAGAAGATAATAGAAAAACAATATCCAGGATTAACTTGCTTTAAAGATGGAGTTAAGCAAATTCCCATAGAATCCATTCCTGGAATTATAGAAGCCGAATGGAGAGCAGATTCAGAAATGTATGTTACTTTTTACATTTTTACCAGTTGACAATTACTAATATAGTCGATATTTTTCCTAATTTAGAAGCAACGATACATCTATGACCACCGAACAGATGCACAGCTCTATGAAGACAATTATTAACTACCTTAAAGTAATAATTTAATAATTCATTTTTTTCTTTGATATCGTACTATTAAACGAATTGTTTTTAATTTATTTTTATAGGCTCATCCTAGTGCTTGGCCTTTTCTAAAACCGGTCGATAAGGACGAGGTTCCCGATTATTACGATCATATTAAATTTCCAATGGGTAAATTTTCAATTGATTGGCGTTCGCTTACAAACTTTCAAATTTCTATTTTGCAGACCTACGAACAGTATCAGAACGATTAAAAGCTGGCTATTATTGTCATAAAAGACTATTTATCGCCGATATTAACCGTATATTTACAAATTGTCGAGCATATAATGACTCAACAACAGAATACTATCGGTGTGCTGATCGTTTGAATACTTTCTTCAATAACAAACTCAAAGATCTCAACCTATCTGATTAAGCATACGATGAAGATCAGTCATATTTATTGAAGGTTTATCTTCTCTTTTTATATTTCGAAAACTGAGATTCAATTGGAATATTTTAATATGAGCAAACCTCACTCTTTAAGTCATTATTTTTATTATATTTTCCCAAATTGTCAATAAGTTATTGTTGGAAATGATAAATAAAAAAACATTTGTTGAAACGTTAAAACTATTTGCATATTAATATATTCAAATTTTTTTTACAGAAATTTCTATAGAAGTAAATGAATATGCAAATTTTAGTGAATTGTTAAAATAAATTAAAAAATTGTTTATTTAATATGTTTTATACTATTAAAAATCTTCTATAATTCCTTCATTCTTTTTGCTCTGTTTTTTTTTTGTTTTTTCTCCAAACAGTTCAATATTACAAAAAGTAACGAAATAATTCTTGATATATTCTCTCGACTCTTAAACTTGATCTTGATAATAATTGTTAACGATTTATATCCTTAATTTACAAAACTCCATTACTCTTAACTTATCCAATACGAAATTCCGGCGTCTTCTCTTTCATTCACACAAACTACATCTCTAAACTTGTCTAGTATTGTTAGAATTGTTGATCTTTTCATATTTTCTCTATACATTATATCTTCTATATGATGTTCACCATTCAGATGTGGTACTATCCTATATGTATATATATATATATATATATATCAGTAAAATAATAAACTTAAGATAAGAAGATGAAAACTGATCGGTCCTTACGAAAGAAATAATTTTAGATCCTCTTCATTTTGTGCAGCAGGACAGCTTTGTAATATATCTTTAATATCTGGATATTTATTTAATTCTTCATTAATCGAATCGTTAACTTCTATAGAAATTGGATTTGTTTTTGGTTTTTCATCATATTTCTCCAAATAAACATAAGTGTGATGTTGAATTATTTGTTTATGCCTTAACAACCATTTGATTATCTCTGTTATTTGCATCTATATAAATATAAACAAGTTAATAAGAATTATTAATTAAATAATTAAATGTCTAAATAGTAAATATTACTTTTTGTTGACGTTTATTAAATACGCTGAATAAGTCACCGACTCGAGTTGGTAAGGAGAATTGCGAAAGAACATCGGGTAATTTACGTTTGCATTCATCAAAAAATGAATCAGCTAAAGTTGAATTTCTAACGGAAAAGGAATAAAAAAAGCAAAAATTATTTAGATTATAAATATAGAAATTAATCTTTACGGTCTACAATCTGCAGATGGAGAAACGCAATAAACATTATGTTCGCAAAGGGGATAAATAACTAAAGCCTTGCCCCAATAAACTAGATGAGCTACAGAATCGAAAACCTAAATAGAGAAAATAAAAAGCAGTTTAAATCTACAGATTAATAATATAATAAATATTCTAGATAGGTAAATAAATTATACTCAACATGTTGAATAGGTAAATCAGCTAAATTTGCTAATTCAGGTAAACTTTTAGTAACATTTGCAACTTTGATAATTCGTACTAAATTTGGATTTGCTTCAGGTTGTAACTTTTGTAAAAGGTCTTCTTTCTTCTCAGTAATAATAAAACTATGATAAGGTCTACGTAGATTTGAAAAAAGAGGGAAGACTGTATTATTAATAAAGTTAATTTAGAAGAGAATACCTTACCTAATTGAATTTATATGTCGTTCAATTTGTGAAAACTGTTCAAACAAATAAATATACATTTTATACACAAATACAAAACTGGTAATTAAAAGTAGGAAAAATTCTATTATTACCGAAATAACAAAGTTTTGTTGTGATGGATTATGAACTTTTTCTGGAATACAAAAACTAACACGAACTAGATTATTCACTCTCACTTCAACTATTCCGGTGTTGCATAGGCTAAATATAAAAGATAAAGACAACAAACGTAATTCATAAATTAAGATATTCAATAATGTTTCTCTTTAAATTTATTTACCCTAAATAAACCTCCCGAAGAAGAAGTGCAATTGTACATTTGTCATCCTGCAGGATTAGTCTAAAAGGACACTCTCTTTGATCTTGAAGAAGAAAAATTGTGTTCGAATGTTGTATATAGTTTGCTATTTACAGTATTGTAATTAAACATTAAAATACCTTCTGGTACATTGTCTATTTCGTCTCTTATTGCCCATATTAAATTTTTTTGATCTGATAAATAATTACAACGTTCTTGTTCAAATCGCAAAGATACTGCTAATCTCCTAGAAAGTTCCTGATATAATTCAATTATGTGACTAGACGAATTTCCCTAAAAGAGAAAAATAAAACATATAGTTCATCTGCTAATTAAAAAGAATATTTAACTTACATTCAAGGCAAATGCTATGTGAAAAGACATCAGACTTGTAGAATCCTTCCTCGTTGAGTGTTCCGGCAATGCAAGAATAGGAAAACCAACAAATATGACATCACTTATTTTAAGCTCAAATTTATTGTTGCATAATAAATTATTGACAGCTAGAAGGTGTTCAATTGTAATGTCCTCAATGTCCACTGTTCTGCCTTGTCTTAAATTGGAGGCAGATTTAAGCCTGTTTGGATCGTTAACTTGTTTTAAACAATCTTTAAGTATTAAAAATTGTTTATATCTTTTTTAGAAAGAGTAAATAGTAAAACTAGAATATATACAATTAATCACCTTTCTATTCTAAAGTCATCAAATAATGATACTGGTAATTCGCAATTTTCATAGTCTATATTCTCTGTTTCTTCCAACTTTAGAGAAAAATACGGGCGATATTAAGATAAATTTACAACGAAACAAAGGTAAAATATATAACCACTTCGAAACACTCTTCTTTTTCATTTTCATGAGGATATTTAAATAACAATGCATTTCCTGCAGCTCCTGATGTAACAAAATAGACGGCGAGTGGATCAACATTCATATTTCGAAATGCAGAAGAGTAAACAGAATCAAGGATACTGCAATTGCGAATATGACTAATCTGGAACGGTGTTTGCTAAAAATGATTCGAAATTTTTCAAAATAATGTAAAAAATCTACTTTAAAAAATCAAATAATATTACAAAAGTAAATATTTAAAGCTTTGTTTTTTTTTTAATAAAAAAAAAGTTGAAAAATAATTTAAATACAAGCTAAGAACGTTGACTGTTGATTTAGCATTGATAAATTTTACTTCTAGGTTGACCTTAAGAGATATTTTCGTATATTAGTACTACTCCAATAAATTCTTTACTACTCTTTTCGATATTTCTTAACATTTTAGTATGCTTTAAAATAAAATCTACTTGTGTAGCCATTTTTGTCACGTGATCGGCTACGCGTGTAAAATCGCGTTCGATTTTTTCTTATCTGCAGAATTATTGACAGGATAGTTTTTAGAGACACAATACTAAAGATGACAAATTTCGAAGAACCCATAAATGGTACAATCAATTATCTTTTCGATCCTAATATTTTAGAAGAAATAGACTGGAGTAAAATAAAGTGCAACTTTCAGAATGGGGTTTCATATAAGAAACCAGGAGATGGATTGGTTGTACGTCCTTTAAGAGATGATGATATACATCGAGATTATTTATTACTTATGAGTCAGTTGACTAAAGTTGGTATAGTCACGGAAGAACAATTTAAGAAAAGATTTGAAGATATGAAAAGATGTGAAGGAACGTATTATATACTGGTTATAGAAGACAAATCCACAAACAAAATAGTTGGATCGAGTAGTTTAATATTCGAACAAAAGTTTATTCATTCTGCAGGTCAGAGAGGAAGAATTGAAGATGTTGTTGTCAACGGTGATTATCGGGGAAAACAGTTAGGAAAACTACTTGTTCAACTCTTAGTATTATTAGGCGAATTGTTAGGAGTTTATAAGTTATCTCTTGAATGTAAGCACGATAAGGTTGGATTCTACGAAAATTTTGGTTTTGCAAAAGATGATCAAGCATTTATGATTAGAAGGTTTATAGAAAAAAACTAAAGACTTCAGATGATTATTCCCAAAAAACACGTGTTCTGTTGAGATGTAAAAGAGAATCTCTAATAAAAGGCTTTCGCGCAAAAAAAACTTTTTTCATTTCAATGAAACTCGGTGTAATAAATTATCGTTTGTCTTACATAACTGGAAAAAGGAGATAAAATGATCCTTTCTAACCAGGATTGGTTCTTGTCGTTTCTTTTATAATTTGGTAAATATTTCAAAATTTATAGATTATTAAGGTTCCGAACAAGAACCTAGATTGCATGACTGTTCCCTTTCGGCTCGCTCATTTGCTGCTAATTCATTCTTTTCTACTTCTTCAATGTTCTTCTTGTATAAAATCGAAACGCTAAAAACCTATAAAAGTAGATAATGGGACAAAGTTTTATCACTTATCGTTTAGGTAGAGTGTTTTTATCTTACAGTATATAAGCACACTATGGTTCCTAGAATAGCTCCTCCTAAGACATCAGACCAATGATGTTTGTAGTCGCTTATACGGCTAAGACAGCAAGCCACTGCAAGCATCATCACTATAAACTGCAGTCCAAATTTGATTGATCGATTCCATCCAATTTTCAATCGTTTTTGCATATAGAACTGATAAGAAATGCAAGATTATATTTTACTCATAATTACTAATATTATGCTATATAAATATAATAATATCTTTGCAGCATAATACTTACGGCAAAGAATAGCATAGTATAGACACTAAACGATGAATGTCCTGAAGGATGAGACAATCTTGATTCCTTTATATGCTTTGTATCCTTTCCAAGACATTCGATATCAGTAATATAAACAGGCAAATTATTTTCGGTGCATTTTATTTTACTCCAATCAGGTTGACAAACATCTATAAAATGAGGTCTAAGACGTCCAATCATATATTTGCCAATATCTGTCGAACATTGACAGATAACACAGCCAAATACGAATGGTGCTATATATACATATAGTGTTAATAAGATTATAGGAGTGGATTTTCCCAAACACAAAGCATATTTTGATACTGTAGTTGCACTTCGTCGAATTTTCGTTATATTCCTCAGAAAAACTTCGTTGATAATTATCTATATTGAAGGGTAGAAACTTTATCATAGAATATTAACAATAAAGATGATCATAATAGTAACGGTAAAAAAACTTACACCAAAAAAAGGTAGACCGCCACCGACAATGAAAAGAACAGGTGTAGAAATTGTATCACTTTTAAATGGTCTTCTTATGGACTCATCGTCACAGAAAAATCCTCTGTGGAATGGCTTACCAGTCGCTTTGAAAACGATTGAGGGAATAATAACTGAAATATCATGGTTTATATTTCGATTTTATAGAGACACCCTCCATCTAACTTACGGACTACTGCTATGATTATATCAATAACCACTTTCCATGTGTAATCA
Source organism: Dimorphilus gyrociliatus (assembly GCA_904063045.1). Lineage (NCBI taxonomy): Eukaryota > Metazoa > Annelida > Polychaeta > Dinophilidae > Dimorphilus > Dimorphilus gyrociliatus. The sequence continues at coordinate 782,737 of CAJFCJ010000015.1, read as the reverse complement.
ATAGTTATTTGCATCTTGCTGATCGAATAATAGTAAATTTAGAAAGAGTTCCTCATCGTTCGACCTGGTGAACTATTTTTTCATGTAGATGGCGCCTATTTTATTAACCGATCATTCATCGGTCATATGGTCAATGAATCAATAGTTTTCAATGAACTAAAGTTTTAGTTGGATTTATCTTACGCTAATTAAACCAGATAGATATAATGCGTTAACAGTTTTTTGAACTAAATATTTCATACCTTGTTTATTTTCATTATATGACACAGGAATGTTAAGTCATTTTCCCTAAGTTTTTCTTACGATTCTCTAAGTGGATGAACAGAGAATCGGAAAAGTATTAACGTTGAACGAGACTGACCTCAAATAAATTGAAATAAAACGAAATTATACAAAAAAAAAGTCATATGCTTCATTTTCAAAAAAGAATAAGCTGTAATAAAAAATATTAATGAACATTCTCCTCTTCTTCTTCATCTCTCTCTTCTGTATAATCTTCATTGCCTTCTTTTCTCTCAAATAACTGTTTGAAAGCCTTTTTCCTTCTGAATTTTGATGGTTTTGTTTGAGTTGTATTCATATAGCCTAAAACAGCAAATATTGAAAAGTTCAGAAAAAGTAACCAGATTATGTTGAAAATCTAACCTTTTTCAACACAATGTTCAGTATTCGGGAATCCAACGTTCCAATATGTTTCGGGTGTTGACGGTTTGCGAAAATTGGCTTTATGTCTGCATAGTTTTAGTTTTTCAGCTCTTTCAAGAGGATCCAAATCGGCAAAATACTGAAATAGTAAAATTTATCTAAAAAGCAAGGAAACATTTTCTAATTTAGATATCTTACGGCTTCACATTGAAAGCAAGGTGATGCATCCATGTTTTTTCGGTCTTTTTTCTTCCTTGCAACCTCAACTTGAGCGAACTCTGGCTTCTTAGGTTTCAATTTTCTATTTATAAATTGACTTGTAAAGATTTCCATAAACAAAACATTTAGAATTAGTTACTCTATAACTTCTCTTTCCAAAGGTAATAAGCTGCTATCCGTTGTCATATTGGAAGATGGTATGCTGAAATATTCTGGATTAACGAAGGAAACAAATTAAACAATAATGTTTCTACATACGTCGAACCCAAAAAGCTTTCTACTATTGTTTCTTCAGAATCTATAGTATTATTAGAACAAGAATTTTCGTATTCCATTTTTGATAATCGTAGGGCTTCTTGTAATTCCTCGTCTTCATTATGAACTTTTGTCCGCCTGGTTGATTTTCTTGTACTAGATATTGAACTGCTAATACTCGAGTTGTTTTCTTTTGCTCTTGAGATTTGCGAAATGTTTGATCTCGACACATTTCTTTTTCGTTTCGTATTACCTGCGCTTTTTTCGGGGCTTGATTTTTGTGAACGGGTTCTTGTATTATATTTACTTGATTGAGATATATTAGATAATGACGTTGCTTGCTTCTTCGTACCTCGTCTTGAATGATACATTTTTTTATTAATACCCCTTATTTTATTAATTGGAAAGGAAGAGTCTAAATTTCCTTTCTGAAATACTGAATCATCATTTATTGTGTGCTTCGATTCATTAATAATATCTATATCTTGGCTATCTCCTTTTTCTTCATGATAGGTTGCCTCAAATTTTTCTCGAATACCATTAACTTTGTCCATATCATTATCTTCAGTATCAGAAGCTAGAAATATTTCTTCTGTTCCCATCCTCTTAGGTTCATCTTCAATAGTACTATTTGTTGTCACTGAGATAGAATCTTGAGTTGTACTGGTGCTCTTCTGATTTTTTTCATTAGAGGTTGGAACAATATGATCTACAGAGGTTTCTATAACTTTTAATTGATTTACTCTTTGTTCATTTTTTCCTTTGCTGCTAGTAATGATAACTTCGCTATAATGATCCTCAGTATTTTCAATTATGCTTATGTTGTCGAGTTTTTCAGCTTCATTTTTTTTCTCTTTTTTTTTCTCTTCCGTTACTCTATCTGAAAGCGTTGAGTTAATCCGTTTCCTTTTAGGCTTTGAAAGAACCTGTTCAGGCGACATAGGAATTATTTCGTCTTCACTGATGGCTCCTCTTTTAGCGCTTCGACTACCGGAAGGAGTGGGAGTTTCTTCAGCTATTCGCTGCAACCTTCGCCTTGGTGATCTGAAGGATAAATTTGACTTCAACAACGCTCTAATGTTTTAGGAAGCTAATAACCTTCTCAAGGGTGTAGGCGCAACAAATTTTCTGGTCGGTGTAGCTTGAGGATCTGGTGTATCATTCACGCATACCGTTCCATAAGAATCTGGCATTGTATTTTCAACCATAGCTGATGGTATTGACTCAAGTTCTGTTGAAAAGACTAATATTTAGAATAAGTGCGATGAACAAGGAAGAAATATACAAACTCTTTTGAGAAACAAGTAGCTTTTCGTAAACTTCTTTCGTTTTCTTTATCTCTTTAACTTGGTCTTCTAGAATTTGGCACTTGGGACAACCACCTTTCAATCTATGTATATTGCAATGAGTTTTATTACTTATGTTAAAAAATTAAATACGAACTGTTCTCTTAATATCTCGATTTCATTTTTAAATTTTTCAGTGTCATTATGGAGTTTATCACACTTTTCTGAATACTTTTTTCCCTTTGCGAGTATTGAGTCTCTCTCTTTTTCCAACCCTGCTATTCTATTCTTAGATTCTTCGAGTTGTTTTCTGAGAGCCAAGACAGTTTTTGAAAGTTCTGTAAAGAAATTCTAAAATAGAATCGAAAAATATCATTTTAACCACTTTTTACCATCTTTATCCGTCAAATACGATTTATAAACTTCTCTTAGCAGTCCTGAAAACGGTTTATGTTGTGTTTTACTCGGTGATGGCTTTATATTGCTAAAATTGAGACTGTCTGGTTGATCCTCCATGATAAGTTAAGCAGAAATTAAATTATATTTATTACTACGACCAAATTTGATTTTGCTATCACCCTTAATATTGACTTTTTTGTACAATAAGATAGCTTTTCGCGCTTACCAGATTACCAGTTTTCCTAAACCATTCCCTTTACGTAAAATATCATGTTAGATGTATTAACCATTTCCCTGTTTAGTCATTTCAATATGGCGGCTAACTATTGTAACTAATAGCAGACATTTTCAAATAAGGAAGGGTTATTTCTGATGAAAAAGGAACGCGTATTTTTTTTTATTGTATATCTAAAGAATGATTTTCCTAAAGTAAATGCACTTGTAAAAACTTGAAGAAAAGTCCATATGAATTGTTTTTACTTTATAACAAGAAAAGTTTCATCTAAATATATCAATCAAAAAAGTTCATATTTTTCCTATAGACTGTACAAATACAATTGACTATTGAACGAATTTTTCATCAATAAATTACATAGACAAAGTTGAAACAAAACAAACTTATTGACTGTATAAACCATAATTAAATGATTTAATATTTTTTTTATGATTTATCGATAGTTTTTGTCTGTCCATGAAAACAAAAAGCCAATATTGGCCTAACATTGAACCTCTATAACAAACAATGGAAAAAACAAATGAGATTTCTTCAGTTGTACAGAAAGATTATTTCAGCTTAGAGATTATAACTTGATAGCCGTCGAATATGGCTTAATTAAAGGAGAAAATTTGTACTAATAATTTGTTTTATTGAGATTAATGGCAAGTTACAGCTAGTTGTTTAGATATAAGAAAATGACAAATGTTGTTTTTATGGGCTTAAAACATTTTCTGCTTGATATTATTTACCTAATATCGTTTAAAAGATCATAAATATCTACAATATTCTATTGATAATATTTCAAGTATAAGCGAAAATCGAAAAGTAATTGATAACAGTATATTTGACTTATGGCGCAGCTAAAAATATTAATAGAGTGGCCATTTTTGTTTTGGTGTTTGCGTCATCTATCTGTCTCGTTTGTTCAAAAGTGCCTAAAGATAAAAGTTAATAGTTTACATTTGGCTTTAGTACATACATATATGAAATGACACAATAAAATAGTTATAATGTTAAAATTCGAATTTTACTTAGATCTGAAATAATTCAAAATTACCACGAACGTGTCTAAAATTTGTTTTTTTCCACCAAGCAAAGACAAGTTCAAAGGTCAAGGTCAAACTTCACTCTCTTAAAATATATTGTTGTCATTTATATCCCATCTTTCGAACTAAGCAGACTAAAGCGGCCGAACGAAGACGAAATATGGCAGAAGTAGCTGAAAAAAAGTTCACCGTTATTGTTGCCATTGATGGAAGTGAACAAGCTGATCATGCTTTTGAATGTAAGCCTCGAAACTTTGACCTACTATTTTCTAAAATTCACTTAATATCATAATGTTTGAACAGTTTACATAGAGCATATGCACAAGAGTGATCATAATCTTCTGTTAGTTCATAGTGCAGAACCACCTTTTGTGTCTTCCCAACGTACGTGTATTTTTAGCCTTGTTGTATGAGTGTACTATTGAAATATGTTTGATTGACTTCTTTGCAGAGGCAATGTACATGTCTGGCGAGTTATGGGAGCAAATGCTAGCTGCTGAAAAGGATAAAGTGAAGAAGCTTGAGGAAAAGTTTGCAAATAAAATGCGTGCTAATAAGGTAACTTCTTTCTTAAGGAGGAGTGTGGGACAAATGTTAAAAAACAACATCGCATTTCCTTAATTAATTACAGATTTCGGGTCGCATTAAGGCCGTTTTTAGTGGCAGGCCTGGAGAATTGATAATCGATTTGGCAAAAGAAGAAGGAGCTAGAATGATCGTTATGGGAACAAGAGGAATGGGTACAATCCGTAGGACTTTACTCGGTTCAGTAAGGTAAAAATGATTTCCATTATTCACTATCATCTTTCTTATTAATTCTATTATTATACTAATCTATTCAACAGCGACTACGTTCTTCATCACGCTCACTGTCCGGTAATAATTTGTCGTCCGGAAGACAAGCATTAACGTTTTATACATCGTTCTATTTCCCCTATGGGCTATTTAACTCCCAAAAATCCGATTTCTTATACTATGAACACTTTTAAAAGTAAACAATACTAAACACAAGTTAGAATATAATAGATTTAAGGTGAAGGTTAAACTTTTGGTAGAAGTTGCTTTTTTTTTTATATTATCAAATTCGGAGAAACATATAAAACTTAAAATAATCGATTACACGTCGTAAAAATCGGATAATCGCTTGGCTAAAAATGTGCACCTCATTTCTGGCGATATTAAATGTCTATGCAGAAGTCGAACAGTTGCACCATCTGATTGTGACCAAGCTGAGAATACCCGTCCAGCTGGCATATCTAGTTTCTGATATTGCCATTCCTCAATTTGTTCTCGTGCTATACCAACCCTATCGGCTAACATTCTCCAATCCATTCCTAAAGAGAACAAAAAAAAACATGCGTATCATACTCGTTAATTATTTGCAAAAGTATAAACTAATCTATTAAGCTTACCTGAACGCTTTGTGTAGCTTAATTCATTTATCAAATGCAACCTGAGATTGTTATGCATATCTGAAATATGCGTGTCTCCTGGTAATTTATCAGCTGGGGGTACAAGATTCAATTCAATTTCATTATCGATCATTCTTCTGCATGCTGCGTCGCTCCTTCTCTCTATACCATCCATCATTGGTGGTTTGATTGCTTGAGAATCGGCAATCGCGATGGATTCGTACTGCTTTCCTGCAATGAATTGAAGATCGTAGATTTTATCCTTTACTTCATCAATGTTATTATAGGACAATAAGTCCTGTAATCCATTTTCGTATGCTATAGTCTTCTTACACATTTTAGCCATTTCTGAGTTCATTTGAGTAACACGAGTCTCTAATTCTTCTATTCTAGCTTCAACAGACACTTCTCGAACTTTCTTTTTTGCAGATAGACTAGATACCATTTGCTCTAAAGCTTTTGTTGGAACAAGTAATGGTTCGGCGTCTGGTCGAACACCAAAGTCTCTTGGATCCAAGTTACGTAGCAACGTCACGGTTAAAAACGCTAGCTTATCTTCACAAGTTCGCAAGTTTTCTCTATTTTCATCAAGTTGCTTCATAAGTTCTGCATTCTGTTCCGTTAATTCTTTCACTTGTTGTTTAGGCGTTTTAGTTTGACCTTTTTTACCCTTCTTTCCTTTTGAACTGCTTGGGCGCGACATACCTTCTCTATAACAATCGAAAATAAGTATAATAGAACTCGAAAGACTAGAAATAAGTCGATTTTTTATTAGGCAAATTGTTACCTTAATATGTTTGTCAATAATTTCTTTTAACAACAATTTGTAAATAAGGCAATCATCGATTTAAAAATGTTAAGTTGATCTTAGAAAGCTCTGTATAACTCACTGCATGAAATTAACCAAAAAACCGTTACTAATCCTAATAATCGTTTATTATAACCGCTGCCATGGAGCCTTGAGGCAGATGGCGCGTAAAGCGATTTACACACACGCCTATTTGTACAAAGTGTTAAAGCGCCATCTAAGTTAAGTAAATAAAATTAAAAGAATAATTTTTAATTTTGGGGTAATTTCTTCAAAATATCAACATTTTATTCTCTCAAAATTCAGAATTAGATATATGTATGTATATATATGCATATATATAAGTGTATAGGGACTAGAAACAAAAAGCAGAAGCAACGTCTTTGCCTTCATTTGTCTTCAAAAATGAATTATGGTCTCCTTCGACCTCTATTACTTTTATATTGCCTTCGCAAACATTCTCCAAGCCATAGGTTTTACCCAAATTAACTGAACTCTTTTTGGCCGATACCAATGTAACATTCTCATGTAATTTACGTTTTGGTACGTATTCATCTCCAATTGATAATTTCTTAACAAACGATTTAGCGGCTTCTTCGACATTTTCCAATTTTTCGACATCTTTCAATGTTTTAGTTAAGGTTTCATATCGACTCTCGTCATCCTTACACTTTAAGAGATCCGCCGTAAAGATAGTGTGATCGAAAGGCTCTATTAACGTATCGGCAAATGTTGCTAAGGCGTACGATAACTGAGCCTCCCTGCTCTTCAACGCTTCTTTATGTGCGGTCGTATGAGTAGAGACGTAGGAATGAGAACCATCCAATAATGTAACGGTATTTAAATCACCATTTTGTTCCAATTGTAATGCCATTTCAAAGGCTACACAAGCGCCGAAAGAGTAACCGGCTACATTAACTTTTCCTGTTTTATGTACTGTTCTAATTAGTTTGATATAATGACTGGCGAGTTCTGGCACAGAATTCAAAGGAGTTTCCTTTGTGCATTGTAGAGCGTATATTCTTTGATCGGATAAATACTTTGGAAGGTTTTTAAATGTACTGGCGAAACCTTCAATAGGAGATACAATAAATATCGGCAGTTTGTCACCATTTTTGACTGATGTATTTACATGGATTAACTCTTCTGTTGGCATAAGATTAGGTAGGTTGTATCTTTCTCTAGCCATGCCACTTATACGAGACTTCTCTTTAGAAGAGGGGGTTGATAAACTTTCTGCTCCTTCCAATGATTTCAATTTGTTTACTGTTAATAATCTGATATCTTTCATGTCAAGAATTATATCGAAGTCTCTTTCTAATGTCTGTTTTACTTCAACACCCATCAAAGAATCCAGACCCAAGTCAGCCAAGGTTGTGTCAGCGTCCAGCGCTGATGCATCCTTCATGCCCAAAATATTTGCAACAGAGGCAACAAGATCTGGCTTTTCTGACGAGGATGAAGTTGATACTCTTTCGGCAAGAACGAAAGATGAATAGACAGCAGCAGCGTCGGAACGAGTTCTTTGCAATTGCAAGAATCGATCCATAGTTGAGAGACATGAGGTGATACGTTGTGGTAGAGTTCCTCCAATTACCGTATCATTACCTCCCATAGTATCTAGGACAACACCTACATCTCCAACGGCTCCCCATTGGATTGCAAGAGCTGGGAAACCGTCTTGACGTCTTCTTTCGCATACCCTTTCCATAACCGAGTTTGCAAAACCATAATTAGCCTGACCAGCATTTCCTCTTCCGCACGATACAGAAGAGAAAACAACAAAATGATCAAGGTGTTTGCCAAAGCTGTCTTGTCTTGTCAGAGAATCAACATTTATTGTTCCTAAAACTTTTGGATCTGAAACGGCTGAAAACATTTCTTTCGTCTGACTATCCATAAACGCATCCTTCAAAACCATGGCCAAGTTGTAAACTCCTCCTAAAGGAGCGTGTTCAGAAGCTTCTTTTAAGAGGTCATTAGCTTCCTTTAAGTCTTTGACATCTTTTCTAGAGACATGCACCTTAATTCCATTTTCTCGCCATCTTCTCAAACATCTAAATTGATAACCTGTTTTAACTCCCGATCTAGACGTAAGAGTTAGATGTTTTGCTCCTCTATCAATCAACCATTGAGCCAACTCTAAGCCAAATCCACCTAAGCCTCCGATAATCAAATAAGATTTGTTAGGTTCACATGTAGTTCTTGCTATTGCTTCAACACCTACTTCGCCCCCCACATTAACAACAACTTTACCGATATGTTTACCCTGCGCCATAAAGCGGAAAGCTCCTTCAATATCGTCTCTATTAAATACGGTTGTTGGGAGAGGCTTAACGACTCCGTTCTTTACTCCATCTCTAACTAAATTAGAGACAGTAACCCAATCAGGATTATCTCCTTCAAAGAGGGCATCTAATAGGATTCCGTGGAATGTAATATTCTTCAAGAATACGGACATTCCGAGACTATTGTCATTTGCTAGATCGGCTTTTCCAATTTCCAAGAAACGTCCATGAGAAGCCAAAAGTCGAACAGAGGCTTGTAATTTTTCTTCAGCCAGGGAGTTTAGAACAACGTCTACACCGCGACCTTTAGTATTTCTCAATATATGCCATTCGAATGTTGAGTCACGAGAGTTAGCTATTCGCTCTCTAGATAGACCAGGGTATCTTTTCAGGAGCATTTCTTTTTTAGCGGGAGATCCTACCGTTGTAAATACTGTGCAATTCATAGAGAGTGCTATAGCAATAGCGGCTTGACCAACACCTCCAGAACCTGAATGAATTAGAACAGATTCTCCTTTTTGTAAACGACCTCTTACAACCAAGGCGTAGAAAGCTGTAGCATAAACGACTGGTACGCTTGCTGCCTCTTCCAAAGACCAATCATCGGGTACATCCCATAGGAAATCTTCTTTAACATCGATAGATGTGGCTAAACCGGCTGCCGGTACTAGACCCATTACTCTCTTTTTACCAGCAGTTCCTGAAAATTCCATACCAAGAATACATTCTTTCGTAGCCATGTCACCAGGTAAAGCATCTGGAGGAAGCTTGCCGGTCGCCAACATAACATCGCGAAAGTTAAGAGAGGCATAATGAACATTCGTTTTAACATTGCCGTTCTCATCGTTGACATCGTTTTCAATCCATCTGAGACTAGCTAAATCTCCTCGTGTTAGTACGTTAACGAAGGCATTATTAGTTTCAATAGTTGGAGGAGAAGAGGGTATCGGGATATGTCTATAACTTCCCCATTTATTTTTTTGTTTAACATTGATAATCAAGTCCAGTTTCAATTGTATCTTTTCTTCTTCAGTGCTTTTGACGCTTCCTTTTTCGTAAAGAATCGCGCGAACTTTTTGTCCACCTGGTTCTTGTCTTAAGCAGTTTACCATTCCAACAACTCCATTAGGATTAGAAGATTCGGATTTCAAGTAAATTCTTTCAATTGTTTCATCAACGAGGGATGATTTAATATCATCAACCCAACCATAGTCAAGATTATCCACATATATTTCCTTAATCGATCCTTGGATTTCCTTAACATTCTTTCTGCAAAAGCAGAAATCAGAGAATTTTGAAATGACTGTGAAATTTGGATTCAACGCCAAACAACAGTTTCCTTTCACAAAAGCAAATCCTCCATCTTTCAAGCATGTAGAGGCTTTTTCAACAAGTTCAGAATTAGTGCAAATTAGGAAGTCCATATTAGATGCAGGACAATTCGAAGTTCCATTCCATTCAACTTTAGTAATATCTGCGGGTAATTCCGTATCAACAGATGAAGTAAATTCTGGCCTAATTTGTGGCTGTGTTGCAAAATAGGGGAAGATATTTTCAGAGAGAGAAATATCGCCACATTCAAAAGTCTTGACTTTAATACTGCCGCTGTTTTCTAATACCACTCCAGCAATGGTTCTATAAGTTTGTTCATCTAGCGTTTCTCTCTTGTATGGCTGCCATGTATATTCTTCTAGAGTAGGGGCAGTTTGTCTTGATGATTTTGGTGCAACAGTTGCATGTAAGCCCAGCATACGAACACCGCCAGCGTTACAAATATTGAGTTCTTTATCAAAAGCAATTGGTATAGATTTAACTTGACCGTCTTCAGAAGATACAATGTTTTGCTCATGTAAACGAGGGTCAATAGATAAGTGCTTAATTCTTGTTGGTAGTCTAAGTGATTTGCCGCTTGAGCTGAGGACGACAACTTGGAGCATAGTATCCAACATTGTAACCCAGTTATCTTTCCAGGCAACTGAAGCCCTTAATCCACTCACTTCGGCTTCGAGGACTCCTCTAAAGGCTCCTGCGTAATCGTAGCCACGAAGACGAAGCTCCTTATAAACGTCGCTCGATGACATAGTCTTTATTTCTCCAGTTTCACTTGGAATAGTGTCACTGGTATCGGGAAGCCAAGCATCGTCCATCATTTTGATCTTACCACTAACGACACAAGAGTCGTTTTCACTTACTTCAAATGCTCCGGTTGCCGAAGCAATGGACACAGTCAAGGAAACAGATCCTGTTTTTGGTAAGATAGTTGCTCTATGTATTTTTACGTCATCAAAAGCAACCGGCATTTGAAACCAATCTCCTGGATATTGTTGTTGTTTAGCAAGAGAACGCCAAGCTAGTGATAGATATCCAGTGGCCGGATATATAACTCTTCCATCAATTACGTGACCTGTGAGATAACGGTCTGGAGAATCTGGAGAATTGACATCGATTTCATAGACATCGGCTCCTCCTTGACCACCACTGCTGAAATCCTTTAGAGTCGGAATACTCCAAGAAATATTATGATCCCATTGAATGTAAGAAGACAGCATGGGAGTGGAGAGGCTCACTGGTGTGGCGATTCCGCCCCATAAAGCCAAAGGTTTCATATCGACGCCAGCTTGGTAAGCTTTACCCAAAGCGGCCAACATGTGGGTGATGTTATTAACGTTGCGCTTCATGAGGCCAATGAACGTCGCACTTGTAGATAGGGATCTCTTAAGAATTGCTTGAAGTAGGCAATGGGGAGCGATTTCGATACAGATAGCATCATCAGGAACATATCTTAATGCCTCTTGGAAGAGAACAGGTGAAACTAAGTTGTTGACATGATATTCAGCTGATGAGAACTTAGATAAAATTGTATGCCATTGTGATTCAGGAATGGAGGATGATATCCATTTGTGAGATCTCGGTTTGGGGTTTACTATAATTTTGTGTAGGGCTTCTTTTAGGGAGCTTTCGGCGGATTTCATAAAATACGAGTGGAAAGCTACTCCAGCGCTGTTGACGACCTTGGCAAAGACACCTTCCGATTTTAACTCTTCAACAAAAGAGTCAACTTTGGCTTTTGGTCCAGAAATTGTGATAGTATCAATTGAATTGTGACAAGCTGGTACAACGCCTTCAGGGCATCGTCGAACGGCTTCTTCCCATGTCAAGCCAACGGCAGCCATGCCTCCTTCTGGTAACTTAGCATCTAAAACACACCGGCCTCTCCAGTAAGCGGCTAATACAGTTTGCTCAGCAGTAAGTCCACCATCAGCATATGCACAACCTAACTCACCAACCGAATGTCCTATAAGGCCATCAGCTTTAACGCCAATAGCCTTGAGAACATCAACCAAGGCTACCTGTAAATAGAATAGTCGTGATGGATATCTGATAAAGATAAGTTTAAATGATTGATTACCTGTATAGCAGCGATAGAGATAAAAGAGTTAAGAGTAGAGTTTAGTGTATCAGCATCACCATGCATCAGCATATCGTATAAGTCAAGATTAAACTGGGACAACGTATTTGCCGATCTCATGATAGATTCACGGAAAGGTTGAACAGTCATCAAATCTCTTCCCATACCGTGCCATTGTGTGCCCATTCCGGCAAAGATAAACCAAACAGGCCTACGGTCAGCAGAGGTAGGTGCAGGAACTTTGCTGACTTCAATAATATCTTGTTCGGGACAAGTTGCGTTTAGAAGAGTAAAACCTCTATATGGCATAACAGTTGGAACAGAGTCTCCACAAGCTTCTTGTAGAAGACATTGTAACTCAAGATTATTTGGGGAATTGTTCTTAACTTTAGCTAGAACATCTGCCACTCCACTTTCTGTTCTTCCAGACAAGGTGACTAATCGTAATTTTCCGGCTGCTGGGTGAGGACTTCTAATTCTTTGTCTTGGATACGATTTAAGGAGAACGTGAACGTTTGCTCCACCGAATCCGAAACTGTTGATAGCAACATATGGTCCTTTCAAAGGAGTGTTTTCTGTGCAAACTTTTAGTCTACCGTCTCGAAGAGCTGGGATATCAGGATTGGGGTTAGCAAAATGCAAATTTGGAGGTACACTTCCGTCTTGCATGGAAATGATGATTTTACTAAGGGCTGCTAATCCGGATGCTGGTTCAGGATGACCCATATTGGATTTTGTGGAACCAATGAGTAGCGGACCTCGTCTACTCTTTGTACAAAATACTTCGGCTATACTATTTAATTCTTGTGGATCACCGGCCTTTGTTCCTGTTCCGTGTGCTTCTACATATGAAACATATCCTGGGTCAACTCTGGCTTCAGCATATACTTCTTTTAACAATTGTTTCTGAGTTTCTCCTGATGGAAAGGTGATACCCTGATCCTTTGCACCATCGGCATTGTTTTTAGCATGGACAACTGTGGTGTAAATTCGTCTGGCTATATCTGCTCTTTGTAAGTAAACGGCCACAACGCTCTCGCTTCTGCAATAACCGCTTCCAGATTCATCAAAAGATTTACAGCAGCCAACTGAGGAAAGCATGCCAAGGCGTTGAAATTGTAGAGCAGTGGATGGTTTGAGGCAGAGAGAACATCCAGCAACCAAGGCGGCATCACACTGACCGCTTTTAATGGCATCAACGGCCAAGTTAAAGGCCAAAAGGGATGAGGAGCATGCAGTGTCGACTGTGTAACTTGGTCCTTTAAAATCAAAGAAAAAGCTAAGGCGATTGGCAAACATAGCTCTTTGACATCCACTCATCACGTAGCCGGACATTTGTTCAATATCATTAGACCAAGCATCATGTGCTTCACTTGCACTTGTACCAACGTATACGCCTGTCTTACTTCCTCTTACCGAAGCGGGATTGACACCAGAGTCAACTAGAGCTTCGTAGCACACTTCGAGCATTATACGTATTTGTGGATCCATATTGTCGGCTTGTTTCGGAGAGACGCCAAAAAAAGAAGCATCAAATTTAGAGATATCTTTCAATTTACCGCTTCTTGTAGGTAAGCCATATAGGCCTTGTGGCCATCTCCTATCATCATCAGTTACCATGTCTCTCTTATTTATTAGGTTGTCTCGGAATTCATCAATATTTTCTGATTCGGGATAACGTCCTGAAATACCTGAGACGACTACATCTTCTGGTTGAGGATATGAGAAAGAAGGTTCTGCGCATTCATCCTGGTCTTCAATTTCATAGACCGGTATGTGTATTTCTTCTACTGATTTAGCAGGCATTGTCACTGATTTAGTTCAAGTTTCCCTATGAAGATAATTTCAAATATCTCCGTGAACACGTGTACGTTTTATTATATAAGGCTAAACGTGCTCTTAGTCAGTTTCAGGGTTGTAGAAGGCCAAGATCAATCTTTTATATACTGTACAGTCAGCGATATGAATATTAATGAACCTATCTCGTCGCCCATTGGTTTGATTACGATGAGGTTATTATTTGCATGTCATTACTATGCTCAAGGTTAAGGTTGCCAAACTGGTGATTTTTCTGGCGGTGCCGGCTTTAGTACTAGAGAAAGGCCCTTGAAAAGGACATTCACTAATGTTTCCCAGCCAGATATCTAAATAAGAAAACCAATCTATCGATAATCTTAAACTTTCTCAGGTCAACTTTCACTAATATGGTATTTATGATGTATGGAAAGTATTATAAGATAAATTATCAGTCAATTAATACAGTTAGTTTGAATCACAACGTATCTTTCTTTTTCGTAAAATCGATTCAAATTAATGATAAAGCGTAATATTTTGCATCTTGGACATCGAAAGGTTTTCAGCAAAAGGTCGCTTCACTCTCTTAAAATGCGTAGCTTAGTCAGCTGACTCTGCATGTTCCACGCTGTCCAAAAGGCCTAGAAATCTTATTGATCTTTATAAAAAGTAGGCCTCTTCCTTATTCCAACAGCCAGATGGCATATTCGATTAAAATCTACGCAATACTAAAAAATTACGGATTAGAAAATGAACTAAAAATACGTTGAATACTATACTACATTAATTCTTACTATATCCAACATCCCAATAAAGGACTACATGAAATACAATCAATGACCTACTTTTTAAAGGTTAGTGACCTTGAGCCTAGAAAATTCTTTTACTACTTTTTTAAAGGCCTACTAACACATTTATAAAATACCCTATAGTTGATACACTCTATCCACACTATTGTAGTCTCCTTTATTCAAAAACAAAAGGTATCATAATTGATAAAACTCAATACATTACTATCTAATCAAAGGACCAGTATTTATTCGATATTATCTATTATAAATAGCTTGTTGACAGCTTATTGTGATTTTAATCAGTGAATTACATAATCCATGTTCAAAAGATCAGACTAAAATTCAAACTTTAATATTTAGATTATGCAATATAAAAACAATCCCTACAATAACAATAGTAAATATTACCTGGTGTTAAAACTGTAAAATAGTGCTGTTTCCCACTGCCTACTTTTTAAAAAACCATGTAAATATATACCTATTGAGAGAAAACGTAAGTTGGAGAAACACGTTGTATTACTCAGTTTTAAAATATGTATATAATTTAACCGTAATCTCTAAGATGAATACTACATGAGAATTGGATGATCAATTTGCAGTGTGATGAGTAATAGGAGGGATTTCCTCTCGTTTCAGTTAAATCTGTTACGAAATAGGCCATAGAAAACGAAACAATATGATAATTTCGTCTATTCACATTATTACATATTTGTCAGAGAGTGTTTGATAGTATAATAATATATTGTTCTTTTAGTTTCTAAAATTTATTGTTTGTAAATCGGAGTTAGTTGAGCAGGATTTTCGATTTGGGGAAAGAAAAAAATCGAAACTGAATTTCGCAATGTATTTTTTATAAATTAACATAAGGCGTGATCACTTGTTCGTGAAGTTTGCAACGAACAGGATGGTGTCACTCTGTGAACTAAAGAAAACTCGCGAATTTGAGGAGGAAATTAGGAAGCTTGTTGAGATTTCAAATATAGCTTGGAGAGAACTTCTTCAGAAATGTTCTGGAACAGGTTTTGGAACTATGGGCGAGGACGAATACAAAAACTGGCTTCTAACTGTACATAAACAACTCAAAGTCGTTTTTTCTAAGCTCTTAGAAACTATGTCTATTATCGATTTCAAATTCAACGATCCTCGTTGGTGAGAAACAATGAAAATACCCTTATCTAGATATTAAAAAAATATAATATATTTCTTGTATAGGTTCGTCAGAGTATTTATTAGATTTAATATAATAGACAAGGAGCTGGGGTCAATTAACGATTTAAATGTAATGGTTTATTACGAACGCACTGCTAACCTCCGTCATTTTTCCGACAGTAACGATACACTTATTAATCTTCTAGAAGAGGCACAATTTGCATTTGAAGAAATAGTTTCAAACAATTGTATATGCTTTCAATTTGCTTGTTTAGAGGTAACACAGAAAGCTGTTGATTTATGTAAAGATCTCTGCTCTACAAAATTAGCTATAAAGGAGGAAGACTTGAAAGTGAAAAATCTCTATGAAACCGTTAAAATGATTTATTCAATCAGTAATGAAGTAAGAAACATTATTCTTAGCAATCTGTATATTTATTTATCCTACTTTCAGTTTTCAGAAAATTTTTCTTGTCGAGAAATACTGAGATTTACAAGCGACCGTGAGTCATAATCATTCTTACTTGCGTCATTCAGTTTCGATTATTAAATTACTATTATATATATATAGTAAGATGTATGGTACCGGATTTTCACGCTATCGAAATCTGCTTCTATCGGGCATTAGTTTATAATCGTTTAAAGGAATATGTTAAAGCTTTGGAAGAAATAAGTACGGCTGAGAAATATGACACAGAAGTAATTCTTATCTGATTTTCCTATAATAGTAATTTATACATTAACTACTACTTCTAACATTTATAGGAAAATGATTATCAGAAAAAGTTGGAGGAACTTAAAGAAAAAATTGATAGAGAGATAAAAGAAAGGGATGAAAAACTTAAAGAAATTGATGATGAATGGATAAACAAAAGTCATTTGCCGGTAGGTACTTTTTAAGCAACAAGAAAGGGTTACAGTGATTCTATGAAAAATTTAGCGCCCTAAAAACGAAAGAAAACAAAGGAAGAAGCCAACAAGTAGAAGAAAACGTGGTAGAAACATAAAAGACCAAGAAAAACCAACTGCACCTGCTACTCATACGAAATCAGAAAAATCAAACTCAGATTCTTTTGTTAATGATGAACATGAAATTGAATATATGCTTGACTATTCACCTTTGATTAGACGAAAATGTGGCCAACTTAAGATGGAAGAAGCGAAACAGGAACCTAATCTATCGAAAGGTCTACTTTATTTACAATTATATTTAAAATCATACTCTCATAGTTAGTTTTTTCTTAGATTCTTATCTAAAAAAATTGGATTGGACTGAAAAGAAGATAAATAAAATAAAAATACAATTTCCTCTACCGAATTATGATGTTAAATTAGCTTGTTGGCGTTGCTGCATTTCAAAACAATCAGTAAATTCACAATCGCAGAAAAAGGAAATTATCATAACGATGGAAAAAGAGAAAGAACACGATTGTGATTTAAATATTTTATTGATAAAGAATCGAGAAGATGAGAATGCATCATTCATTGAAATTCGAAAATGGGTATACAGTCTTCTTCCAAAATCGTTCACAGAATTTAAGACATGTATAGAATTCAAAAAGGGAAAAAACTGTAAAATTGGTTCACGCTTGAATTGTAAATTTGTCCACAACGAAGAAGAAAGAAAGATTTGGACTGCAGAATTTATCGAGAAAAGTTTTGATTTACAAAATTTTATGAGCCAACTTCGAGAAACGAAGAATAAGAACAAACAATTGAACATTAACTACTTTCGAAGATACTATCCAGGTTCATTTGAAAGAGTATGCTTAAAATGTTATCTCAGTATTCCTAGTAAAATTGAAGTAAAAACGAAAGATGAATGTATCTTCTGTGAAGCGGTAAGAGCAAGCTATTAAACAAAATTGCGTATTAATTGGGTTACCATTTCAGAAAGAGGATTTAACGATTTATCAGCATTCTGAGGAGAGCGAAAGGATCTTTATATTTCCTCGACCACAAATTGAAGATAACGAGTACCATCTATGTCAGGATTTGGACAACTGCTTAGATAGAAGCAAATGTAAAGGAGCTCACAGCGAACTGGAAAAACAAATGTGGAAGGCTTCAGATATTCTCTTGCAGCTGTGGTCAAATAGTCAGACAGTTCAACCATTAACTAGTAAGAAAGCTATTCCAAGCCTACCATCAAATTGCCCCTTTAATTTAGAATGGGCTTGCGGTTCTTGTTGGAATTTATATGGAGGAAGAATATCAAAGAAAAGTGGTGGAAATTGTAAACCACCAAAAAAGAATCAGCAATGCCATAAATGGGATGAGGGTCTACAAATTTGTTTAAAGGATAGTGAATATGTAATTCGTAGTATACCATTTAAAGAGAAAGGTAAAGGTTTAATACAATTTCGTTAAGTTCTATTTAATGAAATAAAATGCCCTCTTTCAGATGGAAGTTGGAAAATAGAGCCTACTCAACAGGAAGATATTGTATGGAAGTGGATGTATGAAAAAAACAGTTTGTATTAGTAGAAGATTCGAAAATAATAGATTAGTAAATGCTTACACTTCTTACAGTTACTACCTTGCATATGGCTATTCAAAGTAGCCGAATAAGTGTTGGATCTGGATCACAGTATTTCTGCAAACGTTGTAATGAGAAATTCAATAATTTAATTGACTTGGATCATCATAAGAGTAGTCCTCAACACAATTTGCTTTTGATTGATAGTGTAGATAATACTTATTGGACTCATCGTGATCCTCCTCTAGGTGTCCAGTTAAGTCAACTTAAACTTTGCAGAAAGTAAGAAATCTATTTAAAGTAATGATTTGTGTATTTATCCTTGTATTTCTTCTCCATCTTTATAGCATTGGAACTTGTCAGTTTGCTGATTTGTGTTCTGAAGCTCATAGTAACGAAGAATTGGCAGAATGGAAAGACAGAATTAATATGGAAGTGCATTTGCGTAAAAGCTTGAAACTATCGAAAGATTCTTCATTCATCAAACAACTATCGGAAGAATATGAAGAATCCGACAATAAACCTGATGTAGTACGTATAAGTCATACTAAAAATAATAATAACGTTGAAATAACGTTATATTTTGATATTTATATATTGTAGCTAATAGAAAACCTTGATAAAGTGAATTTATTCTATAATGATGGCTCTCAACAAGAATTGCTAGAAAAACGTGAGAAAGAAATAACTTTACAAATCGACTGCGATGGAAGAGAGAAAGCAACAAAAATTTGGAATATTCAAATGCAAAATAATCATGTAAAGCATCAAAAATTGTTATAACTAAAGTATTAATAATTTATTTAAATATCAATTTGAAACAGCCGAAATTTTCCTTTGAAAAAGCAGTATTATTGAAGGATGATACTCGATTTAGATTATTGAAAACAAAGTGGGAACGAATGGCATCCAAAGACGAGTTAAGAGGAAATGGACACAACGTTTTCAATATCAGCGTTATATTTGAAACGCATATTTTTGGAGTGTATGAACAAGTTAATATAACTGACAATTTATTTTTTATAACTGTTTCTTTTAACTGTATAACTTTAACTTTCAGTGGTTGGTTCTCGATTTTGACACAAGACCTGCATTACTTATAAAACTAAAAGTAACTGTTGAAGCCAAACATGGAACAATAAGAAAAGTAAAAAAAGGAGAAGTTATGCAAAATATATGGGATCCAGGAACTATTTGTATTAAACGACTGGAAAATACACCTCAGAAAATAACCAAATCCTTTAATTTTGATATTTTAAAGGAAGGTTTAATGAACAATTTGAATAGGAACAATTATACATCTCAAATGGAAACTGTCATCAAATCGGAAGCATCGGAGAGAAAGAGAAGATCACAAAGGATATTTAAACTACCTGTAAAAGGCAAAGCAACAAAAATAACGAATAGAAAGTATGTAAGCATAAAGCTCGGTTTCGATGGTATCGAAGATGCTTTAACAACCCTTTTATCCTTTCGCGAAATGATAAAATGCGTACGTCTTCACAATCCTAACGAGGTTGACCAGCTGACTGTGTACGAAGCAACTATAGATAAAGTGGATGTAAATGTCATTACCTTACTCATTTTGGCAGATTATTGGTTATCGCTGAATCGTTGTGAATCATTGGAAGTACAATTCCAATTAGACTTTAGAATGTTTGCAATGATTAATCAGTCCTTGGGAGATTTTAAGAGATTTCGTCTAGATTTCATATTTCCAAAGCAAAGCGAGTTGGTACAGTGTGATGAGAAATATGATGAACTAATGAAAGATTTGTCAGAAGAACAGCTGGCAGTATATAGATATTGTCAAAGTACTTACAGTACTGTAGCTCCTCCTTTAATATTATATGGTCCTTTCGGATCTGGTAAAAGCTATTCACTAGCCCGAACAGCGCTTCTCTTGACTAAAACAAATCCCAGATCTCGAATATTAATCACAACAAGAAACGCAAGGTTCGTTTCAATTTTGCTCGTTTTTCACCTGATAACTAAATGTATTTTTAACAGTTCTTGCGAAGTTTTCAAGCAAAATCTTGTAGGATTAAGTACCTTATTTCTAATAAAGAATTTAACTACAATAACGGAAGAATCGATAAAAAAGCATAAAATAATTGTATCTTCTTATGAAAATTGTTTTTTCATAAGCCAAAAACTAAAATTAAAGAAATATTTCACTAGCATATTTCTGGATGAAGTTGCTCAGTGTACAGAACCAGAGACTTTAATACCTTTATCATTAGCCAATGAAAATACTAAGGTAGGATTTTTATTAAATAGTTTATACAGTATGATAACAGAGATTATGTTTGTAATTTTTTTAGATTGTTATTGCCGGAGATCATATTCAAATTAATCCTACGATTATTTGTGAAAACATAAAGTCACATGGGTATCACGTATCGATTCTTAATAGACTCTATAAAGACTATATAAGAAATAATATGGCAGATTTTAGAGTAAATTTGACAGTTGTTTATAGAAGTTGTGAAGAAATTGTCAAGTTTGTTGGAGAAAACTTTTACCATATTGATTTGAAATGTCATAATTCTGTAAGGACCCTACCTGAAGTTCAACCATTAAGGTAAAATATTTTCAATGTATTGTTGTATTCTGTATTTTAAGATAAGAAACTTATCAACAGATTTTGTCATGTTTCGTCTATAAACGAAGAAGTTCAAATGTCAAGTCTGCCCGAAGCAGATCAAACGGTGGCCATATTAAAGAAAATGCTTAGATCATGGCCCAAATCGAAAAACGGAAAGTTAGATAAGTTTAATGTTGCTGTTCTTTCAACGGAGCCTGAACAGCTTACTCTACTTAAAACTTTGATACATAAATATCCAGAACTAGAATCTGTTAGCGTTCTGTCAATTGATTCTGTACAAGGTCACGAGTATACGGCAATTATACTAAACACTTTTTCCGGAAAACGCAACATCTTGGATTTAAATATGCTGAACACTGCACTTACAAGAGCAAAGTCATCTATTACTATTGTAGGTGATGCGCAGCGTCTATGTTCAGAAGGGAACTGTCAGCGTGTTTGGATAAAATATTTAAAAGAATGTATTAAAAATAAATCGATAGAACCGGAGAATTTTTCAATTGATCAATTAGAGAGTAATATCAAATTGAAAACTTACGGAGCATTAGCAAATATATCAACAGGACCCAAAGACATAAATACTGATGAAATATTAAGAAACTATCAGAAAAGCCAGATGCTTAAGGAAAACGATACGTCATCATCAAATGATAATGAAGAAAGTGATTTACCTTCTTCGGATGAATCGGAATCTTACTTCAATATATCTAATGAATATAATATTCCTTCTACTGCCGAAGAGGAAGATTTCTGTTCTGAAGATAACGAAAATGACGACATAGAGAGTATACTTGAAAGTAATTGCTCATCTCGAAATATAAAGAGAAAATATCACATGAAGGATAGGGAAGAATGTTTACAACTCCTTCAATATGAACCAGAAAAGTACTTTGAATGCGAAATAAAAATTCTAACAAGAGATTTAGCAAAAGCAAAACCCTTAGAAAACATGGGGGTTTCCCGTTTTGTTATAAATTCAAGATTTAGGGCTGGCATGGCTTTCACAGGAGATATTGTTCTTGTTGAAGAAATGGTTATAAACGGCAAAAGTAAATATGTAAAAGCTCATAAAGGCGAAAAGTGTGGGAAGGTTGTTGGAGTTTTACGTAGAGAACGAGAAATTGAAGGAAAAATTCTTTATTGTGGAGCAAACATTTACCATTGCAATCTCCTACGTCCCATCTGTCAATCAATACCTAAAGTACACGTTCTTCAAGCAAAAGTTAGATCCGACGCAAAGAATTATATTACTATTTGGAAAAGTGAAACTGAAAGTGAAAACCGAACTATTAACGTAAATGCCATATACAAAGTGCGTCTATTAAAATGGAGCGAGTTTCACCACTATCCTAGAGGTATAGTAATAGACTCATTTGATGAACCTAAAACAATTCAAGATTGCTTTAACCAACTCAATTTACGTTATGCTATTGAAAAACACGAAAACGTTAAACTAAATAAGAAGAAAATTGCAAAAGATAAAGTGAATGACCAAATTACTGTGTTAACAATTGATCCACCAAAGTCCACTGACTTAGATGATGGTCTTTCTCTAAGAGAAATAGATGATGATCATTGTATTGTTGGCGTTCACATCGCCGATGTTACGAGTCTCATTAAAGTAGATGATGAAATTGATAAAATGGCTAGAGAGCGAATAACATCTTACTATCCGAGCAGCGATAATGTAATTCATATGTTACCAAATAATGTTGTAAGTACTCTAAGTCTACTACCAGATCAAGTTAAAGCTGTTGTAAGTATTTATCATCATTTTGAACGGAGAAATTCTTTATGGTCTTTGGAAGACAAACATTTACACGTCGAATTCGAAAATATACGATCAAAATTTCGCTTGAACTATGAAGAAGTCCAAGAAGCTTTAGACGATGAAGGTCAGAACAACGATAAAGAATGGAGTTCTATTGTTCGAAAACTTTGGGAAATTGCGCAAGATATTAGAAGATCTAGAATGGGAGAAGCGTCAAGATTCATTGATCTTAAAATTGATGATCCAGAAGCACATTGGCTTGTTGAAGAATTTATGATTGCAACTAACAAAAGCGTTGGCCAATATTTTATGACAGAGAGTAGAGCTCAAGCCATCTTCCGTTCGCAGGATGAACCTGATAAATCCGCACTAGAGTTATACTTTGAAAAATACAAAGCAGATATTTCTGCATCGTTATACTTGAAAAGAGCTGTTAGCATGACAGGTCGAAATGCTTTAGAATTTGAAAAACGTACTATCTTAAGAGAAGATGTTTGGAAAGATGTTGTACGTTTTGTAAATGGTTACAATATGAAAAAGGCTATGAATTTAATATGCCGAGAGTTAAACCATCCCAGTTTAGTAGTTCCTATAAAAGAATGGCATGAAATTCAAAATAACGCTGTAATAAGATCTGGTAGAGAAGAATCAATTAGGCACTTTACTCTTCAGGCAGAGGCTTATACTTGGTTTACATCACCTATTCGGCGTTATTCGGATATTATTGCACATCGACTATTAAAACACCTAATGAATAAAGAGGAATTGATCTTCAATACTGATGAAATGATATCAAATATAAACCAAGCAGTTAAAAAGCAAAAAAAATATGAAAAAGAAGCTATTGAAATTCGGTTAGCCAATGCTTTAAGATCAGGACCATCTCTTCTCAATATGATAATAACCGATGTGAATAAAGAAATGTTGGAAGTAACATATCATGATCATAAATTTCAAATTCGTTTAGCTAAACTTTTCCCAAGTTGTATGCCATCATTAGGAGAGGAGCGTTTGCTTGTTTCTTGGAAAAAACGAATTTATAACATAGCTGAAAATGAGACGAATTCAGCTAGATTATTAATATCTGCATCACAAACAAAACATTTAGGATCTGACAGAAAAGCTGTTAAAATTAATTCGACTCAATGGAACAATATATTACAAAGTATTGTAAACAATGATGAACACTATTTCAAGAGAGAGGTAAAGATATCTGATCGGATTTCTAAAGTCAATTCCTCGGCGTCTAGGGATGAGTCATCAGAAGTGTCATCGGAAGTTAGGGATAATCTTATAGTTGATCATTACGTTTCTTTTACAAGAGATTTCCAAGTTTCTGATCAAATATTAGTTCAGATAGATAGAAAGAATGATGTTAAAAATTGGCAGACATCTGTAAAGGTCGTTAAATTAACTAACAAACTGGGCTTTTGTATTGAACATTGCGAAAATCCAGTTCTTTGCTTTTGTCGTGATATTAAACGTAATATTCATTTTGGACACAAAAATTTAGACAGATACATACAAGCGTGGAATGATCTATTAACTATTGAATATGTTCAGCAAGCAACTTCGTCTAAAGACAACATAATTATCCAAGATGTAATGACCAAGTGGCAGCGGAAAGAAGGCAACATTATTGTTAAGTTTAGTCTAAAACGAAGATTTTTGAAACAGAGAGAAATATTACAAACGTTAGATGAGGATGCAGATGAAAATCCATTTTTGGCTTGTTTTCAAACTGAGAGGACTATAATAAGAGATAAAAATGAGTTTTTAAACGATAAAAGTATAGATAGACTACTCTCATCAAAAGTAATATTAGTTGCACACCTTATACAAATTAACCATGAGTTTAACAAGTCAAAGTCAAAAGATACCTTCCGCTTCCGACTACATCATTCTAATATGAATATACCTACTGAAATCTTCGAGTCGGGAATAAAGGGGAATTTTACACTGATTCCACTCAGTCCCATGTATTTAAGAATGAAAAAAGCCTTAAGGGAAATAAAATCAATGGATATAGATTCTCATATAGCACCTAAACTTGCAATGAGACAAATTAAAAGTAAAGTCGTCGGGGACATCTCGAGTTTGGATTATTTAGCAGACACATTTGATAACTTTCCAGACGTTCCAAGTCAATATTTTCGATCTGTTAATAACATACAAAAGGAAAAAATTATAAATGCAATGCAAAATGAATTTACTCTAATTTGGGGACCACCAGGAACGGGTAAAACCGTTACGGGTGTTCGTATAGCATACTGGTATAGTATCATAAATGCATTCAAGCATCAACAATTAAACCAGAAGAAGAAAAAAGTAATGTATTGTGGACCATCTAATCGTTCAGTTGATGTTGTGGCCATGGTGTTTAAAGAGTGTTTACCAGATACGAAGATATTACGAATTTATGGATCACAATACGAACAATCAGACTTTCCGATACCACGTTCAGCATATACGAAACGGGAAAAATGCAATCCTCTACTTAAATATTGTTCTCTACATCATTTGATTCGACAAGAAAAAGCAAAGTATTCACGAGAAATTTTACAGTTTGATCAGACATTTAAGCGTTTGAAGCCAGAAGAGGCTTTAGAAACGGATATTGATCGTTATAAGAAAATTCTACGTTTAGCATCCATAGAAGAAACTCAAAAATATGATATAATCTTATGTACAACAAGTCTTTGTGGTAATGATCGCGTAATTGAATCCTTGAAAGACAAAGTGGAACAATGTATTGTTGATGAAGCAGGAATGTGCATTGAACCTGAGACTTTATTACCAATTGCTACTTACAAACCGAAGCAAGTTGTCCTAATTGGAGATCATAAACAACTAAAAGCAACCATCTTTTCAAAAATTGCCCAAGATCTGGAGATGGGGAAATCACTCTTTGAAATTTTTAACGTTTTAGAAACTTCTTCCAGCATGTTGGAAGATCAATATCGTATGAAACCAACTATTTGCAAATTAGCATCCAAATTATTTTATGAAGGAAAGCTCAAAACGGTTAACTTAAATAAAAAGTTTAAGTTTGAAGAAATGGCTTTTTGTCAACTGGAAGGAGATGAAGAGTCTCTTACAGTGACTACAGAGGAGGGGCACGAGCACTCAAAAAAGAATGACGAAGAAGTTCATGCTGCAATTGAAATCTTTCGTGCACTACGATATATTTGCCCACGTGCAAAAATCGGACTACTATCCCAGTATAGGGCTCAATGTAACGCCATTCAAAAGGAATTAAGCAGCGAAGGACACTGCGATTATGATGTCAGAACGGTTTCAAGTAGTCAGGGAGGAGAATGGGACTACGTTATCTTTAGTACGGTTCGATCTCTTGGAGAGCATGATATTGATCGTGAAGCAAGTGATGGATGGAAAAAGAAAAATTTAGGTTTCATTACCGATCCAAACCAAGCCTGCGTAGCTTTAACAAGAGCAAAATATGGATTAATTATAGTAGGTTAGTACTATATTTTTCATTCCTAAACTGTACATAAGTATATTTTTTAGAAGACTAAAAGTATTATTTTCTATTTTATAGGTAACGCAAAACTTCTGTCTTGTGACAAATTATGGAAAGATATTATTGATTATTTCAAGACCAATCGTCGATATTTCGACTACAAGTATTACAGAGATAATTGTCTCAACTCTATTGGATCGTATCGGGGTTGTAATGCCATCTCCAATAAGTCATGTGCTTAATAACAAAAATATTTTGATTTATTTATTAATATCTCTAATTTAATTAAAAGATATATTAGGTAGAATAATCAATGAATTGAATAATATTAAAAATATTTTATTTTAATTGTTTAATACAAGCTTAATACACACGAATGATTAAAGACTTAAAATTTTTAATGAATGTTAAGATAAGACGCATAAGAATCTGAACAATATCTCTACAATAGTTATATCCAGCTCTTATGTCGGGCAAAATGTTCAAGATACTTTTGTATTGAATTTGAAATTTGTTGGCAATTCCCTCTTCAAAGATAGGGAAGATGATATATCATTTGACAGTAGGAATAGTCTTTTACAGTCTCCCTTCGACGGGGATATGGACACTTGAGAAGAATCAGAAAAGTGGAAGTAGAGATATGTGATAAGTGTCTACCCAATAAAGATTTCTTAAGGCTATAATTTATAGAAGTCTAATGGGAAAAGGATATTTTATTATATTATAAAAGTATTGAGGTGGTATTTTACTCCCTTAACAAGTGAGACTTAACACGCCAAAGGTAGCAAAGGCCAGAAATAAACAAAAATGTACTTTATCACAGATCTTAATCAAGTTTTAAGTTTCCTTGACAAAATCAACATGAGAATTAATTGTTCTTATTTCGTGTAATCTGTTGATATATAACTTGTTATACTATTTTTGAAATCGTAACCTATAATATATATAAAGAATTTTATAGGTAACAAAAATCTGTTAGAGTTCTGCAAGAGGATTTTAGACGATGTATCTTTGATTGATGATTACTAGTGCATTAGCATTAAATCTATATAAACTGATTTAATCTACTATTTTTAAATTATGCATATGAAAAATATATAAAACTTGAATAGGTCACCTCGTTTTCTAGGTTGAAATAGCATCAGCCGATTTGGTAGACGTGATAGGCCAAATTTCTCTTATCTATAGATCTAATTATAAAATTAATTCCTGCTACCTGAAAGAGTTTTGATAGATATTGTCCTTGTTTAATACTGAAAGTGAATTAGCTTACAATTGCCAGATATAGAATAACAATACATTTTGAATTTTTAAAAAATATCTAATATTAATTAGATTATATTCAAATATTAGGAAAATATATCTATTTTATTATACAAGTAACACTAAGGCTATATATAGTATCTTTTTTTTTAATATTGATTACGTAATAGCTTTAGGATTTTGCAAGATTTGTTAATATAATTAATTAGTAAGAAAATTTAAGTATGCATTCTTTATTTAATAGTTCTATGCAAGTATTATTCTTTAAATCTTCTTAAATTAAGGGAATCTATTCCTTATCAAATTTGCATAAATTTACTCTCAGATAAGCTAGGTATGAGTCAATAATTATCTGGATAAAAATAATAACCTCATTTCTTCAAGGTTGATCTATTAGCCACATGTTTAGTCTAATTAGAAAATAATGTATTATCTCATTAATAAACATTACCGTATAGTTATTAATATGAATATTCTAATTATTTAATATGCATAATTTTAAGTTTAATGATTCAAAGTGGTTCTTTATTAATTTTTTAAATAAATAACCTATTCTATCATCCATTTATTTGACACAAAAATCTCAGAAAAAGTTAACCTATAACGCCCACAACTCGGCGCCCCTGTCTCCCCACCCATGCCCCCCTCCCAGCACTCAAACCAAGCCCCATGGTCCTTGCCCCTCGACCCCTCCCTTTCTCTAAAAAGTTTTTAATATGAAAATAATATTATTTGAATACCAGCATTCAGTAATAATAATAATAATAATAGTAAAATAATAACATAGCACAGTTTAATATTGCATTATCGCTCCAATATGATATTGCTACTCTTGTCGTTTAAACATAGTTAAAAATTATTATAAATCAGAGTTAAATAACATTATAATATACACTATTTTAGGTGTTTCTTCTTCTTTATATATATATATATATATACAGTATATTTACTTAAAATCTAGGATTTTAATCTGACCTTCTTCCTTGTCTTGAATGAAATATCTTCTCCTATTGAATTTATTGAATACTATGGTATGTTAAAGAAAAGAGAGGAATGCAAGAAGTACTACTTGTTCACTAATAACTTTCTCAGTAATATTTACCTTATGTTAAGTGTTTATACCTTATCTTGTCATAGTGTCTTATGTATATTATTATTCCCCGATTAATATAGAATTCTAATTGAAAATTAGTAAAAATTGGTTAAAATGTATCAAGAATTTAGAATGTTTAACTAAATATAGCAGTTTTCAATTGTTTAATTGTATAGTTAATTAGTTTAGACTGTCAAGAATTAATAGTATAAAATTTCTATAACAAAGATAAAGAATGTACTTGGGAATCTGGACTTCAGAGGAATAGTATAAATCCATATCGAAATGTTCCTAAACTCTTAACACACCACCTTCTACATACTTTTTTAATAATAACGTTCATTGTAATTGCAAGATTTAATCCGTTAATGCATTAAGTTTCTATAATTATAAAAAAAAATAGGGATTATCCAGTTAGAAATCGTTAATCATAATTAAAAATTGAATGACTTCATCAATTTGGACTTTATCTAGACTGTTCATTTTGAATCTTTTTCTTATATTTAAAGAAATGACTTGTGTTCCTTATTCTATGAGATATTCAATAGATATAAGAATGAATGCATTGATAGAAGGAGAAAAGTTACTTTCTCTTTGAAGGAGCGAAAAAGAAAGCTGGATATTAATATTTATAAGATAGGTTTTCTTTACTATTTACGAATAGCTTACTATACTAGGCTAGCCAATTGAGGACAACACCTTAAATTTAAATTACATGAGACGACCTGAATAGAAAATGACTGGGGCCTGAACGGAACAATACAGACTGAAGTGAATTGAATCTGCCAGAATTATAAGAAAGGCCGATTTCTTTACAGGTTTTTTTTCAGTTACGGCCATGGAATTGAACAGTCAAGAAGAGAAAAGTCTGGCTAATTGGTCAAACGTCTTAAATAATGTTGCCGTTGCATTACGCAAATCCGTGCGAAATCCATCTTGGTCTTATGATAAGACAATGGAGTCAAATTCTTCGTTTGGAAGCCATATAGCTACGTTAGAGCAGCTGCAAAACAAGTTAGCTAACCTTCAAGCACATTTGGAGGAGAACTACGAAGAAGCAGCTAAACTTTTACCGACGAAAATTCCTGATGCAACAGCATTAAAACGCTGTCGCCATCTGTTTGAGAACTGTGAAAATGAGAAAGAATTAGAATCAGTTCTAAAACTTCTCCAACGTCAGAATTTATCCTTTCAACTGAAACTGTGGAATGAACAATTGGCAGAAGTGGCATCCAGTTTTCTCAGTATGGAAGATCGCCTTAAATTCGCTTCCGGATACATACCTCAAAAACGCGTAAAAGAAGAAGTACCTAATGATAATCCTGCAAATAATACAAATCAATCCGATTCTTCACTAACTAATGGCAATACTGAAGAAGAACCGAAATCGATCAGTCTTGAAACTTTAATTACACAGGTAACTTAAGGGAATGTTAAAAATACCTGAATTTACTAAAAGAGCGAATATTTACTAAAAACTAGATAACCAATGAATGGAAAACGATTAGGCGTGGCCTTTCAGAAACTACTACAAAATCAAATCAACAGATCGATTCGTTCGATTCGTTAATAAGTCAATTGGAAAAAACAGATCTGAATCTTGACCAATCTGATAAATTATCCAAAAACAAGGGAAAACAATATACCGAGTTAGCCTAATTTTATAATTTTCACTGAGAATGAATAATTTTTAACAATAGGCCTACTTACTCTTTTTTTTTCATAGATTGCCTTCTTCAGGAACTAATATAGACCTATCCCAGGAGGTTATTCCATTTTTCTTTCCCCTTCTTCTACTTCCTCTTCGATTAATAATCTAGTAATTAAAATTTGACATATGTATATATATATATATATATAGATTAAAAGCGATTTTGAAAAGTTAATGGACTTTAAATGGGAAGAGGCAGAAGAATGTTTAAGGAGAACTGTTTCTTCAATTAGTGATGAAAAGATAATTGATCTTTTACACACTTATCTTAGGGTAAGTAGCTTGACATTCTCTTTAAAGCGATCAAAAGTTCAAAAAATAATTTTTCTTCTCAATTAATCTTAGGAATGTTACGTTCTCGCTAGGCCTACTTTGCAACAGGTAAGCAGTTTGACCGTACGGCTCGCTCAACAGCCAGTAAAAACTGTAAAAGAATTAAGAGATGGAGGGAAGATAAAAGTTGACATGACAACGTAAGAATAATCACCTTAAAATTAATTATTTTAATATTTCTCCTTAATATATTAATACTAAAGAAATACAAAGAAAAAAGAGAATGTTTTGAAATTGGAACAGTTTATAAGAGATTCTCTTAAACAAGAAATTTTTAGAGCAGACGTTACACCATTAGCAGAGGTAATTGAATAATTAATTGTATATCTTTAAATTAATTAATCGTAAGTTACGTTTGTTTTTGTAGGAAGCGGAGAGAAGGGTTTATAAAATATTCTCTAACGAACTACCAATGAACTTGATAAGGAAAAAAAAAGAAATCGGTAATTTTATTTTAGCATGCGCTCAACTTGTTTGGAAGATGACTATCCAGCAACCAATGCTTACTTTTGACGTCTCTCCACCAACGTTTAACCCACTACTCCACGAACCGTTAGTCCCTAATTATCAAGTTAAAAAGGGCAAAAGAATAGCTGCCTATGCAATACCTATCTTAAGAGGAGCTAAAGATAAGGTTATATGTAAAGGACGAGTAATTTTTTAACTTTGAAGCATTTTTTTTTTATATAAAAAAAACTCTGTTGAAAAATAATTAAAACTTCTAATTTCAAATATTTAAAAAACTATATTACTGTATAAATATATATATAATATATATATATATCTATATATATGAATATTTATTAATACATATTTACATATATATATATATATATATATATATTGTAAAAAAAAGAGTAACATGATAATTTTCAATGAAAGTCTTCCGTTATAAGAAATTATATAAACATCTGGGTATTTTCTATCATAGAGGAACTATTTTTGGGGTTATAGGTTCAACAACATCTCTATTTATATATGGTACTTACTACTATATGAATCGTAGGTTATATATTGGTGATAAATTAAAATATGGCTGTCTACTTAACAATGAAAACGATATTGTCTTACCTTACCAAAGACGACCAAAACTAGAACAAAGATTATGCGATGTTCTCTCGTCTAGTCCCACTAATTTATTTTATATTGTTAATGGTCAAAAAGGAACTGGTAAAACGAGGACTATAGTTGAATTAATCAAAAGCCGGATGAGCAGCGATGGAAATGAAACGTGGATGCTCTACGTGCCTGTCCGATCAGCCAAAGTTTTTCCAAAGGACTTGTACTTTGCATTCAATCTAAAATTAGAATGGTATTTAAAGAATTTATTGAATTACACAATGAATAACATTCTCGAGAGCATTTTAGAAGATATTGAACAAGCTACTAAAGAATTTAATGAACAAACAGGTAAATTACCAGTAATTGTTATAGACAACTTTGAGAATTTAGAAGAAGAGAATGAAGAATTCGTTAGAACCTTGTTACTCAAGGCTAATGAATGGGCCATAAGGAATTCTATAAAAGTAGTTTTCGTATCAAGTAGTAATTATTCTTCCTGTCTACGACTGCTTGAAAATCATCAGACTCTCTGGAAAAGATCAGGTTCAACCTTGACAATTAGAGATTTGACATTCGAAGAATCGTTTAGCTACTTAAATAATCCTATAACAATCTTTGACGAAGATGGAAATTACAAATGTAAATTAAAAATGGATAAGAGTAGGATATGCGAAATTATTTCTTTAGTTGGTGGAAGATTAGAATATCTCGAGAGATTTAAAAAAGATTGGATATTAGGTATTAACTTTGAAGAAACCGCCCAACAATTAATAGAAAAAGAGAACGAAAGATTATTAATAGCGTATAAGACGAGTGAAAAGTGGAAGATCATGATAAAAATAGGTAAATCCAAAGACGGTATATTTTTAGAAGATATTCACAAAGAATTCTCCGAAGAAGAAATCCATAATCTCCTTATACTTGGCGTTCTAAAATTAAAAAAATCAAATGGCAAATTAAAATTAAAATTCGACTCTAGACTATCTAAAAGAGTCTTTGAAGAACGGATGACTAAGTAATTAATAACAAATTAAACAAGAAAGATAAGATTAATCCATTAACAAGCACAAATAAATTGATTGAATGGTTATTTACTTTTATACATCTGATAAATGATATACAGTTTATATCAGTATAGTAACACATTATTTCTCAATTTTCTCTCTCTCTCTCTGTCTCTTTCATTAAGAGATGCCGTACTTCTTTTAAATTAATAAAAGTAGTAACAAATAGGTTAGTCAGTCGCTCAATCGATAATTTTTCATCGCTACAAGTATAGTTATGAAAGTGAAATATTCCTTTCATAAGACTGGTAACATACTTTATAAACATATTTAACTGGTAATAATTAAGTGAGTTCTATTCTGTTATTTTTTTTGTTCAGCAAATCTTCTATAAGCTATTTGATTTATCTTTATGATTACAGCGCTGTTTCCTGTTTTTTTCTACTTAGAACGGCGTTACTTTCTTTTTTAAGGCGTTCCCCTCTATCTATAGTTCTTTGAAACAATATACTTTTCATCGGATAATAGGATTCCCTTCTTGTTCTGATTTTAGGTTTATTTAAGGGGGTTATGTTATAAAAAGAAAAGTTTATAGAACGAATGAATAGCAAATATTCATTATTAGCAAAGGTAGATGTCGCTATTAATTTTTCTTGTGCCACCCCTGGTGAGCACCTCGGTTACGATTAATTAGTTATTCGCCTACCAGCTCGCGTGGTGACAGCATTACTTGTTCGAAGTAAGGTAAAAATATATCATAATTTCTTATTTCTTTTGCACAATTACTATACTAGCCGAAATTATTATATAGGCTTAAGCCAATTGTTTGATAAAATTGTAAAAAGTTTTATTTTATTTGACCTAAATTTTTTAGAATATTACGTTAAATGATATAAGTACTCTTAACGACATTTTTTATGAAATGTCTGCGAAAATTCAGATACTCCATTTTTTTTTAAATGTTCTTGAATTTTCCGAATTTTTAACACTTTTCCTGTAGCGTAGGTTTATACCTGAACAATGTTCTATGGTAATATAATAATCTAGTCGTTTTTAATACCTAGATAAAACGATTTTTGAATATCAAAGCGTAATATATTATAAACGGAACAATCAATACGACCATGTCCGAAAACTCGTTCATGTAATTGAAGGTTGATACCTTTTTGCTTTTTCAAGGCGTTTCTATTCGTGAAAGATTTAGTTTTGAAAAGAAAAAAAATGAACGAGAAATTATTTGCTTTGAGTAGGCTTAATAAACTTTGCTGTAGCCAGTCGATGAGGTCGTTATAACTACCGTGGCAAACCAACCATATTAGTTTTTTCAGACATTACGTGTTAAAAAAAAAATGATTCTTTTCTCTTTTATGGAAGAAAAAAAAATTAAGGCGTGTTTTAACGATACTACTCAAAAAGAAAATTGACACGTAGACAAATTTTCTTTTCTGATATTAATTTATCACGTTGCATTTTATACGATATTTTATATGTAAAAAGGCTTTTTTTTCATTTTAGAATCAATTAAAAGAGAAAAAAATCGATTATGCCTGGAAATGTGAACCAAAAGAAATATAAGGCTGAGGAAGATTTCCCAGACTTGAGTAAGCATAATAACTGGATGGCTAAATGCTTGACCAAGGAGATTTACGCCAATTTGCGTGATAAGGTTACTCCAAGTGGTTTCACGCTTGATCAAGTTATCCAAACTGGTGTCGATAATCCCGGCCATCCTTTTATTATGACTGTTGGAGCTGTTGCCGGCGATGAAGAAACTTACACCGTTTTCAAGGAACTTTTAGACCCGATCATTGACGGTAGACACGGCGGCTATGGTCCCGATCAAAAACATCCTTCCGACTTGGATTGGACCAAGCTAAAGGGTGGCGAATTCGATCCTAAGTATGTTCTCTCTTCAAGAGTTAGAACTGGTAGATCTATTAAGGGAATTGCCCTCCCACCTCACTGCACTAGAGGAGAGAGAAGAAAGGTGGAAAGTATTGTCACCGAGGCTCTTGGTTCTCTCACTGGCGAATACAAAGGAAAATACTATCCTTTGTCGACAATGACCGAAAAGGAGCAAAATCAACTGATCGAAGATCATTTCCTTTTTGATAAACCAGTATCTCCCCTACTTACTTGCGCTGGAATGGCTAGGGATTGGCCCGATGCCAGAGGAATTTGGCACAATGATGAAAAGACCTTCCTTGTTTGGATCAATGAAGAAGATCATACTCGTGTCATCTCTATGCAAAAGGGTGGCGATATGAAATCTGTTTTCCGTAGATTTTGCGAAGGTCTCCAAAAGGTAGAAGACTGCATGAAAGCTAAAGGTCAATCCTACATGTGGAATGAGCATCTCGGCTACATTCTAACCTGTCCCTCGAATCTCGGAACTGGTCTTAGAGCTGGTGTCCATGTTAAGATCCCAAAGCTTAGCAAAGATGAAAAACAATTGAATGCCATATTGGACAAACTTCGCCTGCAAAAGAGAGGAACTGGTGGCGTAGACACCGAAGCCACTGGAGGGACTTACGATATCTCCAACAGCGATCGTCTTGGTTATTCGGAAGTGCAACTAGCACAATTTGTTGTTGACGGCGTTAATCTACTTGTTGAAATGGAAAAGAAACTAGAAAAGGGACAAAGTATCGAAGATCTTATCCCAAAAGAGAAGATTAAATAGAGAACCTTTATTCTTTATTTTGTGTGCTTATTTGTTTTGTGCAGACAAAATTTTTGGCTTGAGTAGCAAAATATAATCGCTAGAATTTGACCTTTATCGTTCATTTATTACATTTACCTAGATCTAAGATTCTTCACCTTCAAAATTTATTATCGTTCATCCTCATCTTCAAGCTTAATAAATTAATTAGGAAATATCGTGTCTAAAAAGGCAACTACCCAGACAAGACACGCCCATAAAGTAAAATAAATAGGACAGACTAGGCTTAGTTAGGTCTGCAATTCGAATTAACGAGGACGGTATACATAAGATATTATATATGAATGGGATTCCGAATGGGAAAAGAATTAAGTGGACTTGCTTTATTAGACATTCCAACCCGTCATATCTCTGTGTTTCCTACTTATCCACGTACCTATTTCTTTATTATACCATTATTTACTCAACCTATTTCTCTTACGAAGCCATTAAAATCATAAAACTTCTTAATTTATAGACGAAATTTGTAATCCGTCGTTCACTTTAAACAAAAAATAATAGGATTTATCTTTATGAATTAACAATAAGTATTATTATAAACAATCTAACTGCAGACGAACATTGATTGCTGCAAGTTCGGCCGCAAAAACTTTCATAATGTAAGGTATATGAATAGTCTCAATATGCTTACGAGACTTGCATAAAAGGCATTTCCAGGCTGAATCATTTTTGGTGTTATCTAAAATTGGCGAAAGCATATCTCCGCATTTTTTGCAAATCCTCACTGCACATCTATCTGAACAGTTCATGAGACGGTCTTGAACAAGATAACTTGCTCCGTGAGCAATTAATGCGTCCCTTTCCATCTCTCCGAAACGTACACCACCCATTCGACTTCTTCCTTTAACCGGCTGAAGTGTCAACGAATCGACAGGTCCTGTAGTACGGACTTGAAATTTATCAGAAACCATGTGACGCAACCTCTGATAGTAAATTGTTCCTATAAATATATCAGCTTCTATTTCTTCTCCATTTGTCCCACTATATAATCTTTCTGTGCCGTAATAATTATATCCCGCAGCTACTAGATGTTTGCCGAAGTAATCATAAGCAGTATCCTCCTCATTAAACACGAACGGACTAGCCTCATGGACTTTACCGTGCATACAAGCACTCTTTCCAGCCATACTTTCGATTAACATACCTATTGTCATTCTTGAAGGGAAGCCATGAGGATTGAAAAGGATATCAGGAGTCATCCCACTCTCCGTGAAAGGCATATCTTCTACTGGCCACAGCTGACTGCAAAT
This sequence comes from Dimorphilus gyrociliatus, assembly GCA_904063045.1. Lineage (NCBI taxonomy): Eukaryota > Metazoa > Annelida > Polychaeta > Dinophilidae > Dimorphilus > Dimorphilus gyrociliatus. The sequence goes on along the minus strand of CAJFCJ010000015.1, from coordinate 746,242 downwards.
ACCTTTCTGACCGTGTCTGGATGAAAATTTATCTCCTATAGTTGGGTTTCTTCTGTATCTTAACGTGACAGCGGCTGAAATATATCTATTATCCTCGGTATACGAAGTTCCAATAGCTTTAACACAATGAATAAAAGCGTCCTCATTTTTTTCGTATTTTTTAACTTTCATTTCACCAGTTTGTAAATTTATGGAAGCATAATAAGGATCACCAGCCCGTAAAAGTGAACCTAGTGGGGGGAAACCATCTGCTTCCAACATATAACTACTACCGACAATTCTCGGATCGTTGGGTTTAATTCCTGTTATAAAAGAGGAAATAATTTAACCTTTAACGTTAATGAAACAAAAATATTTAACAAATACCAAAGACAAAATCAGTACTCTTTAGTCTATTTCCTCTGCCAGATTTTTCAGAACAGCTGACAAACTGTGACGACAAATCAAAAAAGATATATAGCTATAAAATAAATTTATATACATGCATTGTATAACAAAATCTTACATCCGTCTTATAAACTGTACCATGACAGAAGCCTCTCTCTTCAGCACTTTTACTAATGATCATAGCATCCTCCATATCATAGCCTGTATAAGAAATAACAGCAACAATTGCATTTGTTCCCATGGGATATTCATCCATTTTATAATGGTCATGAGCATAAGGTCTAACAAGTGGGCTTTGTCCCGTCTCCAATTTATACAATTTATTATCCGAACGAAATTGATAAGCGTGAACCGGTGTTGCTAAGGTTTGCTTAGCCATCTGACACTGATACATGTTCCTTGGAGATTGATTATTGTCAGAGAAGGGCGTCAAGCTAGCTAGAGTGGATAACATAGCCGTTTCACTTAATTCCATATGAGTTGTTAGACCTTTGTGAAATTCATCAGCAGTTATACAAATATCCAAGTAAGCCTGTTCGAAAGTGCCAATAAGCTCAATTTCATCTTCTATTAGATTCTTAACGGGTCTAAGCATTCTAGCAGAGGTTGTAAATAAGTATATTCCAGGATATTGGCTGGCCACATTAGTTCTCTTCACAAAGCAAATTTCCAAAGACGACGGGATATTCTCCTCGCCTAAAACCTTAAAACGCCTAAGAGCAGTAACAGCTTCCCCAGCATTTTCATCTTTCAAACATCCTAGAACCTTACCGTTTAATAGAACAGTATAACTCTGATTGGTAAATTGTAGGATATCTCCAATATCTCTCATACCAAAAGAGGACAAAACCGAATGGATTCCTTCTTCGTCTTCAGCTTGCGTTAGAACTTGGCAATTTGCTGTTAAATGATTTAGTAAACCGCAAGGAGAGCCGTCAGGCGTGTGAACAGGGCATATAAATCCCCAAGCTTCGGGAAGCAGTTTTCTAACTCCGGTGGTTCTCATTTCAGTAAAAAATGCTCCTCTGTGTATCGATTGGAAATGTGATAAAAATCTTTGAAAATTTAATCTATCTGCAACCAAAACAAGACCAGTTGTCTGTAAGGAATATATAATAATATATGAGATAAATTTGATAATTTATAGATTTTTAACCCCAAAAATTTATAAAATATATAATAATCTTATAACCTGAAGTAAACCAATATTAGTCAATGACCTAAGGTTACCCGTAGCTATAAGGTATTCCGCTGCTGCTGTAATTTGTTGCGTCATCTTTATCACTTTAGAAAAGAAATCTAAAACGTGAAAAATAAATAAATATATACAGTATGTTGTATAATTATGTTTTCTCTTTTAATTATTTATCTTACTTAAATCCATAGTATCATTTTCTTCTGCATTTTTCATTACCTTCAAAGAAAACGTCTTAAAAGTATGTAACCAATTTTCAACCTTCTCTTGCAAAAAACGCTGATATAATTGTCCAGCTAATAGTACTTCCTGAAACATTGGATTATCAGGACTTTCTTCCGTACATTCTTTCTTTGAGAAACGAAACAGTTTTTGCGTCATATACCTAAACGATAATATTAATAATAATAATAATTGGAGAAGTATAAATCTTAATAAAGCAATTGATTATAATACTAACGCAAGTAAGTTAAATTTTTCCATATAATCATCAAGATGAACTAGAACTCCGTTGCTTAAATAAACAAAAATAATACAATTAAATATATCAAATACAGTTTGTATTATTTATTTATATTTACTCTATTAAATATTTTCCAATTTCGTAATCAGTCTTCCAATCAGGCAAACGATTGAATTTTACTCTGAACTTTTCGCCGAGATATGTTAGAAAATCTTTCTGACTGAACAATTTTTCCGGAAGAAGTAATCTCATCATGTTGGCAATACTCCTATCATTTGGAAATAATGAGATAAAACTTATTAAATATGTAAGCTATTTTCAGTAAATTTTTTCAATTAACCCTTTGTAGTAATCATTGTTTTCCATATCTTTAGTTAATTGTTTATAAATCCATTGATCCGGACGATCAATTAATGCCTAAAGAAATTAAAAGATTATTAAGAATTTACTGAATTTATATACTATTAAACAATTAAATTTTTACTTACTTTTAATATATACATCACTGGAATAAAGAACTGTTCTTTACTGAATATTAAACAGCAAACAACAGTTCCGTTCGTTAAATAATGTAGTGTTAAGTCCTATTTAATTACGAAAATTAGCTGTTTTTTCTTTCAATTGAAACATAAATAAAGGCAATATTTCACTTACAGAGACATTTTCATTTTGTCTAGTGCTCCTAACGTGTATACCATATTGACTATAAAATGCTCCTCTTTTCTTATAACTGGGTCTAGATATGGCCATTGGCTAAAGAAATTATATATATTGTTTCCCTCTTACTTATTATTAACAAAAAACTCGTTAAATAACTTACGTAATTTCTTCTAGGCATAATTAACATACGCATAAACTTTTCATTTCCCGATGATATAAAATATCCACCCAATTCCTAAAATAGAAATGTAATAGATGTAATAAAATATAATACATTTATATTAAGCACTTTGCTTATGTTAAATATTAAGTAAACTAATTATTATTTACCTCTGCTTCTTCACCTCTCTCAACAAGCTCTTTTGGAGAGAGTCCATACAAGTGACAAGCTTTCGACTGGAATTAAAACATAATTGTAAAATATTCCGGCCAATATATAAGTAGAGAGTAAATATACCTTGACCATTAGAGGAATTTCACCTATAATTTTTTCTTCCGGACCAAATTTCTCGCCATCAACTTCCCATGCTATGTGAATAGACAACTTTCCTTTGTAGGTTTTCCCTGCCATTCTACAGTGGGATGGATACACTCTACGATCTTTTACATTGCTAGTGGGATTTATTGGTTTAGATAAAGAAGCTGCCTGTATAATTGAATATATATGTACACATTAACATTAAAATTTCATGACAGTTTTGTATAAAGCCTACAGTGGCATAAAGAGAAATCCTTTTATTATTTGGTAACGTCCATTGTACAGGGGGTATAGCCTGAAACATGGTAAAATTTATCAAAATTTTTTATTTTGTAAAAATTAGAGTTCTTACTTGTACAGCTTCATTTAATCCATATTCGTACATAAAATTGAAAGATTCTAAATGAGGCTTTATAAGATCTTGTATTCGCTGAAAATACCATATTATCGCTTGTAAGTTTATTAAATAAATGAATAGAGTATGTTAGACTAGACATACTTTGTTTTGATGTTTGCCAAGACTGGCAAATTTAGAGGAAGTTAAATTCCTAAGTGATGGGTCTTTTATACTCATTTTTAATTATTTAAATAAAAATGAATATTTAGTCCAAAAAGTACATGTGCTTTTATTTGTACGGAATATTTCGCCAAAAGTTGGGTGTGTTTAAATTCAGTTGGAATTTATTCAACTGAAAGTACTGTAATGGCTAGGTATAAATTTTTTATTCTTAAGGATTTATTAGTACTATAAGAAGTTCATTTTAAACATTTATAGTTAAGTAATCAAAGTGACTTAAACATATAATTTAAAATTTTGATATTCAAAGTTGAGTTTTAGAAAAATAAACTTTGTTTTTGAAGTTAATATAAATGTTATAAAGGGTAAAAAATTAAACATACTTGATTTTGTATTTTAATCAAGTTATATCTGATTTTTTTTTAAAACCATTTAGGGTTATATTTCAGAGGAATAAGCATATGACTCTTCATGAATAATATAATATAAACTGTTCAAAAGTTGTAATAAATTTTAAGAACTGTGTTAATACTATTTTCAAGGGCTTTACACGAAAATTAATTTGGCAAAGGTAAATAAAGTTACTCTCAATTCGATATAAACAACTTTATAACCATCCACTTCCATGATTTAGTTAACCCGCTAGCTAAAATAAAAAATGGCGGAACCCGCAGCGCCTGATGCATCAAAACGCCGAAAAAGCGGTTGTCAACTAAGGAAATATTTTCTCGATCTTATTGCTGGAAAGTTCACGCCTGAATCTAATGATCCCCTGGATCAGTGGACAATAAAAGAGAAGCTAGCTGTAGCCTCTGCTGTTCAAAAACACGGAGACCAAAATTGGCCGGCGGTAGTTCGAATATGTAAACCTTTAGCTGAAAAGTATCGGAAAGATGATTTCTTTAATACAAAAACTTGTGCTGCTATGTATAATCGACTTTTGGAACAATTCGATACAAAGAGGAAGAGGATAGAAAAAAACTTTGAAGCTCCTGCCAGTTCAAATGCTTTAACCGCTAGTAACGGTCAAGATAAAAGTATTGTGGACCAAATTGTACAAAAATTAACTATTGATAGAATTGAACAATTAAAGGGATTGATTCCCAAGTATCACGAAGTTTATGATCAAATTGAAGCAGACTTAGAAGCCTGTGATAGGGATGACTTTGAAAGGAATCCTGAAACTGATTTTCTTTGCCAAGTGGAAATTCTACAAGAACTTGGCTATAAATTAGACGACGAGAGATGTAAAGTTATTTGGAATTTTGATGATCAAGGATGCACGTTTGTCCTACCTAAAGCGACAAAGGAAGAAACTCAATTAGCCTTGGATAAAAATGTTTGTCCACCCGGAAACATTTGGTGCCAGCTCGTTGATGGAAATAAGTTTGTCACATTAGGTAGGGAAGTTGACTTTAAATCATGTTCTCGACCGCCTGTTGCCGTTGATATGTGGGATTTGTTAAAAGTTATGGAGAGCAATGTTGTTGATTCAACAAAAACACCATGGCTTCCGCTAAAAGAAATTAATAGGGTAAGTATTACGCCGAAGGGAGATGATGAATTAATATACGTAAAGAACTCCTTCAAACTTATTTGGAAGAAAGCTACTGATGCAGATGAGACTGATTCACCAAACTTAGATCTTGAAGATGCTCTTGCTGTTATTAAGCAACAAGAGGAGGAAGATAAGAGAAAAGCTTCTGTCTCACTTCCTGCTACCGAAGAGAAAGATGTCGCTGATATAAAGATCGAACCAAGCATAATAGGAACGCTTGAGGAGAAAAAGATTATCTGCACAGAAGAAACAATTGAAGAAGCTGTTGACAATGAAATGACAATTGTTGATGTTAGCACTGTAGAGTCTGAATTGAATAATGAAACAAAACAGGATACTCCTACAGTTTCAAACGAAAAGATTGAATCCCCAACTAGTGATATTGAGGTTACAGAAGCGCCAACAAATAATACGATAAAGCAGGAAGAAGAAACGGAAAAGGAGCCTGATGTCCTCGAAAATGCTACAGAATCATCCACTGGCGAAGCTTCCCGTAGAATTATTAAAAATATTATCAACGAAAAAGAAGAAAAGTCACTAGAGGACGATGAAATTTTCACCAAGCCTCAATCAGTTAAAAGTAACGAACAGCAACCAGAAGAAAGTGTTGACGTTATCGAACCACCAAAAGAGATTAAAGAAGAAGTTAAAGAAGGAGAGGATAAGATCATCGAAGTTGTCAGTCCAAAAACACCCACTACACCTCAACCCGCCAAGTCAGTCAATAATAAAAAAACAAAGAGAAGAAGTTCTCGAATACGAGATTTTCGAAAGGACTCCACTGCATCTGATTCACAAGAGTCAATACCGCCTAGTCCTGTAACAGCCGATTCAGACACCGAAGCTGAGAGAGAGCAAAGAGTTTGGAGGAAGACAGCTATGCTAATGTACAGGGAGATTTCTCAACATAAATATGCCAATCCGTTCATGAAACCCGTGACTGACACGCAAGTACCCGGTTATTCAAAATTAATCTTCAAACCTATGGACCTAAGTACCATTCGCAAGAACATTGAAAATGGACTAATAAAAAATCACAATGAACTTCGAAGAGACGTTCTCTTAATGCTAGCCAATGCAAGAATGTTCAATACAGAAGACGAACAAGTCTTTGATATGGCCGGATCAATGATGACTGATGTCATTGAAGTAAGTTATTAAATATTTTTTAAAAGTTTCTTTTGTCAGAATGTAACTTTTCAACTAAATTTAGATATTGAACAATTTCGAAAAACATTCCTCCGGTGTAACTACATCAACACCATCTACCAGTAGAAAACGACGATCTGAGACTCTTTCCACCGATACTTTGCAGAGTTCCAGTTCAAATAAAAAGCGGAGAAAGTAGAAAACTGTAAAATAAAAAATATAATCAACTGGTCCTATTTATATTTGTAAATAAAAGTAAAAGGTGATAGATTTATAGTTTTTCGTTAAGTTAAACTATATATGAATAAGTAACCTAACATGTTAAGATGTTTATATGAACTTATGTATATTTGAAAAATAACAAACACTCACTCTTTCTTTAAGTTTCTATTATAAATATTTTCTAAATTCGAAAAAACGAATTACAATATACTTTTGTACGATTTGAGAAATTATTGAATTTTTTATATATCGTTCGTGTTAATACCAAGTTTCTATTCAATTTGATAAAAGTGATTATGCTTAATAAGTTGTATGATGTGTTTTTGATAATTTTTATGAAATCCAGTATTTAGTAATACCAGCAGAAAATTTATTACCAGTTGTTACGTTCACTTTGAAGAAAGGTTAAGGGCGATTAATATGGCTGGAATTAAAAGCCAAATCTTTTTGAAGAACAAGGTAAGATTGACTCGTAACTACTGCATGAGTGACTCAGTCTTATTATGCATTTCGGATAGTACTTTTTAATATAAATTAAAATTTTCTACCGTATTTTCTGAAGAAGAAAATATTTTTCCGGTCAATTACTGGGGTGATTTGCTGCTTACGTAACACGTTTCCAAATTTCAGGGACTTCTCAATATTTTAAAGCGATATGCTTCTACAAATGTGCCAAAGGAAGTGGTTATTGTCAGTGCGGCAAGAACACCAATTGGATGTTTCCAAAGTTCCCTCTCGTCCATGACCGCCCCTGAACTTGGGACCGTCGCCATAAAAGGAGCAATTGATCGCGCCGGAATACAAGCAACAGATATTGAAGAAGTTTACATGGGCCAAGTGATTCAAGCTCGTGCTAAACAAGCCCCTACGAGACAAGCTGCATTGGGAGCCAAATGTTCGGACACAACTCCTTGCACAACAATTAACAAAGTATGTGCTTCTGGTATGAAAGCGATAATGATGGCAGCTCAATCCCTAATGTTAGGACATAGAAAAGTAATGATAGCTGGTGGTATGGAGAGTATGTCTAATGTACCTTATTATATGGCACGTGGAGCAACACCCTATGGTGGTATAACGGTCAATGACGGAATTGTATTCGACGGTCTGACTGACGCCTACGACAACTGTCATATGGGCGTTTGCGCCGAGAATACAGTTACACAAATGGGCATTACCCGAGAAGAACAAGATGAATATGCAATTAGAAGTTATAAAAAAAGCCAAGCAAGTATGGAGAATGGAATCTTTGCTAAAGAGATTGTACCGGTGACTATCAAAACGAGAAAGGGAGAAACTATTGTTGAAAAAGATGAAGAACCTTTAAGAGTAAACTTTGATAAAATATCCCAACTCAAAGCAGTTTTCAAAAGGGAAAACGGAACTGTAACAGCTGGAAATGCCAGTACTCTTAATGATGGAGCGTGTGCTTTAGTGTTAATGACAGCCGAAGAAGCGGCTAAAAGAAATTTGAAACCTATAGCTAAAATCTTATCATTTACCGACGCCGCAACGAAACCTATTGACTTCCCAATAGCTCCGGCTTTTGCAGTTCCTCCAGCACTCGAAATGGCCAACCTTAAAGTTGAAGATATTGCCTCATTCGAAGTGAATGAAGCTTTCGCCGCAGTTGTCATAGCGAATGCAAAAATGATGAATTTGGATATGTCCAAGGTTAATATCCACGGCGGAGCCGTTAGTATTGGACACCCAATTGGAATGTCAGGAGCTAGAATTACAGCATCTCTTGCTCAACAATTATCACCTGGTCAGAAGGGTGTCGCTGGAATTTGTAACGGAGGTGGTGGTGCCTCAGCCATAGTTATTGAAAAACTCTAAATTTTTTCTTGAAGAAACTTACTTTAATATTAATTATATACATTAATCAGAAGTTGAAAAAAAGAAATCTTCGTTTGAATATGATTCATTAAAAAAAAAATAGAAAAGACAAATATAATTCATTAACAAACGTACAAATCTTGTATTTTTATTGACATTTATACAATTCTTTCCAATTTTTGCTAAAGTCCGAAACTTTTAGTTTTTCTTTTTTTGATTTGGAGCAAGTTTCTTTTTTTTTTTATCTTTTTAATTTTTTTACTTTACGCTAAACACTAAAAAGAGAAAAAAAGAGAGAAAAGAAAGTTGTATTTTCCTTCTCTTCTTGTCATTTTTTTCCTTATTTTACATAGATAGTTTCTTAATCATAAAACAGTAAAAGGTTGTTTGTTTCTTTGTAAAAAAAGAAAAAAAGAAGTAAGAATCTTTAAAAGTTTCATTGATAAAATTAGCACTTTTTCTGTTTATAGACATTAGTAAAAATTTCTGTTCATGCATTTTGAATAGAGATACACGTCTATATTTTGACAAAATAAAACGATTAGATAAAATGCATATATTGATGATATGATGCAAACAAAAATAGTTTTTTTTTGTTTGTCAAAAATAATACGTTGAGTATCATATGTCAGCAAAAAAGGGCTATTAAAAAGCGGTAAAAGGACGAAAGAATAAAGTTTTATGAGTTAGATTGAATAAATACGTACACCTAGATTGTCAGTTAAAAAGGCTTAGCGATAGTGATATATATGGCAGTCTTCATTTAGCCTTGTCAGATTTGTTTGTCTTTTAAACGCGTCGTTTAATCGAATAAGGATCTTCGCTGAGCGTGTCATCTGATAAATACCCTTCGAGAACTGCATTGTAACTTATATCGACTGGATCTATGCGATTTATTGGTTGCCTTCTGGATGCTGTCCCATAAGGATTTTCTACCAGAACATAGTCGGGTGGCGGTGGAAATTCCGCTCCAACAGATGGTGATCCGAGCTCTTTTGAGATTGCTGAATCTCTTTGTTGGCGGGACATAAGCATAGCTTGCCAGGCTCTCTCGGCTCTAGACGGAACCGGAGTTTCAGGCTCCCTTTTAGGAACCGGTGAATTAGCGGCTGACTCTTTCGCTCTCACAACGTCGGGCAATGGACTATCCTTTCGACGGACGGTTAACATGAGTTCTTCAGATCCTTTTTCATCCTGTCTTCTTCGATTCTGTTACAAATAGGTGAAAAGATAAGTTTCGAATCACAAAAGTCAGATAGAATGTCACATCACTTACGTAAGTTGACCTGCTTTTTGATTTACGACGGTAGACTATTACGGCGATGAGGGTGACAGCAACCAGGAAAAATGAGACACAAGCTCCTGCAACATAACTGCAAACAAACAAAAAATTATAGAATAATATGATACTAATTTCAACGATTTCTAACCTAATAAGGCCACTATTATCTCTAGAATTACTAGAGTTGTCATCTTCAGAGCTAGCTCCTCCACGTGGATACTTTGCTTTGTAACCTGCATTATCGTCATTACCTTCAGGAACTTCGTCATTTCTTAAGCCTGTTTCCGGTGAATCTCCCGGAATGTTGTTGGTTGGTGAAAATTTGACTTTCTTAGGTTTACTAACACCAACTACATTTTCAGTAAGTAAGTAGAAATTGTGTCGTGTTCCAGCTGCTATTATTGACTTTAGTCCGCAGACTCTGATTTCATGTTCTATTAGGAAAGAAGGTATATTTTGAGTTTTAAATGAAATAAATTGGACAAGAGGGGAAGTCGAAAGGAAGGAAACTCACTATTTTCTTTCTTATTAACTTGGTAAGTCTTTGTTTGTCTTTTTCCATATTTACTTGAATCTTTATACTCTACTTGGATAGCGAAAATCCTTAAATCTTCTATGCTCTCGTATGCAACTTCGACAATAAATTTAATACATCCACTTTTTCGTGATCTTTGAACCAAAACCCTTTTGGGCTTGGGTGGAAAATCAGCTCCAGTAAGTACAAATGTCTTTTTAACCTTATTATGAGTATTTTTGGCAAAACACGTAAAACTTCCATAATACCAACGAGCTTGGTCTTTAACGCTTACAAATAAAGTACTTTTAACAACGTCATTCTTCTCTAACTTTTTAACCATAGTAAATGTACTATTATCTATTATATCAAAACCATTTTTCTGCCAGAAAATCTTTGGAGATGGTTTACCCCTAGCTAAGCATGTAAAATTTTTTCTTGTCTTAGGCCAGGCTATTTGAGATTCAGGGAATCCCCCAAGGATTTTCGGTTCATCTATTTTAGGAAAGAAATTTATTTTATTACATTTTTTCCCCCTTAAAGGCTTTTCTTTTGCCTTTTTTTGCCTTATCTTTCTTTTTTTTTTAACTTACATTCTACAATAACTGTGGTGTAATTTTTCTTCGATCCTCCCGAATTGGTGGCAGTGCATGAGTAATTTCCGGCATCTTCCTTTCTAACATCCTCTATATGTAATTGCGATATGCTGAAGCGATTAGATTGAACAGCAAAGCGACCGCTCTATAATAATTAATGGTTTTAAATTGTTATTAAATAATTATCGTTATTATTAAATACCGTTGTCTTTTCCCCAGGAGATTTAACTGGTAATTTTCGTCCATCTGGCATCTCCCATACTACATGGGGATCAGGATCCCCGCTGGCGTCGCAGGAAATATCAAAGGATTTTTTTTCAATTGTAACAATGCTTTTTTTCATGTTTACCATTGGTGGAACTAGTAAAAGAAAATCAAACCGGATATTAAAAGTGGCAATTCGTATATTGCAACCTAGTACGAACTTAATACTGTAACGTTAACTTTTCTCTCCTCCCTCCTTGTATTATATTCATTCTTTGCATTGCAGATATAAAGTCCTGCATCGTTGCGACTTATAGCTTCAATACGTATCAGTCCTTTATCAGACCGAACTTCCATATCATATGTAGCATGATCCACCTTAGTAACCTGTTTTTTTTTTACAGTTTGATAGAGAAATAATCTATAAATATTCAATTTTTAAACTATTTAACAATTTTTACGCCTATTTAACCCTAAGTAATAGTCTTCGTGTACCTGAATAACCTATGCTATTAAGAGAAACGCTGGAACATGATATTATAACTAATGAACTGATGTAATAAAATATATTAAATTATGCAAGAATTAGCTAGAAACTGCGAACGGAATGAGATAAAATCTTCAATCTATTCTTTATGAAATTGATGCTTAGAACATTTAATTTTAATAAGTAAGTATGAGAGATATAGGAGGATTAAACAGATGTTGATCGTCTCTAAGAGCTCATTGAACTGCTACGGAAGAGACTACTCGACTCTTTTTATATAGATCGTTCACTGTCCAAATACAGGTGGATTAGGAGAGATGATAAATAAATAAATATATACAAAGGAAACAAAAAAACAGCGTTAAAAAGGAAGGAATAGAGTAGAACGATAGGATCGTTTTAAAATAGGAGAAAGAATGTTCTAATCGATTAGAGCGGTTTGCAGTTTAGTCATGCAACGTCGACCTCGTTGCACTGATATTAATTAGAAACCGTGGAAAAAATATTGAGATAGAGATTGAAATGTTTTTTATTCTTTGCAAAAGGAAATAGATAATGTAAATGCGTCGATTCGCTCGTTAAATCTTAATAACGAAGTCATCGACTAACTGCCTATAAGCATGACGATTTATTAAAAATTTCATAAGTCATCAAACTTTATGGTCTGATTATTTTTTTATTTGCCCACATATGTATAACTAAGTTGTTTAAGCGGATTATTATTTAAAAGGCGTCACGTCATGGATAAGCACGAAAAATCCGCTTTGAGAAAGAAACGTCCGTTATTGATGAATGTCCTCTCTTTTACGGAAGAAAAACGAAAAATCTACATTGCTAAGGGCTTACTAACTAAGGATATTGACTATCATATTTCGGTAGGTGAATAGGTTAAATGATTTAATCGTTTGATAACTTGCGCTATCCCCCACGCGATCTATAGCAACATAACAAAACGGAAAGGGGTAGGCTGTCAAAATGGTTCGAGTATCTGACGACTTTGGAAGAAACGAATGTTTTTGACAAAATATGTCAATTATTAATCGATGAGAAGCAAGATTGGCTTGCCGATGAAATAAAAGCCTATGTTCTATCACAAAAAGGCGAAATATTAGTTGAAGACTACGTTATGCGGGAAGCTGCGTCGGATGTTCACAAAGAGTTTGGCAGTAGTAGAAGAGTATCGGAGAGAGATAAAAAGGGAATCGAAGCGATCATTGCTGAACGTCATCAATCGACGAAAGAGGCTTGGTCAATATCGATAAGGTCTCTACGACAACAATTGGACGATTTAAGGAATGAAAGATGGAAAGATTCAACAAAAATAAATGAATTAACGGAAAAAATCGATATATATTTAAGGGTAAAAAAAGATATACATTCCATCTAAACCTTTTTCACTCTGTCTCTAATGAATGACTAATTCATCAAAGTATTAAAAAATAACACGCAGATACAAAAGAATAGGATAAATAACGAGGCGCATGACACGCAACGTCCCCTTAATCCTGATTCATCAACTACCGACAACAATCTTGACAAGCTAGAATGTCAGGTTGATATCCTCCTGAAATCTATTTCTAGGATCTTATTCGATAATGAAAACTATTTGGACGAAAGAAAACGTATAATTGAATTACTGGACTTAAACAAAGGTGTCACTAAACTTGATATGTACGTTGCCGAGGCTCTCGAAAGAGCAAAGACAGCTGCAGATAAGAAAGACAGTCAGGCTAGAGTTTCCAATGAGGCTGCTCTTTCTTTTCAATCTCAATTGAAATCGTTTAAAATAGATGCTGACAGGTAAATTATATTAAATTACACCTCTGGAGAGAGATACAATTCTAACATAATACCGATAATAGAGTTTAATGAATCTATTTTAAACAAGGTTAACCTATTTAAACAGGCAATTAGAGGAGAAATTAAGGAATGAAAAATATTTAAAAACACTAAATGAACAGAGGCGTCGAAATGCTGAAGGACTACAAAAGTTGCTGTTAAGTGAACGTCATCGTATAAAGGAATTAGAGGAGGATGTGAACAAGTGGAAAGCAAAGTGCGAGCAACTAGAGAAGACAAGAAGATTGGGCTATCATTATCCAGGATGGTATAATGTTGTTTATAAGAGTTGCGAAATGAACAAAAGAGGAAGTATGCCGTCCATAAATCGTTCCAAATCAAATTATACTAAACCCACTAAATTATAATGCTTAAATACAGTTTGTCTATGCTTAAATAAACAATACTCACTCTTCTCCATATAATTGTTGGTTTTGGATAACCAGTAACATTGCAAAATATCTCCACTGGCTCATTTTCTATAATAATCATATGAGGTGTTATATAATCTATTCTAGCCGGACCTATTAGAATGAAATGTTAATTAGTTATACTTTTTTATAGTATAGACATTGTCCTTACTGAAAACTCTAACGTCAAACTCCGAAATCCTCATAGCTTTATGCAAACGAGACTTGTAGCGACAAGTGAATATACCATGATAATCAGCTGATATTTTAAATATTGTTAGGCTGTTGTTCATTTTCCGAAACACCATCCTCTTTGAATCTATTTGAAGGAGGAGAGAAGAAAATGAGAGTGTACGGGAAGAGAAATGAATATTTAATTAGCTATTATTACAACTGTGTAAATATACAATATATTGAACGCAACAATCTTTTATTCTTACCAATAGTTTTATTGTTAAATGTCCACAAGATGTCGTCGGTAGCGGAACGGGGAGCAACTCTACATAGTAAAGAAACAAGATCTTTCTCTTTTACTGTGATGCGCTCTGTCTCCTCCCAAACTCGGGTTATTTCTGTAATGAATAAATGAGAACTTTACTTATTACCTTTCCTAGATTATTTATAAACAGATAACGTTAAAGATAATGAAGACTATATAGATCAAAGTCAACAAAAAATTATAGAGTGTGTAAGGAATCCTAATACGTATATATAAACTGTAAACATGTAACGCCTGTATTTATACATACAATTAATAACGCTTCCTAATAGTTTACACTATAATTAGTGAGACGTCAACGGAAACGTCTGTCATAAAAGTAAGCAGTATTCTTACCTTTAAATACAACCGCAATTTGGACGCCTTTTACTGAGGGAGACGATCGAAGCCAGCAACCGTAAGTTCCATGATCGGCACGTTCGAAGCTGTCGATTTTTAGTTCGACTGTTGACGAGTTTATTTGGATTATCTTTGCTCTGAAAAAAATATGGAAAAGAATGTTTGTAGGAGGTTTTTTTCTTGAATGAAACGAAGATGCAGAAAGAAACGAAACAAAGAACGACAGATGTCTTCTAATAATAATATATCCTCTTAAAATGGACAATCCATTAGTTACCACCATAACTATAATATTAATTGCATATATATTTATACTGCATTTTGCTGTATATTAATATTACTGTATATTATATATGTATACATTATTTAAAAAGTAGCGAATAGACCGAATATTTAGTAAAGGAACATGAAAAGGTTGCGTTAAGAGGCGAATGATGGATGAGCTACCGAAATACGATGATATACGTTTTACTGAGTACTTTTTCCGTTTCTTCTTACACTTTGAACGAATTATAAAGTAACAAAAATAATATTAATATTAATAACAAAAGAAGAAGAGATTCATCTGCCTTTAGCTCAAAACTGTAAATCGATATAGCGAGATATTACGTCTGAAATCAATTAATCGTTAAGCTTCCCCCAGTTTGCCGCCTTAACGTATAAAGCGAGAGGAAGAAAATAAAATAGAAAGATAGTATGGTATAGTAACCAAGCGAGTATTAGTGGAAAGAGAGAAGAATGAATAAAAGAGAGAGAGAGAGAGAGAGAGAGAGAGAGAGAGGGGTGGAGGAGGAGAGAACTCAAAGGGGGGCGGTGGGTGATAGAGAGAAGAAGGGTGGCAAAAATAGAGACAGCGACACAGACTGAAGAGTGCAATAAATGAATATTAATAGGGTAAAAGAGAATAGTTCTAGGCTTTTTTGCTCTTTTACAATCATAGTGCAGACAAAAACTGCTTGATAAAATAAATCAGTTCCCTCGAGCTTCTTTCTAGAGCTGGAACTTTAATGAATTAACGAAACCTTATTTTTTCGGTGACGCCTTATTTCTCTACTAGTTTTGTATTACTGTTATCATTATTAGTACTTTTACTTTTTTAGCGCAACTAAACCATGAATTAACGAGTAACCTAGTGTTTGCTTTACAGATGCAGAAACGCCCTCGACGCCATATCTCTCTTTCCGTTGTCCTATATACAGTAAAGAGAGGGGCGATCGAAAATGGGAGCAGAGGGGGGACGGAAAGGACAAAAGATGTTAAAAGAGGCAAATTTGGGGTGGGGGCGGTAGGGGGTGAGAAAGACATATCCGTCTTCATTTTTTTTAAATACAAGGAACATTTGTACAAGACATAGAAAGAAAGGAACTGGAGTAATGAATAAATTTTTTATCCTTCTAAATAATGTTAGCAGGCGTAAGAGCACGAAATATCATTATTCAACTATATAAATATATATTACCTTTTATATTTATATTTATCTTCGCTCTCCTAGGCCTAAGGCTCTCGTCAAATATAGCAAGGTAATTTTTTTTACCCTCGCTGTTAATTTAATTATCTTTTACCTAATACTGAATTATTTAAAATGTATATAAAAATAAGATAAAAGTATTACTGGGAGGACAAGGCCAAAGAAGACAAGAAGAAAAATAAGGATAGAAGGATAGGGAATGAAAGAAAGAAAAAGAGAAAAAGAGAAGGGGAATGGGAGAACGAGAGAGAAAGAGAAAAAAAAGATAGATTGATGAATAGGAAAAAGAAAAAAAGAAAGAACTTATAATAAAAAAATTTTTCTTTAGTTTTTCAATGAGGAGTGGGAATGAGTCGCATCTGGACTAAACGAGCGTTTCTAAGCCCGGCGTTTAATTCGTCAAGAATGCGGGAGGAGAATAGTGCGTGCAATTTTTCATCTGCGGGACGGTTTCTTGCAATGGTAAAAGAGGAAAATATGGCTCGAGGGGAATATAAAAAATAATCAAAAGAAAAGAAGTGGGAAAGGAGTCGACCCTTTCCTTTAGACGCAAGGAGAAAGGCCAATTTTAGGGTGCGCTCTATGCTGGTTATATACTTTCCGGGCACGTTTTAAATTGTAGTAGAAAAATTTGATTAATAAAAACCTTAGCTTAGGTCTGCTTAAGCTTAAGAAGACTAGACTGCGCTCGTATCTTACAAATTGTATACTACGTATATAATTCATACTATAGGATTAAGAGCGGAGAAGGATTGATCAATTCCCTACTCATATACACATGCGTATAGAGAGGGAAGGAGAGAGAGAGAGAGAGCAAGACACATACAGAGACTTAAGCTTCTCATTGCCCATTCCCCCCCTCTATTCTCTTTCTCTCTCTTTCTCTACCACCGCTTTCTCGTCATTTTCCTTATCCGATTAGCAAATTTGTAATATGTACATAGTCATGTAGACGAGATAAAAGAAAATAAGGGTGATGGAAAAATGAATGAGGGAGATGTAAATGGAAACAGGAGCCTGCTAATCAACGATACCCAAACTAGCTGCATTGACCGAGTCTAGTATAGGGCAAATTTAGACTTGTTATAAACCGGGGGCAAACGTTATTGGGCTAGTAGATTTCGTAAAAAAGTCACGGGAGGTCGATTGTAAAAATGAAAATTCAATTATATACATCTGCATAAAGTCGGATATATAGGAAAATATTATTCATAGTATATACGTAGCCAAGCATTAACCATAATGGATGCGGATTATCGGAGGATTAGGGCCAAACATATTTAGCCGTCCGCCGTCTGAATAAATAAGATGACAACCGGCGATAAGGATGAGTAGGGGTATTTTTTATACAACTGGAACAATAAACTAACCGACTCTTCCGATTAAACTCCTCCTCATGCCTCTCGGCTTCTTCCAGATTTCTGATGTTGCCTCTGGTAAAGAAAAGTGGAGCTGGCTCGTTAAGGGACCAATTAATGATGGTACACTTTAATGACATCTTGTCCCATTCTCTGACCGTAAGATAATTTTTAGGGTGAAGCTCCAGTAATAACCCTTTGGAAAAGACTGCAAAAAGCAAGCATCAAAAAATAAGTAAGTACATACAGTATATAATATATAATGATAAAAACAGGAATAAATAAAGATAACGGATAAAAAGTTGGTATAATAGGCCTAGTTAAGGAAGATAATGATATGTAAATTATTACTTCGATAAGAATTCAATGACTTAAAATATTGACAGGCGCTAAAACCGTCTTGACACGGTGTTTACTCAAGAGGTTTGCGTTTCTTTACGCGATCTCTTACGTGTTTGTCTCAAACTGCCCCTGGTCAGTTGAGGTAAACATTAATAGTTATTAATCAGAACTTTTCTCTATTTCCCAATGTATTTTCAGATGGGAAGAAAGATAGGAGGATACAAATGCAAAAGAACGATTACTGATCGTCAGAATGCGCGACAACTTCGAGTGTGTTCTCGATAGGGTACTTCTCCAATTTCGAAAGCGACGGGTCAAAAGAAGAGAGAGATATTTCGCTTTCTCACGCTGGCATGATTTCTCTCTTTCTCAATTATTATCTGCTAATATTTATACATTTATTTCCCTCGCTTTTTTGGGGGAGAGATTGAGGTGAGAAAGAAAGAATAATAGGAATCCCAGGAGACCATCTGAGGTGTACTTGTCACTCTTTTCGAGTGGAAGAGCTCGAGGGGAAACATTAAACACTCCTGACATCTGCAGATGCATTCTGCTGGCCGATTAACAGCATTTTTCTTTCGACCTTTTCATGGTTCTTTTTTCGAAAGAACACGATTCGTTTAATTGGCGTCGCGACGTTACCGTGACAACCGCCGTCAGAGAAGCGTCAAATAGTCACCATCCCTCCTCTTCATATATCAATCGGTTAAATCAACAAGAACATTCGTCCGCCTACCCCAGCCACCATCACCACCTACCCGCCCTTTCATCCCAATCTCAATCTTTCAACTCCTCCCCACTTCGCCTTTCTTACCCTTCTCCTCTTTCCTTACAACTTCTTGTCACTTTACGCATCATTTCCCCCCTCTCGTTTGTCGTCGTCCGCCGGCGAAGAGAGGAAGATGGTGCGGAGGTGATGGGCGGCGGAATAGGGGACGTAGAATAATTGCTTATTGATTTTTTAGACGCCGTATATAAATTTTTGAAAAAAAACTCTTTACCCGATAACTTCTATACATGGCGCCGTCGTGTCTTGTTCTAACCGGCTGTTCATTATTGTTCTCTAGTATATATATTAATTTACTATATTTTTCCAAAGCTTCATATTCTTTTTACCTTTTTATACAATGTTTCAACTGCTATATACAGTATAATGGAAGTGGGGGAATATAAAAAAAGACGTCAAGAAAAAAAAAGCCGTCTAAATATAAACGCCAAATTTACTTTATCGCTTCGGAAACTTACCGTATTGCGGTAGAGTGGAGCAGCAGTAGTAGAATACGACCAATGAACGGGCGCTGAAGAACATATTTCTCCTTCTGATCTGTAATTAGCGAACGACGTTGGTCAATAATCAATACGATTGTCTATGATTAAGGGAGGCAGCGATTTTATTTTTTATATTCTTTTTGTAAACAATTGGATTTATATATAGATATATACCATGCAAACTATAAATAAACGTACTATATGCATTATTGTATCGTAGTTTGTCTTTATATTTTCCTAATAACCGTAAATCTGCACTGATTTATCACAATATAAGGTGACTAAAAAAAAAAAACTACATATTATCAACAACGGGCAAACGTTCTCGGAAGAGTTCACCGTCGAGCGTCAAGAGTACCAGTAAACGCTCGTTGGCATGGTAACGCTTATTATCCGTCTGCCTGTCGTCTATATATACACATTACAGAGGGATATATTTTAAGGTCTTAAAAAAATGGATGACTAGTAAGTAGAAAGTGAGTAGGGATAGGCAGTAAGAGAGAGAGAGAGAGAGAGAGAGAGAGAGAAAGAGAAAGATATAAACAAGGGCTTTTAGAAGAAGATCTAATAATTTATCAATGTATTGATCACGCGATAATAGATTAAATTAATTCTTATGATTTTTGTAATTAATTTGTGAAAAAGAGAACTTGAAAAATGATTAAGACCAATTAATCATATTGTGTTTATATCTGTATGTTAACTTGATATTATTCACACAATCTATCACACACGTGCAACGTGTGTATTACTTATGCATTTAACTTAATATATATATATATATATATATTTATTTACATATGTATATCATATTGTATAAGCATATATGAGCAATATATCTCTATCTTCCTTCTCAGCTGTATCTATATACTATATTAAGTGGATAGTGATTGTATGGGAGTAAGAAACTAATAAAATATAGGTCTAGACAAGAAAGGTGAATAATAATGATAGAAAAAAACCGAAGGCTAGAGCGTAACGTCGTTCGTAAACAATAAACAATGGTTGTCCTTGAATATTTTATTGCTCCTATCATTCTATTAATTATTCGCCCGACGGCTACACTGTTACGATATCGTACTACGTTAGCTGTCTATCTGCAATCTTCAATCAAACGGACGGATTGGCAATTTTGTCTGGCTTTTACGAGTTACGTAAAAAGTCCAAGAGATCCACTTTAACGTTTTGTAACGCCTTGTTTATTGATGTAAATGAAAAGAAAATAAAGAAAACACAGAGACGTCCCATAAGTCATAATACTATTATTATTACTAATAATAATAAAATGTAATAAAAAGGATTAATTCACAATTGATGACGCTTACTTTGATATGAATAGAGGAAATAAATTCGAATTTTTTCGTTTTATATTAAATGTTATATTACGTCATTATCGATAACAAGTCGGAAGCGTTCGAGAACGTATTAGACGCTTACGAATCGCTTTTGTATTCGGCCTTACGACACGACGAGGGACAAACTCGTCAATCATCGACCGATTTGATCGATGCTATTCGCTATTTAGTCAATGGTATACTGTATATATATACATAAATAAATAGCAGAAAGAAGAATGAAATTAGATGCTTTTATACAGATATTAATGCTACGGACGTCGTCTTATTATACAATCAACCTTCTAATAACTATTCGGCTTTACAAAGACTACTGGGGCGAATCGAACGCGACCGCATTCGATTAACCGGTCTCTTTATTACTCAGTTATTAAAGCGCTTTCAACACGAAACCGACGCTTTGACGCCTAGTTAATAATATTTTTTTCTGACCACGAGCTAGTTTTCAATCATTTCTTTTATCTTGTCTACTTGAAATAGTTCTTTTCTCTTTCCTTTAGAATAACAAATATGAAATAGTTTGAATAGACGCTGTACTTGTGCGGTACTGTTGTGCGCATGCGTTTTGGTCACTCCCGGCGTCGAATCGAATTTCGGACGTGCTATTCGAGTAAGTGTGTCGATGTAAAGGGTATAGCTGTAGGCGTCTCTGTTGGTAAGGGCATGCAATACGCGTATAGAGGAATACGAGCTAATTTGTTTGTAGTTCTATTTTCAAAACAAATAATCAGGATTTTTAAAGCTTATCTCTTGGGTCGAAAATCGTTAATATTAAATATAACAAAATTCGTATTCCCTTATATGAAAACTAAGCAAATTATTTATCAACTGACTGTCGATGTTGGAGGTCGTAAGCGACAGACAGTATGGTCAGCTTGTTCAGCGAAATGCTATAGGGAGGCTTTGGTGACTCATAAAAACTGGCTATAGGACTAATTGCCACCATCTATATCCACAAGTAGAGAGAAGTATAGAGGCGTCTAAAGGAAAGACGTGAGGGAAAGAGGGGTATTTAAAAATGTATAATATCTAGTCTTGATGAGAACCGAATGGACCGAATGTTTACGAGAGAATTACGGGGGAGCTTCGTGCGGTCAGATAGGTCGACGTCCATTTTATGAGAGGCGAATAGGCGTCTTCCATCAAACGTTAATTGAAGGAAGACGTTGCTTATGTATATATGGGTATTAAAAAAACCTAGTAATGCAACCTTACAAAATGTGACAAATATACCGGTAAATAGGATTTCGAACGCGTTGGCGTCAATGTTTGGGTAACGCTTGCCAAGATTTCGTCTATGTATACGAATCATGTCTAGCGAAAAATTGCAAAGGGGACTGGAGCGAATGGTAATGGTCGAAATGTAGCGTTACTTGTAGTGAATACGGTCATCAAGAAGCATAAAGATATAACTACAATTCACCTTCACTGGTGACAGACGTCGATTAAGGAAATGCAGTTGGTTAAATGCCTGCGTGGGTTCCTTAGGCAATTGGACACCCTGGTCAGTTTGTATTCGGGGGGAAAACATCCGATTAAGATATTGTTCATCAACATCGTTCGTTTGTCTCAGTTGTACGCTGGAGGCAGTCAACTGTGACATACCAGGTTCGACTAAGTGGACGCTTTGGGCGGATTTCAAAAAATCGTGCTGCGGAACGACTCATCGAACCCGACGTTGTACAGGCGTCCAATCCGATTGTCCCGGAAACGAAACGGAAGCTAAACCATGCGGCGGAACTTGCCGTTCGGCCAGAATTAACGGCTACATCCACTGGTCGATATTGGCAATAGCTGTCATTGGCTTCCTAACCCTATTAGATTTTATTTTCGGCTTCTTCCATTGGTGGAAGAGAACTAAAGAATGACTTGACACTCAATCATTGCCCTTACAATCTCTAATACCCGAACAACAAAACCCATCAATTGACAGTTTTATTAAAAGAAATCTCTTTGAATGGAAAGAACCGGAAGAGGAACCTCTACGGTATTCACCTTCTATACGTCTCAGGATGGGCGAAGGATCTGCGTGAGTGCTTCGTCGATTTCCCGAATCCGGTAGGCGAGTTTAGAAAAACCGTAAATTGAGAGATTGATTACAAAGAGTTACCCCTTTTCACCTGCCCAACGTTGCCGACCTTCGGAGCGTAGGCGAACACGTGTAAAAATTCTCGAAGCGAAACAGATTTGATGTTTTGAAAGCGAATGATATAACTTTATACTGGATGTAAATGTCAATTCGGGATAGGCCATCCAGAAACGCAAATATCATCAGCCCTTTTCCCTTTTATCTTACTAAATATACTATATATTGTATATATTTACTTTTATATATTTATAGTATGTAACTTCTTATATTATCCTATATATTGTCATATTTACGGCCATTATGCATACATTCTTTTCTCTCTTTCTCTGTTTATAAATGTCTTTGTTAAACTCATTCTATTATCGCTTAAAAACGTCGTAATGGACGTCGGACTAGGAGACGCTGAAGATAAGAAAACGTAATTAAAGTCTTTGCACGCGATTCTACAAGGTGTGCATTGTTGTCATCTCACTAACACGAGAACTTGCCGTTTATTATCGATTATAGCCTCAAACTCTCTCACGTCCGAAAAAAAAACGTTTATATGAATAAAATATATAATCTATGTATATATTGTACACGCTCGTATAAAAATATATGCCTGTTCATAAGCTGTTATACTAACTTACCCGAGTATGTAAACGAATAAGTACATCTGTCGCTCTTTTATGAATAAAAACTATTCAAATTTGTAAACATCATGTAAATATTTCTCTCTTTTTTTTTTTAATAATCCTAAAGTGTAATTTTTCAAGTGGGATATTCAAAGGAAAAACATAGCTATTTAAGAGGGAAAAAAAGTTAATATGGGAAAAAGAAAGATTTGTGTAGATAGTGGAGTTTTTTTTTATCGAATCAACTATCCTTTTTACTGTCTACCTTTTCTTTCTCACTCTCTTTTTTTTTTCTTGCCCTTAAAAAAATTCTTCTGTACAAACGGAGAACACGTACGCGCTTGATGAAATAGAAAAAAGTGCATGGCAGTTACACTGAGAAAATTAACGAGGAAAGAATATACAAAAGGAAAGAAAGACGCGACAGAAACATTCTTACTATGCAATTAGCTTCGTAATATACTCAGAAAATGTGAATGAATTATTTAATGCATTTCGACATGAGGAGAGAATTCTTTCTAATTATAAAAGCTTACCTAAATTAGTTTTACCAACTCAATCGCCTCCAAAAAATCCAAATTGGTCCTTGGTCAGCGTCAATCCTTTTAAATGGATTTCGACGATCGTCGTTAAAGGACACACACACACAATAAAAACAATTCCAGCAGCACCGTTGTACGAGAACGCACGGGCGTCGGCGGTCCGCAAATCGATGAGACGTCTCTCTGACTAGCGACTGACTCACACGCGCGCACACAAAAAACGCAACAGCCGGGTACCGTTTTCCATTCCCTTTGCCGGGTATATCAAGGGAACGGCGGATAATGATTCCGTATGTTACTATAGTAATGCAAGAGCGACGCCGTAAGGTTAAAGCGACATCTATGGTCAAACTGATTTCTTCTTGCCTCAAATGTTTATTTTACTTATAAAAATTTTAACTGATTTGATAAGGACAATGGTATAATAGACAAAGATTAAATGAAGCAATGTTTTTCGGTTGGGTATGATAAACTGAAGTGTTAGTATTAGTTTTTAACGAATAGCAATTAATCCACTTTCTAGTAACTTCTGAAGTTTACTTGCGATCTCAGGATTTTTCAAATGTCTGTAATAAAAATAGACATGTTGTAACACTTAATATAACACATGACAATTTTTGTTTTTATTTCACTTACTCGTTAAAAGCTTTAGGATCTTTTTGCATTTGGGAAAGTATCAATTGCATGGCTGGATCTTGCAAAATGGCTTGAACTTCGGGATCCTGCATGGCTCTCTTTCTAATTTCTTCTGGATTTCCTTGATTCACTGCACACTTCCTATAGCCTTCAACAGCTTCCGAGCAGTTTGGATCTATTTCCATTGCCTAAAAAAAATAATTTGCATTAATTTTTGAAGTTAATATTATAAATTTATGCTTCGATACCTTTTGATAAGCATCGCTTGCTTTCGACATTTCTTTCATAGCCAACAGGTTTGCACCTTTTCTTAAATATCCTTTAATAAACTTTGGGTCCAAACGAATACATTCCTCGCAATCCTGTAATGCCAAGTTAAACTCGGCTAATTTTGTGTAACAAGCTGCTCTGTTACTGAATAATTTCGGATCTTCTGGATTTCTCTTAATAGCCTCGGTATAGAAGGAAATAGCTTCCGGGAATTTTCCTATATTACAAAAAAAAGAGTATTTTGAATATATAATTAAAAATTATATTGGTCTTACCTTGAGTAAAAAATTCATTTCCTTTTTGCTTGGCCTCCAAACTCTTTTCTGGATTGATATAAGCAAGTCTTTCTTTTTCTTTCAAAAGTTTCTGTATTTCGTTTATTTTCTTTACTATATCAGATGATCTATGTTCCGATACTGATTTATTAAAGAAGTGCAAAGCCTCATCAAGTTTTCCAAGTTTTTGATTAGCATTTCCAATACGAGCTAATGCCCTATTAACAAATTAAGAAGATTAAAAAAAAAAATCTAAATTTTCGGTACTTAATTAAATTCTATTACAATATTGAAACTTACTTCGCAATGAGTTTATAGTCTACCCTGTTTTCTCTTCCTATTTCTACAGCTTTGTTACATTCTTGGATACAAGCATCGTAGTTTTCTTGTTCGAAGTAAACCGCTGTAATGAAAAATTTAAGGGATTATTCATTTCAAAAAATGACAAAAAAAATGAAATAAACAACCTGCTTTGTTTGTGCGAAACGTTATATTTGTTTGGTCTAGTTCTATAGCTTTATCATAGTGTTCAATAGCTGTTGCAAATTCTCGCCTTTTGTAGGCTGCGTTTCCTTTTTCTTTCTCTGCCTGAAAATATAAGAATATACAGGAAGGTTCTGGAACATTCGAAGTAAGATGTTAACTGCTAGAAAAAATGACTAACAATATTCGTTTTCTCTTCATTTAAAGTATATAATTACTAAAAACTTTACTAGCACAGTCACATTTTTATACATTCAGTAAATACTAGATATTAAACTAAACAAAATACTCACCAATGCCGCCTCAGCCATTTTAGAAAAGTGATTGAATGCAAAAATGATTCGCTGCTACAGAAAGCAAATTCTAGACTGAAAACATAGTTGCAGAGAGAACTCTAAAATACCGTACGTTATCACGTGACCAACCGTGCGTGGTTTCATCAAAACAAATCGGAAAAAACTTTTGTTTAACGTCTTTCAGAATAAATTCCAACTTTATTTTATGCAATGAACCTATAATTTGTGTTAATTTTTATATTTTGGAGTACTTAGTTTTTTTAACCGATAAGGGTTTCAACACTTTAATGACGTATTTTCGTTAATCAATGTATTATCGAGCATTTGTTGAAGTTTAATGACATTGATTCTGAATATTTATGATTGTTTTTGATGAATAAGATGAAAGATTGTTGAAACGGACAGCAATAATGCCTGTTAGAATTGAAAACCACAAGGGTTCAAAGGCTCAGGATGACGAAGTTGATGATGACGAATATGAAACCGAAGAATCTGAATCAGATAGTGACAACGAAGCACAGAATCACGCTCGGTTGTTAATTCTATTCTTAGTTTGCTCTGCGTTTTATGTAAATTTATTTAAATAGTTCTAGAGCTCCAAAGAAGATAAAAAACATTGTTTGGACTGGTTATGCTAAGAAAACTCCAGTTCTACTATTCAGTGCGGAGTCCGTAGTTACTAAGAACCCTGATGCAAAAATTGTTGGAGGTATAACCACTGAATAAATATTTAGGGTTATTAACCCTGAATAGTATGCATAATAGCGATTTAACATTTATATATATTCCCATATATTATATTTTCTTTTCTTTTCTTTAAAGAACGTTATCATATGGCATTTAAATTTGTTAGAACGGAATGTAAACTAGTTCGTAATGTTCTAAGTGCTCACGGCTTCCATGAGGCTCATCCAAATAGTAATGAATTTAACATAATGTGGACAGGATCTCACTTAAAACCGTACATACTAAGAGGTCTGCAGGAATTTCAAAAAGTTAACCATTTTCCACGGTAAGAAATTAGAATATTGATTTTTTTTTTTAATTCCTGTTTTAAAAGACTAATTAATTTCACTGTTTATTTTTTAAGTTCTTACGAAATTACACGCAAAGATAGACTTTTTAAGAATATTCAAAAACTTCAACAAACCAAAGGAATTAAACATTTTAACTTTGTTCCACCAACTTTTGTTATGCCTAGTGAATTCCAAGATTATTGCAGTAAGTATACCATCAATTAGATGAAGCAAATTTCAAAAAACTAGAAAAGTTGATTAGCGCTTTCATTTCCATAGATGCATTTCAAAAGGATAAAGGCCCTTGGATAGTCAAACCTGTTGCCTCATCGAGAGGAAGAGGGATTTTTCTAGTCAATCATGTAAGTCTTTTAATCTTTTCGTTATTTAATTAATGTACATCAAAGCATCTCAAACTAATAATAATATTTGGATGTATCTACAGCCTGAACAGGTTCCTCTAGATGAAACTGTTGTAGTATCGAAATACCTATCCAATCCACTTTTAATTGATGGTTTGTTAATACTTTATATGGAGTAATTTACTTTAATTTACGGTAATATCGATTGATTATAGGTTTTAAGTTTGATGTTCGCTTATACGTTGCTGTTACAAGTTACGATCCATTAATTATATATCTGTACGAGGAAGGTTTAACAAGGTAACAAGTAGAGAAAATAAGAAAGTTATTGCCTAATAAAACTTGCAATTTGCTTTATTGTAGATTTGCTACTATGAAATATCAAAAAGGCATAAAAACGATAAGGAATCAGTGCATGCATTTGACGAATTATAGTGTAAACAAAAAGAGTAATGCATACGTGTCGTAAGTGTTTTTTTTTACAATATATTGGTTATAAAATATATTAAGGCATATGGTCAATTAATAGAAATGATGACGCGGATGTTGAAGATTATGGCAATAAATGGTCTTTGGGTGCTTTGCTGCGATACTTGAGGTCACAAGGAAAAGATACTACTGGTAAATCTAACTTAATGCTCTCTCTTTCTATCATTTTTAATTATTTGTACTTGACAGCACTAATGATGAGAGTGGAAGATGTTATTGTTAAAACTCTAATTGCCGCAGAACTACCAATAGCAACTGCTTGCAAGATGTTTGTTCCTTATAGAGGCAACTGTTTCGGTGCGTTAATTAGTCAATGCAAAACGCTATAATTTAAGACCAAATAATAAAAATCAATATCTAGTAAAAAAGGAATTCTTTTTTTTAGAATTATATGGTTTCGATGTCCTAATCGATGATAATTTAAGGCCCTGGGTGCTCGAAGTCAATTTATCTCCCTCTTTAAATTGGTAAGTGAAATAGACTTTTAAAAAAATTAAGAACAAAGCTCTTTGTAGTAACATATTAAAAGCTTTTTGTTTCCTCTACAATTCTTTTCAATAGCGACGCCCCAATCGATCTGAAAATAAAATCCAATATGCTGGCTGATTTATTTAGTCTTATAGGTAGGTCGACGTTAAATTTTAAATAAATAGCCAACCGAAAAAGGCTTATATAAATTCTCTACAACTTTTTGTAAAATGTTTCCTTTTATGTTTTTAATCAGGATTTGTATGCCACGATCCCCTGCAGCGACACATGCAACAAACTCGTAGAAATCAGGAATTCTTAACAAAGGCGTCTAGGCCTCAGGTAGAAAATTAATACTTTCTTTATCTTAGATATATCATAGGGATTTATGAATATGGGGGTAGGGGGTCAGACAAGGGACGAATAATATAAAGTAAGAAATATAAGCTATAATAAGGAAATTATACCGATTGATCTACTGTATATGAAAAGAAAAGAGTTTATTACACTTAATTAACAATCTCATTTCTTGTGATTATAGCGTATATTTTTTCATCTAATTTTGAAATGATCTCTATTAATTATTAAAGCATAAATTTCTTCTAGATATTAATAATTAATTAATTAACTACATTAGGAAAACTACATTTCTTATTGACTAAATATTTAAGTCATTATTATTTTTATTATTATTTATTTTAATAACCCATTGAAAATGTTGTGATTTTGTGTGTTTCTGGTGATGGTCTCTACTACAGTCAGCCGCTAACAAGCCTTCTACAATGTTGGTGAGTAATCAGGCATTTCCTGAAGAACATTCTGAGCATGTCGATCTTTTCCTCGTCTGTCACTCCTATCTAATTTAGCTTCCTTGACAACCCCTTAAAAGAATAGCAAGGCTATTTAATTTCTAGGGCTTTAAGCTTGTATCACAATAGATTACAATTAAGTATTTGCATGCTTAAGTAGAAAAATAAACTTTTGAATTAAGAATTTTTTTTATAATAAACATTTGGATTTGGAATTGAATTCTATTCCTATCGGAACTTTGAAGTTCGTTTACCATCTTATGTTATCTGTGTGCTTTGCTTTCAGAGAACTACTCGCGGCTTAACTTTAAAGGTTTGCATCGTTTTAAATTTCATTTGTTATTTCAATTTTCAATCATTCAAGTTTGATTGTTGTTTAATATTTATATTTTTCTACATTATTTGAAGTCTTTTATTTATATTTTTCTTTTCTTTACCACATTATTTAGAGACCTCAATCAGCTAATATGGAAGCTGGACGCTTAGCTACCGCCGCTCGCCAACCAAATACCAAGGGACCATTTGCAGGTTTAACTAGTGAGGAAATACGTATTGTAAGAAGAGCTAAAGAAGAGAATAATAGAAGAGGAGGATGGGTGAGGATATTTCCAACACAGGACTCGTGGGAGTTGTACGGGTAAGTGTTGATATCTCTAAATGAATTTTCTTTTTTGACATTCAACATCTCAATTGAAATTAATCTTGTTATTTTTCTCGCCTCAGCAACTTTCTACAATACTCAAGCAATAATAATTGGACTCTATTTCAACACTTTTATCCTGAAAAGTAAGAATGTCATTAACCATTATTGTTAAATTAAAGTACATAAAAGAAATTATTTTGTTTCTTAGAGCAATGCAACTGCCTAGTAAGGCCACTTCAGCTAGTACGTCATCCAGCTCAAATAGGATTAAGTAAGAATAAAACTTATATCTTATTAAACGTAGAATAAAATCTCTTTCTATTTTATTTGATTAATTAATATTCATGCTGTGTAGAATCTTGCATACTGCTCCCTACCCACAAATGCATCTAAGTAATGAAGTAAGTGCTTATTTTTTTGTCTTTCTCTAGTCTACATTAATTAGCAACCCTTTCATAAAAAATTTTAGGCAGATGAATATAAATGCAATGCTTTGGAAAGATCCACGCAATACGAGAGGAAATTGAGCTCATTGAATCTAAACACAAAGAAGAAGAGATCTCATTCTTCTTGTGCACCCGAAAATAAGACCACAACCTATCCGTCATCTATGAGACCGCCTAGCGGTATTTATTTTTCTTTCCTTTAATATTTTTATATACACGTGGTCGCATTGAATTACTTGCGGTTTTTTTATTGCAATAAAAAAAAAAGATTTCAAATAAACTTTCATTTTCTTATGTTTGGAAAATGACACAGGTTTACTGGGCCGTAACACATTACCTCAAGGAATTGCTACAACTAACATAAGTGATACCAAGTCTGCCTCTAGCAATAAAAATGATAATAGAGAAGGTCAGACTAAAAAAGAAGTGGTTAAACATGAGAGGAGCGAAGACAAATTGAACGTTCAAGCCAAATCGGCTAATTCAAATGCCGCGCAAGCCAGTGAAAAAAAAAATTTGAACGGGGAAAGCCAACAAAAGAATGGCATAATTGCGCACAATGCTCAAGCACTTAATAATAGGAATGAAATTAACAACAATAAGCTGCAAAAGTTGCTTAGCGAATTCAACGTGGTTGAACAACTTCATAGGGGGAAGACACTAACGTATGAAAACGTTTTTCTTTAATTCTTTTTTTTCTTTATCTTTTTCTCCCTGTCTTCTTTATCCATTAAACTTGCAAAAAACGTTTTTGATGTTCAAACTAGGGGTTGAAATTTTTTTTTACCTTTCTTATTAATAGCTATTTTTATTGTCGTTTAATAGCAAAATACAAGCGCGTCACGCGTTCGCCACGTATTTGAGAAGAGTTGAAGAAAGATTAAACTCGGAAAGTAAAGGAAACGATGAAACTTTATCGGAAGAAGATAATGACAGTGCAAATGAACAAATGGTATAATTTTTAATTTTCCCTCTATTTACATTTGATATATAACTTATAATTATGGATTATATATAAAAAAAAGAAAAGTACCATGGGACAAAGTCTATTTTTCTTTATTTGTACAGTCCAACTATGCATACCAAGTTGTAAGTATTGCATTAGCGATTATTTGGTTAATCTTTCGTACGGCAGCGGAAATAGTCACGAACGATTCACTATTAAATGCTCCAAAAGTTATTTTTAGTAGCGTGCTAATATCATTTTGATTTTTTTCTTCGCTTTTTGCCTTTTTGATCAAGAAAGGAAGAGAATGAGAGAAAGAGGGAATGCGTATAATTGAACCATAGACTGTGAGGGAGTTGAAGGGGTGGGATATATGAGAATGAGAGAAAGAGAGAAGCGGAGGAGTTGGGAGTGAAAGATCGAAGCAATTTGTTTCGTCTATATATTTACAGCACTAAAAAACTTATACACAAGCCCGTAGTCGTGTAAACAACATACGATTGTTACCGTTGAATTTGTCGGCGTGTCACCGACATTATAAATATAACCTAGACGTTCTATAAACACTAAAAAACTTTATCATATCACAGGATCTTGTTCTGCGTTTCCTGAAACGAGCTGCGGGAAATTTGCAGTGTTCGTTCAAAGTAACAGTTCCATCCAAGAGTCTACCTTTGTCATCAAGGAGAAAGATTCTTTCAAAACAACTAGCTGAATTCGTGAATCTCTACAGCAACGAAACAAATCAGATGATAGTCAGACAACAGATTGAGAAACAACATAAAACTCCGTTATTCAGTCGTAGCAATACCCAGATTAATGAACATTTAGACGATTTCATGCTCACTGGTTGGGTCGATAGCGCGTCCGAATCGGCTTTAGAAGAAGTTCTAACAACTTATACGAAGTTGCACAGGTCCGCTAGTATATTTTTGGGCAGTACAGCTAAGGTAGAACAGTCTCCCAGACCTCCTCATCTCCCCGCTCACCTAAGACGCGTTCTAAAGCAACCCGATTCTACATCCGAACAGAATGAAAACAATACGAAGAAAAAGCTGGAAGATGAACCGAAACATGACGAAACCAATGGCAGAATAATGAGAAGGTCTATATAAAATTAATTTTAAAAATATATTATTAAAATCTTAAAATTATTAAAATCTATAAATAGATCCCAATCCTTGACAAGAAATAAACCATATTCTTTCAATTATGAAAACTATACTATTGGAACGGCCTACTTGCCTAAAGCTGAAGTCGTTAAACATAATACAAATAGGAAAAATGCAGAAGAAGAGCATAAAAGTAAAAAAGGTTCGTACTCGTAAAAATAAACCGAAAGAAAAACAGATAATAAAATTAAGGAAATAAATAGTATGAAAGGAATATAGAAGACATATTAATATATAAATATATATAAAAAATGATATATTATATAGAAATAAATGTGGGCGAGAATATAAGAAGCAGGGTATTTTTTTGGGTTAATTAATGAAAGTATTAACCAGAGGGTGGTCGCGAACAAATGCATGCTTAAAAATGTGTAGGATAATCTATCGTAGGTTATTTGAAATTACCGGAAGGTACGAAATGAAATACCACTTTTCCTATCTTTAATTTCATATCATTTCCACATTTCCCTTTTTCTTCGCACGAACTTTATTTGTACTTTTTTAGGACTATATATAGCCTTAAGGGCTTATTTTAAAAACTCGCCCCCCCCTCCTCTTTCTCACCTTCTTTCAATATCTATCCTGGTTATTTTATCTTATTTAATTCTGTTTCAATCAAATAATTCTCTTTTCTCTTATTTTAACTTATCAACATTCTCCATCTCTTATCATTTTTTATTTATCTTATAAACAGTTACAAAAAGACCAAGTTCGGCAGTTGCTCAATCATCATATGAAACAGCCGTGGCGGTTTACACAAATCAAAGACAGACCTTAGCGACTGTTATAAAGCATCGACCGGCGTCCTCAAACCTTCATCGCCCATCAGGTCGGTAGAAATAACTTAAGTTAAAAGTTTACAACTATCTGGGGGGCTGTAAACGGAACGGGTCAAAACCATTTCAAATTTCTTTTTTCTCATTACCTTTAACCCTTCCCGTCGTCCCCTATTTCCGTTTTCTTTCTTCTTTTTCTTTTGCTTATGTAAGAATAGGCAGGTGATAGTCATTAATTATTCATACTTTTCTTACCCCGCCTCACCTACAATTTTTATAAAAAAGGAGTGTTTTTAAGAAGAACGTAATCGTGTATTTTTGACAGAGTATGTGTGTATTTTTTTTTAAAAAAAAATAGACAGAGTGTTGCAGCCAGATATTTAAAATTGGCACAAAGCCTATACGGTTAGTTTTCAACGGCTTTGTTGCATAACAATGGCCGTTTTATGAGTCATACATACGATTTGAAACAGTATAGCTTTGTATTGGATTATTCGTTGGTTTTGTTTGTAGGAAGCGACGATGCGTAGAGCCGTTTCAGGCCGGGACAGGTGCAATTTGTTAGCCCTTTAAAGGTTCCTTCCCTCCTATCTTTTCTAGCAATTTAATCCGGCTATTTGTTCAAATTGACCCCATCCGAACCTGTGCCGACTCAACAAGATCAATGATCTTGTAGAGATGAGGGTAATCCTTGATTGAGATTGTTATCACTTTATTATTTCATTCCATACTTTTTAATATCCCATTTGGAATATTATTAAAATTCTTCACTTTGTTGATTTTTGACAAGCCGCAAAGGCAGGCCGGGGCAGGTGCAATTTGTAACTATTTTACACCAATTTGCACGAGCCAGGCCCCTCCGCGAGGGCGTCAAATTATTATTCATTTCTTCGCAATCTTTGCTAATCTCCTCTATATATAGATATTTAGAAAAAATGGCATATATATATTCATCTATATAAACGTGTACCTGTAAGAATATTTAAAGATATATTATTCATACAAACAAATCTATAGTTATATTTCATATTCATAGATTATATATAAATATACATTTATAGATTTATTTTGCGAAGTGCAACGATGGATATTTACATATTCCGATTGGTTGCACATAATTTCTAATATGTTTACACCAAAATTTTGGCGGTATATTAAAATATTTTTTATCTGATAAACTTTTAATATAATGTATATATACATATATATATATAAAATATGATTTTAAGCGGTCAACAATTTTTCACTCTTACTCTTAGAAGCTATTGATCACTCGGCTAGAAGAGAACATTCCCGTCCATTAAATGTCGATCGAAAGTTATATTGTTCGGCCTGGCTAATCCCATAGGGCGACTCTTTTCGAGAGAGCGCAAACATATTATTCAATACGAAATATATACGTATAGTACATATAGATATATCATTGGGATAATATCCAAATACAAAAATAATTAAGAGAAGACGAATAATTTATGGAGGAGAAATTTATATTCGTAGCGAACGGCTGACAGAGTGTGAATGATGCGGCGCGAGAAATCATCGGCACATAACCAGGGGTCTCTCTCTAGTTGCCCATGGCGACGAGACCGCAACGTTCAAAGACAAGGTTTATTCTGAACGTAGAAAATCTTTTTAATAGGTTGAAAAAAGTCTCCTATTTTTTAATCCGTATAAATTTTCCTTTATGACTTTTCCTTCATATTATTCACTTTCCAAGTTGTTCGCTCATTGACATAGATTTTTTTTCCCTCGACCGGCCTTTTTTCCCCTGCCGTAGTCTCCTCTTTTCTTTTATTCTACCTGTCTTCTTGATAATAAGGAAAGAATGCCTTTGAAGAGAATTTTTTCCTGTTTTTTTTTTTAAAAGACAAATCGACTTGTCAAATGGAACATCAATATACAAAAATGTATATATCTGTATGATGTCTATTAATAATACATCATGATATTTGTAATATCCGTAATAAATATCAACTATATTTATATTTATATATATATATATATATATATATATATATATATATATATATATATATATATATATAAGTATATATATCTATGTGTTCATCTACAGTTATATATATTTATAGTAAGTAGACTCACGGAGAAATTATACGTTAACCTATAGAATTAAAGCCACAAAGTACAAGTTGAACTTTACTATTAAGCTTTACGCACTTCCTGTTTGAGAAAGGAAGGCGTTTTTTATTCCTAAACTCTTACCTTATTTTTTTGATGATTTAGTCTATTTTTTTGAATTCGGTCCATTTATGCCAATTATGTAGTGACCTTTAAAACCTGCCCATCTATCTTTGACGACCCGTCTCGTTATGTCTACGTTCACCTGCAGTCGTGCGAAACGAAGGAAGTTCTCAACTGATAAGGTGATTACGCCTTATCGCAGATCGAGTCCGTTATATACAATATATCGTATTTTAAATATATGGACGTTCATATATTTACTTTATTCTATCTCACTGTTTATTTTTATCGTTCAGAAAAACGTCCTACTACGGGATTTAGTCGTGGCAGACCTTCTTCCGCCACAGTTGGCGGGGAGGAGGAGATTGACTCCGCTTTGAACCGGATATCGAAACGACAACAACAGAGGAATTACACTTACAATCTGCTAGACTCTTTTTCCTCCACTGATCTTCAAACAGAGAGCGCTACAGAGCTGGAGGCAGCCCGGGCTAAACACCAAGCCGAAGTTGCCGCCGCTCATGCTCGGGTCCAACAGAATGTTAAAGTTGATGAACCGAAGACTTTCGTTCCCCGGGCTCCTTCCATTCCAAAAATGGGTGCGAAAAGGCAGGCAACGCACAGATTAATATCCAGGTACGCCGCCTTTCGTTTACACACTCGCGCTCTAGTACTTCCGGCCTGATTGGGAAAATTTCGCGCCTTTTTTTACTCCTTCTCTCACTCATTCTATCTACATCTCCTCAACGGGGTGTTTTATAAAATCAAATATTTTATTAAAAGAAAATATATCTATTCAATTCATTCGTTTTTTTTGTAAGGAAGATTCTCCTTCTTTATCTTTTCTTTCTCTTTCAGTCTCTTTTTTCACACGTAAAAGATTTCTATATTTATCTCTAATGATAATTAATATTTCTGTTTTACCAAAAAAAAACAAAAAGGGAAAGATTTTTCTACATTTTCAATTCACAGGCAAACCCAAGCATTGGATAGCGGAGGGGATTTTTACTCAAATCTGAAGTACGACAGTAACACTGGACAATCTCTGGTAGTCGCCTCTCGCTTCGTCTAGGTGCTTTTTATTTTTTTCTCATTCTTTTCATATACTTTCCTTTCTACTCGGCGCGCGTATGTAAATTTACTTTTACGAGCTGTTTTAGCGGCGGGTGCTTGGATTATTGCAATCGAGTCTAAAGATATATATATATATTATGTGTGTACATGCTCATATTTTTTAACATTGCTTTGTTTCCATAATCTTTTATCTTGCATATTTTCGATAGCCTTAATCGCTTTTTTTATAACAGTTTGTAGAAATATTTGCTATTTATAATAGTTTTTATATAAATTTAATATTGCTTGTCTATTTATTTACTTATTATACTTTTTTTTCTCCCCTTCCGATCTGGTTATGAATAACAGACTTTCGACGAGGCGTATGCTAAAGTTTTAAAACGTTTAACGGAAGGTCTTCAATAAAGAAAAACGAAAAAAAACACTATATATATATATATATATATAATATAGAAAAGGTGCGGTGGAGAGGCAGAAAAAAATGAATATATAAACGTGCTCGCGAATTCCGTCCATTCGAATTAAATGAACTGTGAAATACGACGGACGCAATAAAGTGTTTGCACTGACCGTTAACGATTTTTTTCAGTCAATGCCTCTTATTAACGATTGAAGGAAAAAAAGAAGTTGTTTATTTTTTCTTTTTTAAACTTCTCCTTTTAATATATGTTATTATTTAATAAAATTCTTTCAATCTCTCCATCTATTTATCTATATATCTATTCTTATATTACTTCAGTTTCTCTTCCATATCAATATGTCAAAAGAGGACAAAAACACAAAAAAGACTGTTTAAAAACCAATAATTCTTTATATTCTTCACCCGTTTAAACATAAATTAGAAAAATAAGATTTTCTCTATCATCTCGTATCATATAGGCCTCTTTTCGTCACCTTTGATTGACCGTCTGATAGGCTCGCCTTTTCTTCGTAAGCATGCTCTCTACCAGACCGACCTGAGTCGTGAATCGACGGTTTAATATATATATATATATATATATAACTTAATAAATAACATATATACAAATATATATTTAGCTGAGTATACTTTAAGAAAAAGAAATGTTATTTGTATAAATCTTATTTATCATCCCGTTTGTACATTTGATATTTGTTAGATTATATGTAAAAAAAAATACCTGCCAAGGTTCCTTAGTACGACGCCAATATACCCATAAATAGACGTCAATTAGAGTAAATAAAAGGATTAGACTTGATAAGATTCCGATAAGAATTTCACCAAGATATTTGTTTATAAATCCTGATGGAATTACTTCTCTACCTGGTTCTGCCGTTTGTCCCAAGGGTGGCGCTGTATATAGTAAATTTAACCATTATCTGGTCATAAACGACATGATATTTCGCACCCACCACTGGCAGTTACTAAATACTTCTGGCATTCCCATTCGCCACATTCGGCTGTTTCAACTGCCTCACCCGAACAGGTCAAACCCCCATAGCGAGGTCTGGGGGAAGTGCACTTTCGCGACCGCCACTTTCTCCCCAGATTAGATGAAATGCTACATTGAAACAATCCGCATTTTGTCCAATCTTCCCATCTGACCCATTGGCCGTGAATTGGACATGTTTTCAAATGGCACGGTTCCCATTCGCTATCTGACCCTAGACAGGGTACGAGGCTAGAGCAAACCCTTTTCCGCTGCTTACTACCAAAACCACAAACTTTAGAACATGACAACCAATTTTGCCAATTGCTCCAAACACCAACAGAATGAAAGTCGTTCAGAGTTTCAGGGCAACGAACGGTCATACAACCTTGGAGATCTATAGGCCACCCAACACAGTAGTATCCAGTTTCAAAGTTCTTACACGACCTCCTCCGCGTTTGCAATCCACCATTGCAAGTATGAGTACAAGAACTCCAATGCGACCAAGCAGTCCACCAACCGAATACAGTTTTTATACAAGTGAATGGTAGATTCCTATAAATATTTTCCTCCTCTAATTGACTCTTATTTGGATCATATAAAACAACACGATCTGAGTTTGATGACCTATTGACACCTTTAACGATAATATCATTATAAAGAGAGTTTAATTTCCAACCAAGCGTTAGATTTTGAATATCAATAGGCAATAGGGAAATCCATTGTTTCTTCTCTTCTTTTATGAATTTATGATTATAAATCATAGGGTGAATGGGTAACA
Source organism: Dimorphilus gyrociliatus (assembly GCA_904063045.1). Taxonomy (NCBI): domain Eukaryota; kingdom Metazoa; phylum Annelida; class Polychaeta; family Dinophilidae; genus Dimorphilus; species Dimorphilus gyrociliatus. The sequence continues at coordinate 708,035 of CAJFCJ010000015.1, read as the reverse complement.
TTAGAATCATTTTCTTCATTCTACAATATTGTTGAGATTTCCTAAAATTTAAACGATTTGGAGATTTAAGCAAACAAACTCCAATTTTTTTAATAAAATCAAGTCTATCTGTACTACTTAATGAAAGATTGCAAATTGAGTCTGGTACTTTTAACACTGCTAAGGATTGATGACAATTTAAGAAAAACATGTAAATAATGAACATTAAAAACATTAAAAGGTAATCAACAATGACCATTAGATTTCTCTTTTTTATATTTACTTTTATATTTTTTTTATTCACCTTTTTTTTTCTTTTGACCTCGTTAAAATATAAAATATCCACAAAGATTTTTGCGATTCAAGTAGGTATAAATAAACTAAAATATATTATATATATATATATATAAAGAGAGATATAGAGAGAGAGAGAGAGACAGAGAGACAGAGGGAGACAGAGAGAGAGACAGAGACAGAGAGAAAGTAAGAGAGAGAGAAAGAGAGAGAGAGACAGAGAAAGAGAAAGAGAGAGAAGGTGAGAAAGAGAATGAGAGAGAAAGAAAGATTGATAGACAGAGAGACAGAGGGAGTGAGATTGATAGAGAGTGAGATATATATATATATATATATATATGCAATTATTTATATAATTTTGGTTTTTTTTAAATTATTTGAATTGATTTTCTTAATCTTTACGCTTATTTATTAAGAAGGAAAAAACGTAACTAATATGAAAATATATAAAGTTTATGATACGTTTCTCCTTAGGCCTAATATATGTTATCAAATTTTTGACATCACCCAGTAAACATACGCTAATAAACTGTTCATGTATCTATATTAGTCTCTCTTCTTTCTTTCTATCGATATATCTCTCTATTTTCCTATCTATCTATCTATCTATCTCTCTTTCTCTCTTTCCGCTTTCTATGCTTTCCAAATTTCTTTTCTCTGTTCCCTCTTGTCTTTGCACTCTTTGTGTGTCTCTATACATATTTCTATCTTTCTCGCTATTTTTACAATCTTCTTAGCTAGCCTTCTTTTCTCTCTGTCTCTAACTCTTTTTTCATAGTCTTCCTCTATTCTTTATATGTAATATAGTTTAATTGAATATAATTGTTTTTATTTATCCTTTTGTTAATGATTTTCGATTTTTATGTTATTTGGACTATTAAGTCTCGACAAACAGTTTATTAACCTTTTAACGTTTCACTCTTATCTATTAAGTCTTTATAAACATGTGTTTTTTCGTCAAGAAAACGTTTGACAACCCCTTGTACTCAAGTGTCAAGTGAAGTTATTTAGAGTTTGGCAATTTATATAGAGGCGGTTTTGCGGGGAGCACTATTAAAAAGCGTATAAAAAGCAACTGACTTAACTTTTAAGCGCCATTCTTTCAGAATACGCCAACCGTTAAGCATGGAAGTGGATTCCGGAATCGACGTAGAGATGTTCGAGGAGAGGAGCAAAGGTACAAAAAGGCCTCTACATGTGAGTAATATCATCTATCTCTCAATACTTGTAGAACTGTACTATTTAAAAATGGATTACAAAAAGGATTATTATTCTATTAGAATGTTGCACGCAATTGCTTATATAAATATATGTACAATTTCTTAGTTATAAATATTTCTATATGCCAATATATCGAATGTTGTAGGTAATATATATATATATTAGTTTATACATATATATAGCTCGATAAATATATGTATATATATGTATATATACATAGAATCTTATATGGTTAAATGTATATATGTTGTCCATTTTACAGAGTATATATACATGTTAATATAGATATATATAGTGTGCGCTTGAATTTAAATATGTATTCGTCCATATAGTTGTGTAATTGTAATATAACAAATCTAGATACACGTGCAAAAATTATTGGCTTTTTTTCTTATTCGGGTTGATTAGTTCTTTGCTCGTTTTTAATGTTTTCTTCATATTCCTCTTCATTTGCTCTTTGCATAGATAATTGACTAGATTTATTGCATAGGATTAATTACACTGGAGATAGTAGAACCTTTTAAATGATTCAATATTCATAAAAGTGTTTACCCATTTAGGATGATGAAGAATTCTTTATGACGAAACGTTTTAGGGGTAACTCAACGTCACCTTTAATTTCATTTTCGCCAAATTCGATTAATTCATCTCCGGAATCGAAGACGAGTATTTTAACCGAAGATATGATATGCGAGGAAGAAGATTCGAGCTTTTCTGAATATATGGAGGAAACATTTACACATAGGAAAGGTATCGAAGACAGACAAACAGCTAAAATAGAAAATTGCCTCAAAGGTCAGACAATGGTTAGTGCGGATGGTAGGAAAGTCCTCGTCGAATGGTTGGCCAAAGTTCAGCGTCACTTGAATTTATCGTTCGAATCGTTTTTCTTGGCCGTCGCCTTAGTAGATAGATTTTTGAAGACGACGCCAATTTCAAGCGATTGTTTACAATTAACCGGTATTACAGCACTACTAGTCTCTTCCAAAATGGAAGATATCTATCCACCTCTCATAGCCGATCTTATTCGTCTCTCAGCCAATGCCTATACGCGAGTCCATGTGATTATGATGGAACGGTACATGTTAAGCCGTCTTAGATTCGATATAGCTACTTCAACACCATTATTCTTTTTCGATTGGTATTCAGCAAAAATGAGGACGGTAAGCGTATCAAACGAAAAAATTGCAAAATCCAGAGCCCTAGCAAGATTCATTCTGGAGAAAGCTATAGCCGACTACGACTTATCGCAATTACGAGCGTCTCATTTAGCATTAGCAACGTTGAAATTGGTAAATGACGCTTTCCTTATACCGGCATTTGGTATCACAAGCATGTGTGAAACAGACACGTTGAAGACGATTATTCGTTTAGAAATAGTAATGAAAGAGAATTTAAAAGAAACTCCCCTTGATAAAGTCTACAGCATTTATTCGTTGGATTGATATACTTATTATTATACAGTAAAATTTATTATTACTACGAAAATGACTATATTATTATTGATTCTAATTCAATGTATTGAGTCTCTTTTAAATAACTAACTCGTTGTTATTTGCTTGTCTATGAATATTTTGTGCTAAAATAACGGTGTTTGAAAAAAAAACATTTTATCGCGAAAGCGCCATCTACGGCGTAATAAAAAAGTTAAAGTGCTAAACAAACAAACGGAGAAAAGGCAAGCTTTGATTAGCACCAGATGCGAGAACAATGTTGTTCGGCTTTCTGCTGTTAATCTTTTCGTTGAAATCGGCTTTTTCTGCCGATAATTGTCGTAATTTCGTATGTAATAAGGCGAGTTTGGAGAGCGGAACAGTGTGTTCGAATATTAATCGTACCTACGATAGTCTTTGTAATCTGTTAAAGGAAAGGAATTGTTCCGGTCAAATAAAATTGGAAATGATTCATAAAGGTAATTGCACAGATATGTCGGTCAATTCGAAATGCGTTCAGGCTAGGAAATCAGCGCAGGACAAAAGAAAACGAAATCAAAAAGTTCACGTTCCCGAATGTGTTGAGAACGGTAGATATGCTCCCAAGCAGTGCTTTATGAGCTATTGTTGGTGTGTAACGCCTAAAGGTGAAATAATTCCAAAGACTAGTAGTAAAAGGAGATCCAGTTGTAATAAGAATGAGAATAAGAGGAAACGAAGCGAATGTCCTGTTAAAAAAAGGATTCGATTTAACAAGCAGCTCATGCGTCGTCTAAAATTGCAAGAAGGCGTTCAAAGTAAAAGCCTGGCCTTTGACCTTAAATTTAAAAGGCTCGACTTGAATAGGGATAACAAATTAATGAAAAAGGAATTCCGACGATTTGTTTCGTCCATTAGAAAACTTGTCCGACCTCGAATTTGTTCTCGAACAATGTTCGCCTACTGTGATGCTAATGCGGACCGCCGTGTCGTCAAGTCGGAATGGCGAAATTGTCTGGACCCCTCCCGAGCACGTTCTTTATTCCTTCTTAATAAGAAGAAGAAACATAGTTTCGCAATATTGTTGACAACCAAAAATTCTAAAGATCTCTCTTCGAAGAAGACAACAAACTGTAGCAAGGATAGGACTAATGCAATAAAGGAGCATAATTTATACCCGCCGGCTAACGTTTTTATACCCGATTGCGAAGGCGATATGTTTTCAACCATTCAATGTCACAACTCAACAGGCTATTGCTGGTGCGCGTATAGAACAACCGGGTTAGCTGTGCCAAGAACGGTAAGAAAGGGTAGACCGGAAAATTGTAAAATAAAAATGGCGCTAGAGAATTGTACAAGCGCCGACTTAAACGAGTATCTCAGTAAAATTATAACTAAAGCCAATCGAACTGTGTCAGACGTTAAAAACACGTCCACCTTTCTCCAACTACATAAACAAGCCGATTTAAACAACAATAACAAAATCGATAAAAGAGAATGGAGAGTGCTAAGGAAACTTATCAAAATTGGTAAGAAACGTCTTAGAGATTGCCGACGTAACTTTCTAATATTCTGCGACGACGACAACAACAAAGAGATTACACTTGAAGAGTGGTTAGCTTGTACTAGACTTACTAATGAGTATATGAAGTTGCCTGGTTCTTTCTAAGAATGGTAAGAAAAGAAAAAAAAAGATGAGACAAACAATGACCACTTCATTCCAATAGTTTTTTTTTGTGGGTAAATTTTATTACAGCAGCCCTTGCAAAAAAAAATACTTCCATATATATTTTATGGCTACCATGTTTTGTTCTCAAAGTCGACCAGTAGTAGAGAGGAGACAACACTTAATTATTGTAAACGTCCATATAAAGTTTTTAGTAGAAAAAGAAAAAACAAGTACTTATAAAACAAAGACTTCATCACTTCTATTGCTGCTCATTGTCTAAACACACTTTTTTAGTATTAACTAGTTTAATACCGTGTACTTTATTTTCATGTAATTTTCTTGTATGGTAATCGGCGTAAGCTGCATCGCAATGTCGACAGCCAAATGGTTTTTCTCCAGTATGAGTAAGTTCGTGTCTTTGCTTTGTATATAATCTTTTGAAAGATAGACTACATGAACCGCACTTAAATGGCCTGAAATCGCTGTGACGCATTCGTTTATGCGTGTTCAGTTCAGCCTTGCCATAAAATTTCCTATCACACATGTCACACGCAAAATTTCGTTGTCCTCTATGACGTAATTCATGATTTAATCGACCTGCATAAGAGGTTAGCACTTTACTACAGTATGTACAACGAAACATTTTCTTTAATAGCATTCTTCCTTGTCCATCTCCCATTGAGATGTGAGAATGATGAGAGTTGAAATGCTTTAGAACATTCAATTCACTTGAATTACGAAAGTGACACGTTTCTATCGGACATCTAAACTGACCGTCGAAATCACCATCGATTGAATGATGAGAAGCGGTGTGTATTCTAAATCTGGCTTCGCTATGAAAGGACTCTTGACAAATCTCACATGTCGGTCGATGGGGTCTTGGTCTTTTTCTATCGGTTCGAGTGTGCGTTGTTTCGTGACGCCTTAAATGGTCTGGCCTCTTAAATTTCATACCGCAATATGAGCACATATGATTTCTCTCGTTTGAATGTGCAGCATCCATATGATTTTGTAAGGCGGTGTCATATTTGCTAAAAAATCCGCAATCGTCTATGGGGCAATGATGTTCTAGGAATTGATGTCTTCTATACATATGAGCATGTAAGGTTCTGGAATTCATGCAAGTCATTCCACATAATTTACACAATTTTTGATCTTTCGGTGATTCGTCTTTTTCATCGTTTTCATGACACTTTTCGTGTTCTTGAAATTTTTCGGAATCAGTTGTCGCATAAGAGCAGAAATCGCATCTTAAAACATTCACATATTGTCGTTTCGATGGTTCTAATCTTTCAAGTTTCTCTAAATAATCTTTCTTTTCCGCTTCCGCAGTAGTTAAACCGTCCATTTGCACTTGCGTAGATTTAGTTGCACTAGTCATGATAGAAATGGTCGGAACTTCAAGCTGATTTTCAGTTTTTATAAATTTTTCATACCTTTAATTCAGGAAATACAAAAGTTTAATAAAACTATAAAGTATATCTAAAGTATTAATTTACATGTCTAATAGAACTTCCGCAAATTGTTCATCAGTTTTTAAAGATTTCATATTACACCATCGAAAATATTGTTTACCAATATTAACAATTTCTAGGTCATTATATCTTTTATGACTTGAATAGACGTCCGTAGAAGTGACGTTTTCACCTTGACGGATAGGTAGAAAAGAATTCATAAGAAGTTTGTATCATTTAAAAAAAAAAAAGTTATTATAAATTAAGAACACTAAACAATAAACAATTAAAAACATAAAATAAGTATATTAGATATTATTCGTAAATATTATAATAAAAAATGTGTTAGCTCACTATTAACAGCTGGTAATTCTTCAACATCCATAGCAATATTTGTTGTATTCTCTCTTATTTTTGAGATTTTTTCCTTTGAAGATTTCCTCGGATTACATGATCCTACAGCAGATATAGTTGGAATAGCATCTCGTCTTAACATGGACTGCGAAGGCTTACATATAAAAATAGACAAATCACTTAGAAGATATAACTGATACTTTTGTAAATTAAAGACTTTCATTTCTATGTAAAAATCTATATAAAGTATCAATTACAAAAGATCATATAAGTATCTAGTGAAATTTCCTGGAATTGAGATATTATTTTTTTGGTATGTAAACTTACATCCATGAAGGCAGTCTTAGAGAAATGTTTTGAACATACTCGGTAATTGGAATTATACACTTTCATCACACCGTCTTCGTTTAATAACTTAGTAATGCGGTCTTGTTTTATTTCATCTGCCCACGCTTTGCATCTGTTTGTAATAGTAATATTAGAAAAATGAGTGAAATTCACAATTTTTTATTATTACCTTGTAAACTCCCGAGGAAAACGGAAAAATCGAATTTTTACACCATCAGTTTGTTTCTTAGTCTTGGACGTCGCACCACAAACTGCACAGCTCATGTTTTATTAGTTACAAACGAAAATTAAATACTAGGGAGCGATAATATGAGTGTTACATGGATCTGATAGATGTCGTTGATGTCTTGTTTTTAATAAAAATAGTTCGCGAAAAGTTTCATATAAGACCGTTATTGGAGATTTTTCTGCAATACAAAGCTTGAGAAAAAAATTAAAGTTAGCTTGATAATGACTTAATAAGATTGAAGAATTTCGAATAATTAATTCGACACGTACGCGCGTATGAATACAAAAGTCACAACGTCCTTCTACGGTCAAGGGCATTCCGATCTCTCCTTCTTTCGGCTTCGGACGTTTGTTGTGCAAAGCGAAAAAGTTGAAAACCTCCTGTTTTAGAAATGGTAAGTTCTTATTGTGTTTGCAATTAAACATATTTTGCACGTATTTATACCATTTTTATAAAAATATATACTTTGATACCGTAACATTGTTTTTGGACAATATTACCTTGAACATACTCAGATTTTTATCTAATAGCCGATATTGTAACATTTGCTGCCATATTTCTTTTCATTTCGATCAAATGCACATTATCAGTTATGTTGTTTATTATTTATTATAGGAAAAGTCCCCAATCAGAGTATTAGTTACTGGAGCTGCTGGGCAAATAGCTTACTCCTTGCTGTATCCTTTGTCTAAGGGTGATGTCTTTGGACATGACCAACCTATTGAACTCGTCCTACTTGATATTGAGGCTATGCTTACTGTCTTGGACGGTGTTGTAATGGAAATGCAAGACTGCGCCTTGCCTTTGTTGAAGAGCATTATTCCAACCGCCGATACTGACGTAGCATGCAAAGATATTGATGTTGCCATCCTTGTTGGTGCCATGCCTCGAAGAGAAGGAATGGAACGTAAAGATCTTTTGAGAGCAAATGTCAAGATCTTCAAAGCCCAGGGTGAATCATTAGATAAACACGCCAAAAAGAGTGTTAAGGTTGTAGTTGTTGGCAATCCCGCTAACACTAATGCCTTCATTTGCAAGAAATATGCGCCCTCTATTCCTCCTGAAAACTTTACCGCTCTTACCAGATTGGATCAGAATAGAGCTCAAGCCCAAATTGCCACTAGAATGGGCCTAGTTCCTCAAGATGTCAAGAACGTAATCATTTGGGGAAACCATTCTAACACTCAATTCCCTGATGTTAGGCATGCTAAAGTTGCTGGAAAAGGAGTTTACGAAGCTGTCCAGGACGATGCTTGGCTGAAGGGAGACTTCATCAAGACGGTACAAACGCGAGGTGCGGCTGTTATCAAGGCCAGAAAACTATCGTCGGCAATGAGCGCAGCCAAGGCGATCGGTGACCATATGAGAGACTGGTGGTTCGGAACAAAGGGAGATGAATATGTTTCCATGGCTGTTCCATCCGATGGTTCATATGGTATTGAGAAGGGAATTATTTACAGTTTCCCTGTACAAGCGAAACCAGATCATACGTATTCAATCGTACAAGGTCTCCAAATTGATGAATTTAGCAAGGAGAAAATGACGACTACTTTGACTGAGCTGCAAGAGGAAAAGTGTTCTGCCGAAGAATTTTGTGGATATTGACGGTAAGGGAAATTTGTTAACGATTATAATTATTACAATTTAACACTTTATTCATCAAACAGGGTTTCGGCAAACATGTGAAATGTAGAATTATTCAGCAGCGTTCTCTATTCATTAGTGTTGGTCTGAATGCATTGCATGTTAAAAAGTTGGAGCAACGTTGGAGCGGAATTTTGCTGAACGGAAAATGTTTCACGCGTTTGCCGATTTGTGGAAATTGTTCCGCTTCCAGCGTTGATTGCTAAAGATATATAATGAATGTTGCTATTGAATGATGGCTTTATTATCATATATCCTTCTCTGCACTCTATTATAATAATAAAATGAAATATTTAATTAAGTATTTCAAACATGGCGTATTTTTCGATTCTCGAAAAGAATACATACGTGTATGTAAACAGAGTTTCTGTATATCTACGGCAACTATAGATTGACTAGAAACATTTAACAATTTAATATAAATTCAAGACCATTGTTTGTCACGAATATGCGTTTTTAGAGAACTGAGTAGTCTATGCATAAGTACGCTAACAAATTTATCAAGTGGATCCAAAACTCCACGCTGCATCCAGGTTGGAATAGTTTTACTCGCATGCTTTACGCCCAAATACTTGAGGATTCTGTCTATTCCAAAAGGTTCACATGATTGTTTTCCGACCAACATTTTAATAGTTGGTTCAAGACGCCAGCTAATACAACGGAAATTTCTTTGATCCTCCTTTAGAACGCTTGTTGGACTTTTAATATCGGATTTGCGCTGTCGTAGGTCACTTTGCTCAACAGTATCGATATACTTTATGATAAGTTCACCAAGAAACATGAGTGCACCAGCATTGATAGTTACACTTATATCGTCGTAAAAATCTGTAACAAATTTACAATCGACATCTGCCTTAGGGTCTTCTAAGGTTGGTTCCTTATGCTCTTGATGGTGTTCAGTTAGTAGATACATCATTAAAGCAGGCATTAAGAAAATAATTTCTGTGTCATGCTGATAGGGCTTACGTTTTTTATCGCGAGAAACTTCCGTTTCGGTTTCGTCGTCATATAATGGAAAGTCGGTCAAACCGGGAAGATCCTTGCAACCGAATGCATAATCAAACCATATTCTAACCGATGAGGCCATATTTTTAATACCTTCTCCACTTCTTGTCACACGACAGATGGTCGCCATAATACGACTTACATTTTCTTTCATCATACTGTGACCAAGTTGAAAATTTAATGATTGACAAACTATAGCATTCGGTCCATCAAGGTCTTCTAAACAGGTTACATTATCTCTAGGGTTTGTGTCAAACGATATCGTCGGTTCATCGAGGGTAAATATAACCCAGTTTTTGGCCTGAAAAGAACTGCCATCAAAACAGGCCAAGGACAAATTATTTCCCTGCAATGTCAAAGTTCCATTAACATCGTAACGAAAAGAGCGAATCATTTCCAATACAGTTTGCCAGTGCCTATGGTATCGTATTTCCTTTGTTAACGAATCTGTATCTCCATGATCAGCGGATTTGTCGATATTCTTTGATTCTCTAATACCAAATATCTTCATTGAATTTACGTATTCTGAAATAATTCTTTGAGTAATCTGATTAACCGCCGCAATGAGATCTGGCGTTGTTCTTTTTGTCAACATAAGGTGTAATTTATCCCAGAGAAGTTTTCCTAATACTGTAACATTCACCAATCCCTTTCGTTCCCTAGTAGAATCACAAGAAGTTGGTGTTGTATCATCGCTTTTCAATATAACCCATTCATCCTTCAATAACAGGCAAAAGTCATTCAGACGACCTAGAAGAATATTAGTGCTCATATACTCTATTCTCGTTTCCAAGGTTTCTAAGTTAAATTCAGCCGAGTGCGTTGGTGTTAGTTTCATTCCTCTTCCACCTTCGACTATTCTTACATCTCCATAAACATTTCGAACTTGAAGGGAACCGGAAATAACTACGGTAGAACATTGAATTTTTGATCCCTTTAAACCAGCTTTTATTTGCATGTCTTTAAATCCAGTTGAATCAACATTTAAACGACCTTGACAATTAGGGCCAACAGTGCTCCAGTGTAATTTCCCCAACATGATTTTTACGTCTACATCCAATTTAGAGAATCTAGCTGTGAATAATACTCGCGTTTCCCATTTTTTCGTAGGATTTAAGCTTTTTGATTTAGTTAAAGTAGGCCTAGGTACTTCAACGTCTAAATTTTCTTTCTTCTCCTCTCCCAGAAACAAACGTCTAGCCAAACTTGATCTGTACCAGTGTTTTGGGAAATTAAGAATATCCTGTAAGCGTTTCATATCGAATTCAAATTTTGAATCTCCAATATCGCATGAGGCTGAAAAGCGAACAATGCTTGATATCGGTTGTAAACCTTCGTCGGGTCGTCTTGTTCTTGATAGACTAAGTCGAACGAACTTAACATTAACTACTAGTGAATATATTGTTGTATCCGAAGACTCGTCAGCATTCTTTTTATGCATATTAAAAAGATGATAGATTTTTAAAGAGAAATCAGCAAAGCTAGCAGTAACGCTTAATCCGCCAGATTTATCAGCGTTATAATCTTTTCTAGTGGAGAAAACAATGTCCAAGGACGGCATACCAAGTTTACATTCAATCCTTTCGGCTGGTAAACAACTAAATCGTATTGTTGATGGGTCAACTCTAACATAGACAACAACATCAACCGGAAAAGATTCGGCTGCGTTTAGAGTTGTTTCCCCAATATCAACTGCTGACCCATCAGTGCTGGGACTTTCTGATGTTGTGTTACTGACTATTGGCACATTTTCTAAAGCTTGATGGAGAAAGTCTAACAGGAATGTCTTAATAACCATCTCTTCTGAGAGGCGCTCTAGCGTAAACCAACAATATAAATTACCTGATTTTTTGTTTGATTCTTTTTCTGGGTCAGTTTTCGAATCATAGCGGACTTTAATATCAACGCCTGGAAGAAGGAATACAGTTCTACAGTCAGTTTCTGTTGGACCAATTTTTAAGCGTGTATTCGAAGCTCTACTAGTTGTTCTAGGTCTCCCTAGTTTACTTGGAACTGTGTCGTCAACTTCCGCCGCTTTTAAATCTTCCTCCTTAGGATGTAATACACACTGACCAGATTCAACTCTAACTTTAACGTCCAAGTCAAAATCTATTGCTTCAATAGGTACGCTTGATCTATTAGTACCATTTCTCATATCGTTTAGATTTGGATCGTGGAGAACACGCTTTAATTGGTCAACTTCAACATCCATAGTTGATATTGATATTTCACTTTCTGTATCTGAGAGAGACAAATCCGAACTAGATGATGAAGAGTAAGAATCAGTTAGAAATTTAGATGGGTCATCGGGAATAATTTCGAGACGATCTTCAACATGAACAGATTTTAGTTCCTTTAAATAAAATGATGAGGCTGCATCAACGCTGCGTGTACGATTGTGGGTATTCAATTTCGAAACGCTACTATGAGACGAACTTGACACTGGAGAAATATCAGGGGAGGTTTCGATAGCTCTCTGCCGTCGTAATTCAGGTCCACCTACTGACTTAGACCTGCAGTGAATTTGTTTTTCTGATATACCTAATTGCTTTTTTAAGGCCCTACGATCCTTAGTCAATTTACTGTTGAAGAAGGAATGCCTGAGACGTTCCTTGATTCTTTCTAATTTCCTTTCTTCTTTTGCTATAGTTTCTGGAGGCCAATTCGTAGCTTTTAAATCATCCACTAGCAATTCCTGCTTTTTCTTTCGTTTTTCAAGCTCAATTAAAACAGCATTATCTACATTCGAGTAGACAGCTCCATTGTCAGCCAATGAAGTCAAGGTTTTTCCCAAAGCAGCTAACTTTTCACCAATTCTTGTGTTAAGATGAATATCTAAGCCTTTCATTTGCCACGTTACATTTAAAACCCACTTGGCGTTCTGTCTCTGTGGTGCCATAACTGGCCCGTGAGTTTGCGAACAAACTTCATATGTGCCGTTTGGAACGCACATAGCGTTCATAACTGGATACTCTCTTGGTTTCCAATCATCTGGGAAACAAACATCCTCGTCGAATCTCAAACAAAAGTTTTTAAATTTACCCTTCGATACCAGTGAACCCCTTGAGCAAGCCGATATTTGCGTAGAATCTAAAGTTAATATTAATAGATTTTTGGAATCGAAGCTTACTGTTCGCTTATTTGGTATTGTTAGCGGTAAACAGATGCATAATTCATCAACAGTTAATTGAAGAAACAATGCTGAAGGTACTCGGGTAGTATCTGAGCTAGTTGAGCTGGTTTGTTGATATAACTTGGTTGCTAATGTAGGAGGTTTATGCTGTAATGAAGTTGAAGCATTTTTAACAAGGGCTAAACGCTGCTCACTCCAATATTCAAATGCATTTTTATAGTCGATCCAAATCCAAAACGCGGCGTCAAAGGCGGGTGGCTGAACCTCAATAACTGGTCTATTAACGGACAGAAGGAGGGCTTCGGTATCTTTACCGATATCTGGTCCAGTAACCATTTCGTGTTCAAGCGCATTTCGAACTCTTATTGTTGTGCTGAAGCTGGCTAGTGACTCAAAATCTGGTTCAGCTTCTTGGAATACGTAATTCTTGTGAATGTGAATGATTTCTAATGTCAATTTTTTAACATCAGCTGTTAGAAACACTTTGCCGGGGGAATTTGACAATTGATTTTCCTTCTTTACTCGATTAGATAGACGAATTTCTATGGCTTTGGTTTCTAATCTTAATGCATTTTTAGCTGGTTTTGTGGTTGTAGCCAATAGTTCTATACCTCCTTGTTTAAGATGAATGAAGAAAAGCATTTGTGCCTTTTGACGGCTTTGAAAAAGAGGAACCGGTTTATCAGTACCTGATATTTTATTTAAAACTTCATTTATTTCGTTTCGAAATGTCTTTTGCATGAAGACCAAATGATTTAATAGATCGCTACTTAAGGAATGCTTGAACTTTTGTATAACTGCCAGCATTTTTATGTATTTTCCTGTTCTAGTGTCCAGACCCTCGTTTAAAGCAGATTCTTCAGCAATCTCTTCGCCTCTCTTACTTATCTTACTCTCTTTATATTCAGCTTCGAGACTCATAAGGGGAAGATCAACAGATGCTTCTTGTGGGATATTACCCGGAAATAAATTTGATCTAGCTGCTTTGAAGCTAAGTTTATGATGAGGAATAGAAACGCTTGCTTTTGCTTTTGATCCCGTCCAACCGAATCCTGTAACTTTACCAATTTCGTACTCAGATCTTAATGACGGAAGTAGAGAGGCTCCAATTACCAAACCATCAAGAATTGCTCTAATTTGAACAATATCGTTTTGAACTTGCTTTTTATCATCGTCTAAAGCATTTTCAACAGCGGCGTCACAAACGTCAACAGGGGGTGAGCTTTCCCTATGAAGATTATCAGGTATGAATTCTTTAAGTGTGTGAGAGACAATTTCCGTAGTTTTGTACATCATATCATGAGTGCTTGCAAGATGTTGCGGAATATCAACGTAAACATTACCAACTTTGATTGTTGCAACTTTGCCTCTAGATGAATTGCGTGATCTAATAGCACCAAAATTTGAGTAGAAGGCATTTGATTTTTGACATTTGATAGTCAGAATAGCCTTTGTGGTTTCAGCAACGAGCAACCATACATATGTATAATCTATATAAACTGAAAATGATGTTTCTTCAAATTTTTTTCTTGATTCTGATCTTACGTTAATTCTATGAGTTAATGACAAGTCTACTGTTCTTACTTCGGAAGCTAATTGCAAGCCTGATACATTTGCTTTTAATTTTATTGTTCCAATTCGCATTGTTCCAAAAGCTAATATCGGTATATGTACTATTTCATTAGAATAACGAGCTGCTTTGCTCTTAGTATTTGTTCCGCCGGGTTCTTCATCTATAACATCTAATTCTGAAGGTTGCATTTTAGACCTTGTTATTGTTCTCATTTGAGAATCGGAAACAGATGAATAAAGGTCTAAGATATTCTTTAGCGTTTTCCAACATTTATCATCTGGAAGCGGCTCCAGTTGATCCACAGTCATTTTAGGTGTTTCAACAGGCATAAGCAAAAATACACTGCTCAATTTTTCACTTGTTCTATTTGATTCTGCTTTATCTCTCATAGTTGATGAAGATGGCTGCTGGTCTTTTTCGTCTTGAACAGAATGAGTCGTATCAGTGCTTGATTTAGAATCTTGTTTTCTGTGCGTTTTTTTCATTTTCAAAGCAGCTTGGGTAGCGTTAACTCTCTGTATCATAGTGACAAGCTGATGAACAAGTCTTAATAAGCTCAAGTTAACGTATTGTTCAATAGTTTCACACTTAATAGTAAAGTACATTTTGGTTGTCATTGGTCGAGCTAATTGTACATTATCCAACGCATCTTGAAGTCTTCCTATTGATTGACGCTTATTGGTAAGGTTACAATCATCTCTTTTCTTATCAATTTCGGCGACGTCTTTAGCATTTATGTCAACCGAGAAATTATTACAGGTAAATGTAGCTGGAGATACTCCTGAATTTCGAGGTAAGTCTGAATCTATGATATCTACTACAAGTGTATGTAAAACAGCCATTATAGAACAATTCCCACCGAATTTTCTCATCATAGCTGACGATTTAACAGCTTCCAAATGTAAACCTATAGCACGTAATAATGGCTTGAATAGAATCTGTGCGTCAACTAAGCGCCATTGGTTCGTATGTCGAGACAATAAAGTATTCGTGCAAACCGAAGGAGCATTTCCATCAATGCTGTAGGCGTATACTGAATCCTGACCAGCATTTGAAGCAGTTCTTGGAAGGCGTTGTTGATATACTAAGTCGTCGGAGTTCCCATTTAAATTTCCTTGTTCCGCAACCCACCTATTAATATCACTTTCGTGTTTCTCTTTTGAGTCGAGTTCGTTTAGGCGCAATCGAAGAATATTGCTTTTATTAGGTGTGGTGCTTCCCCCTGTAGGTACATCGCCTATGTCCACATTGCTACCAGTTTGAAATATAGTCCCAGTACTATTTTTTAATTGCATTGATTCGTTTTTGGTGAAAAGGGTAGAAAAGTTGAGGGCTGGAATAGAATTCGGTCCCGGTAAGGAATAGGATCTCATTCCTAAAGTTTTTGTTGGGCTACCTTCCCTACTCTCAGCTCTAAATAAATCATTCTCAATAGACAATTCATCATCTATATCGCATTCATCAGTTCTTAATAAAGAGATTTTCTCTTCATTATCACCACCTGTTTCCCCGAGCTCTACATTAGCATTATCTGTACCTCTAGACTCTAATGAATCGTGTTTCCCCCCCGATAAATCAAATTTAACATTGAATTGTTGATGCTTCTTCTTAGACATTTCTGTTTTAGGATTAAAGAACAATAAAGTCTTCCAATGCCTTGTTAACGCTAACACGCCTTTTTGTAGTGTTACAAGCTCAGAAATGCTCGGTTCAACAATTAATTGCCTATGAGGCATAGCTCTTTCTATAGAGGCAGCACCGTTCTCTGCAACAAATCTTCTGAGGATACAAACTAGGATGCACGATGGATCTTCCCTCAATTGCTTTGCAACTTGAGAGTACTTGTTGTACTTTTGTGATGGCAATTGTAGAATTTTCTAAAGTTGGAAATATTTTTCAATGATTAATAATTAGGTAAATTAGAAAGAAAATCTAAATTTATCTTACGTCCTGATTACTTGACGCTTGAGTCATTATGCACGCCATAACACCCGTAATTCGATTTTGCATAGCAATCATCATGTGTGAAACAGCATAATGTAATTTATGGCCGCTATTCATCCAAGCTTCTATGGCAGGTGTTAGAGTACTTAAAAAGTTCCAATCATTTGCTGAAGGCAATGGTAGAATTTTCTTTCCTCCTGATGGGGCAGCGCAATTAAACCACATTTTTTCGACGTCCAAAATACACGTTGAAGCGTCACTTTAGATTAATAAAAAAAATTGTTAATTATTTCTAAATAATAATATATAAAAATTTATTTATTTACCTTTTACACGGCGTACTTTCACTTTCATCCGAGGGAGAGTTCTTTCGCAATTTTCTTCTAAGATAGTCTTCAGAATTGGAGGGGATAACTTTCTTTAATTTTGTAATTGATTCTTCCGTTTCTGATATTGAATTTTCAACTTGAAGGGCAACGGGTCTTCCACTTTTCGGCTTTTCAGCAGAATCATCAGATGGACCGTAACCAAGTCTTCTGGCCATTTTTAATCGTATATTTCCGACACCTGCTTCAACCATATTATACCCGGCTTCTTTTTTTAAAAATCTAAAACGACTACAGGATCTATGATCAGGTAGGGCTGTGATTTTAAGTTCATTGACGGATGAATCGTAAGAAGGCCTTAGACGTCTAACTTGGGCATGGATTGTATTAACAGATAAAGTTGCTACTTGATCTTCCTTTAGGATATTATCAGACATATCTTGAACAAGTTCAGCATCTTGTCCATTTCTATTCTTTTCAGGACTGTTAGAATTCGAGTCAGACTTGTGTGTTTGAGTATTAAACATAACGGTAGAATTAACTGAGTCTATTTGCACTGCTAATAATGACACGCAATCTTTTTGAACACCAGAGTCTGAAGCTTGAACAACAACTACTTTTATTCGACTAAGGTGAGTTTGAAATTGGATTCTTCTTGTTACTTCTAATACTCCATCATTAAAAGTTGAATTTAAGCCCAGAATCTTATTTTGGGCTCTAACATCTTTGCTTGACTTGACGTGCATTGTATCCAATATTCCACATGCGTGCAATTGTTCTAAAACTGGTGTTATTGATTCAATATATTGTTTTATGCCATCAAGTAGCAGGGGTGATATAAAAACATCAATTGAACCAGTTAATTTAATAACTGCCATTGTTTTCGACACGTGATTTTTTCCGTTTTCTTCATTAGGACCTCTCTTAGAAGATTCTATAATTGTTGGAGTTTTCTTGACTTTGGATCCCGAATCATTTTCACTCTTACTGTCATCTTTGTCATCTTCATTTATCATAAGCTGTGGTCCTATGCCTTGTTTTTCAACTTGAAATTTTGGCACAAGTGATCTTTGAAGGCATTTAAGTTGGCGATAACTTTGTTGTATGGATTCAAACGCACAACCCGCAGTAAAAACATCTTCAACAGTTCTATCTGGTCTCCAGCCTTCACATGCTAACTGAGTCATATGACCGAGATATGGAAATTCTTGAGATGGCGGTTGAGGTAGTGCATTGTAAGGATTTTCCTCTAAATTATTTGATGATGAAGATGTTGTAGACGATTGTAAAATAGTATCATCCTCGTCATCATCGTTACTTTCTTGAACTTCATTTTCGTCGATTGTATCATTTAATTCATCCAGATCTGAAGCAGCTGATACGAATGATGAAGCAGAGCTTGTTTCGTCTTCGTTAGCAGACCAAAATCTAGAAAGAGTAGATAAATATGATATGGAACTAAGTATATGAATAATTTAAATAGATTTCTTTTATAAAAAGTTTCGAATGTAAACCAAATAAAATCCGCTTTCACCATAAAACCAACCTTTTACAGAGCTCCTTAAATGGATGCTCATAATTTAAATGTCTGATTTATTTTGCAACGTGAAATTTTGAATAGAGAAATTTTGAATATGAAAATCAAAACTTACCTATCGCTACTAGCAACTGACACTGTTCGACTGATAAAATCTTCGTCTTGAAAGCTATATTCACTATCACAACGTTTCTCTATTAGGGTATCGGAAGACATACTAGTAAAAGGATCCGATATATCGTGTCCTGTTTCCTTGGATATTAGTGACTGTTTGCTTGAACCGGAAGACGTTTGTTCCGTAACCGGGAATAAATTCTGACCCTTAGCGGAGGATGTATCGCTAAAAGTATCAGTTCGCCTGGATTCAGTGCCGTCAATAACAGTTGTTGATGTGGGAGGTGAGGAGAATTTATCATATTTAAAAGTTTGAATGTCTTTATCTAGTAAAAAGCGATTAGGGGATAAGATTGATTGGCCAAAGCCAAAAAATGGCACAGGAGATATGTGAGGGATAGTTAAAGAGGATAGCGATGATTTATCATTTCCAAAGAATCTTCTTCCCAAACGGTTTTCTCCAAAAAATAAACAGTTACCAACACAACCACATTTTCTTGATGATTTCGACATTTCTCTCCACAAAAAGTATAAACGTTTTGTCTTAGCATCATGCTTATTCAAGAATTCTTTTTGAGCAGTTAATAAGTCTGGATGAGGTAAAGCCATTCCGGCATCAAAAGCCACTCTTCCTAATTGAAGGCTACCACATTCAACCCATGTGTTGCCATATGATAAGTATTGCTTTAGGTGACATCGATCGACAGTTACAGTTAAGCCTTCACTATGATGATTAGAATGCAAATTGCAATTCGCTGCTCTAATAGGTTTTACTAATAGATTTAGAGCTGTATCAGATTCAACAAGATAAAAATCTATGCAGTCAATAGAAGCTCTTGTCATTCTATACTTTAAGTTCTCTGACGATGGGCAGCTAGGTAAACTTCGCCGTTGCTCTGTACAATCTTTATAATATTTCATGTGCTGGCAATGATACGGTAAGGGGCAAGTTAATTCATTCTCAGAATCATCTACTAGCATGACAAAAGTTTGTAGGGCTTCGACGATAGTTTGCAATTGAGGAACGGTCAAACGTCCCGTTAGTTCTCCAACCATAATTTCGACTAGCCAACCATACTCTAATGTCTCGCTTTCCAATGGCAGCCCGCACTGACTAAACATAGCATGTCCTCTTATCTGTAGGGCACTTAACATTAAATGTCCTTTCTCCAGATGCTTAGAACCATCCCGCCGAAGTATTTTATCAGTTACAGAAATAGCACATGGAGTAGTTAAGACCTGAATTTTAGTTTCACGGAAACATTTATCAATCTCAACCCCAACATGTTCTATATACAAAAAGGCACATGGAGCGTCTTTAGGAGTACAATTTTTAGGTAAATGAGCTCTAATTTTACGAACGTTAACTTTAGCTATAACAGAAAATGATCTATAATATCTTGGATCAAATGGTTCATTATCTCTTGTTTTATAAATTGGAGGAGGTTTGTCAATGGTTTTATCTAAGCTGAAGTATAGTTGATCTCCCCCAAGGTAGTTTTCCTGGCAGATAAGTAAAGAATATTTAAAAAATAGAACAAGATTACAGCAAGATTATAATCCATTTCTTAGGAATTTCATTTGCTTAATAGAAATAACATTCTAACTAAGAAAGAAATAATTACACACCTTGACTGCCAGAAAACACTTAAGTAAACTTCCATAAGCAACAACTTCACTTGGAGCCAAGTCGACTTTAACATTTATTAAATCCGGTTCTAAGCTTTCAGGGTCAAAGTTTTCTCTCTTAGCTGAATTTCCACTAATATCGTCATTTTTAATTGTCGGAGGAATGGGATGATAGGTATAAACCAGAGAAATATTAACGCAAGGCGATTTCCAACATTCAACCCATCCATTATCAGTGTAACAAATTCCAGACCAACCCTGTTTATGAGTGGAAAAGGTGTTTGTTGTTTCAGGTTTACCTGTTTCTTCTGAAGCTATTCCAAATGGATTATTTACTTCTTCGTTTGATCTTTTAATAGGATTTGTTTTAAAATCACTTTATAAATTGCCTTAAAATCTATTTATTACCTATTAATCACTCTTAAATTTTTTGATAAAGCAGTAACCGAATATCTAGTGGTGTGAGTTTCAGGCAAATATAATCGAAGATTAGCATCTCTAGCCTATAAAAAGAAAATGTATTGATGAAAATTTACATAAAAAAGAAGTAAATATGCTATAACTTACTTCAATTTCAACTCCAACATCTACGGTTGACGGTAAAAACTCTGTAAAGGGTAGGTTGAAACTTAAAAAAAAGGAATCTCCATTCAACGCTAAATGACAGTTTCCGGACGGTTTCTATGGATATAAAATTAATTGACTAAATCAATAATAAATTGAAACGAATTAAAAAAATATAAAGTAACCGAGCTTACAGTTGTTGTACAATCTATCCAGTTCCATTCATTACAGAGTGTAACGATACAGAATTCTTTTATTCTCACATTGCATTGCCAGGTGTAGGGAATGAAATGATACAGGTCAAGCCTAGATTTCGAGGACCAATCACTTACTAAATTCGTAACAAAATGTTTGTGATCAAAAATTAAATAAGTATTAGCTTTGCAGGCTGTAATATCAAACTTCCATAGTTGATGGTCATTCCACTCTAAAGGATAATGAATCTCGGAATCAAATTGAAATGTTTCGCAATCTAATAATTGTCTAAAATCAAGTCCTGTTGTCGCTTCTAACATCATTAATTGGCCGTTAACTTTTGTAATATAACCCTCCTCTCCTACTATCCAAGGTATAGTAAATTCTAAATAGCTGCCTTTTTGAGCTGTGAGATGGAGCGCTTGAGTTACACCTTCGTCATTGTTAAAAAGAATATCAGAGTTTAGTTCCTCTTCGAAACTTAATTTAAATTCAAATTCCTTATAAATTCTCGGTTGATTAGGCTCAGGCTCAACAGTTGGTACCAGAGGTTGGTAATCCGAAGGGAAAAACAGCTTCCATAGCAAATCCCTTTGCCGATCAGCCCATGGGCTATAATTTATTTCTGTTCCTTTACCCTTTTTGCACTTAACTTCCATACTCCAATTTGGATACATTCTTTCAGACATCCACTCGCCATTAACCAATCGAATCTTTTCAGGTTGGTGAGAGACTGTACCTGGTTCATCCATTGTATAGCGTATGCTAATTGAATTTGTTTTTAAAAATACATAGCCTTCCTCCATTAATCTAGGAGGTGTTTCTTTAAATTCTTTACTGATACGCTCCGAAAGGCCTTTGAGATCCTTTTTACCGAATCCGGGAGAAGGTATTAATTGTACTTTAAAATTTGTTAATTTTGTTTCGGCATAGTGTGTTCTATGATTAAATCGAGCGTTATCTATTCGAGACCAGTACGATAGCTGTCCTTCGCCAGCATTAATCGTTAAAGAGTATGGGACTAGATAATTACCAAAAATCACTTTTACAGACGCCATGTCAACTTTAATCAATGGAATGAGATCTCTCCATTGCCACTGGGTTCTGTTAGAGCTGTTTTTATCAGCCATTAGACCTTGATCAGACCTGCGTTCATCTGTTGTCGCAACTGGATCATCATCTTCAAATCCAAATAATTTTTGAAGTCTTTCATATGTCTGTGTTCTATTATATACATGATATTCAACACTTTCAATAAAAATTGACAATCTTGTCTCATTATTTGACATGTCTTCAACATTCTCTTTAAATAATCTCCAGTATCGGAAGATAGCATATCCATATTGAATTCTAATTGAATAATCCTCATTAGCAAAATGAACATCTCGAAACATGAGTTTGCCTGAGATGATGGATAGACTAAACGAACCAAATTTGATATGGCCATATTTCTTAATCACTCTGTTTAGTATGGCTGTGAATAATAATCCGAGTACCCTAGAATTATAGTGAGCAAGATAGATCGACCAGAACATTAAAACTATTAAAGAACTAAAAAATAGAGCTCTCTGCCGATCACCAGGAAGCTCATCTTCGATCTTCTGGTTGAATCTTTGTAAGAAATTTGTCCCATTATCGTTTTCTGAAGCCATCGAAATGAATAGAATTTACAGCTGATGAAATTTTAAATGGCTATGCTAAAGTCATATGTTATGCATGTTCAATCTTCGAAATGATCACCAGTCCAGAGACGGCCTCTGGGTCGGAAGCGGAAATAAAATTTTGTTTTCGTTTTTAGTATTTTTTCTGAAAGACAGATGGCGTTGGTGACTATATAACTATTTATAACATTCTGCCTAGAATTGGAAGATATTTTAAATTCAGATTTTAATAAAACGGATGAATGATTTGAGAACATTTCTTTATTAGAATATATATAGATATAATATTTACAAGTATTTTAAGTTGAAAAATCGACTAAATACCTTTTTTAGAATAAAATATACATAAAATGATCTCGAATTTACCGCCATAATATTAAATTCCTCAATGCAGTCGCTGCTGTCGATAGGACTTACAGTCCCGGATGTTGTATACATCGATACACCGTGCGACAAAGGTGCGCTAATCAACTATGTCCAAGTCAGAATATGTATTAGACGAATTACTGAACTTTCTTGGAGAGTCAGTATTCCAAGATGCTGTCAAATTATTTATGGAGTATAATCTGGCAAGTATGTATACAATAATGGTTTTATAACATTTTAGATAGGCCTATTTGAATTATATATTATTTTATGACGACAGTCTTCGATCCAAATCTATCGGAAGATCAGTATTTTCAAGAGCATTACGATGTCCATAAAAAATATCAAAAATTGGTAAATATATCTCTGTTATACAGTAGATGTCTATATATCAATTTATAAAAAAAATATAAGCTGTTTAAATACATTTATGAAGAAGAAAAAGAAGAAATAATAATGATATACCTCATAAATATATGAATATGTATTTATGCATAATATACTCATAAATTAATACAATTTAATATAAAATACGATGCCTTAAGTAAAACATAAGCAAAAATAAATTAGTAATCATTGAATAATTAATGAGAATTTTATCAATACTTTTTTCAGATTGACGATTTATTAGACGCTTTTTGCAAAGATGCAAAAGTTAGCAAACAAGACGTTATTAAAGGTTTAGATCAACTTTCTTCTAATCCCGATATTAAAGAAGTTTTTAGCGTAAGTTTCTCTTGTAATATAATTAACAATATATTGGAAAAATTATTAGTAGCATGTATTAATGAATAATTGTACTTGGGTAATTCGTTCTTTAAAAGTATATAAAGTATATATATATATATTTATATATGATATATATAAACAGTAATTTCTGATAGATAATTCATCGTTTGAGCTTTCTATTATAGAAAATAAAACCATAAAGGTATTAGACAGACATTTCTATTATTTCTTTTTGATTGCTTCAACTTTTTCAATCACGGTTTAATAATGTAGTTTAATCAAATATTATCGCTACCTTTTTTTATCATTACTAAATGCTAGACTAAAAAGAAAAGTAATAGTAAAATTATTTTTTGCGGGGGCCTATTTTCATACGTATTGATTATTGGCTCAGTGACGTCACAAAGACAATTGACGTTATTGACGGATGTCTAAAAATTGTCTTTTATACAATGTTAACTGATAATCTGAAAGGATTTTTTTTCTTCCTTTTATATAGCTTTATTTTGAACAAATTATGGCAGCCAATGATTTTAGAGTTTTCGCAAATGTCATCACGAGACATAATATTGTTGCTCAACAGCAGGTAATTTTATCATATTATTGACAATTTAATTATCTTATTAATCATTCTAATTACCTCAGAATCTTACAAAATCTTAATACTATTTATTGGTTTTTAGGTCCTATTTTTACTTATTAAAAAACTTGGACGTTTACCTGATTCTATGACACCTCAAGATGTCGCGGCTGTTGCTGAAGCTGCGCCCAGTTTGGATCCGGAAGATGAAAAATTACTTAAAGAAATTGTCAAGTAAGGGAGAAGGACGTTAGGATTTTTTGGATTATTTAATTTCTACTTAATTTTCTTTAGGAAATCCTTAGAAGAAGAAATTAAGAAAGAAGAGGCCAAAGAGAGTGTTCAACACGCAACTTTTGCTAAGGAAGAAGCAGCTGTACTAGAAAATAGAAAGGCCGAACTAGAGCAGGATTTTATTAAAATGGGACTTGAAGATAAAGGAAGCGCGATGCCTTCAAAACCATCATCGAAAGCTCCCGAACCTGCTAAAGCTAGGGGCTCGTCATCCAAAGGACGACCACAAGGTCAACCAGAGAGTGGAAATGCAAAAAATCTTCCAAAAGTAGGAAGCGGCATTACTCCAATAACTGGCGCACAGGCAGCAAGTTCCTGGCTAGCAGCTGCTAAATCAGAGAACACGGGACCCAGTAATACGATGGCTCTTCTGGTAATTACCACAATCTAGATTCTTTTACTCTTAAAGTTTGCCCTTTTAACCTTTTTCATTTTGTTAAAAATAGCAACAAATGAAGAAAATGTCCCCAGACGAGTTAGCGAAACGTCAAGCTTTCTTAAATAGTCAAAGAGACAAATTATTGGCTATGAAGAAAGCTAAACGTGAAGAGAAGCTGGCAGATGAAAGTACTGCCAGAGCTAGGCCAACATCAGCGAGAGTTGCGAGAAATGCAGCAAATCCTACCCTAGCAGCAGATCCAGAAGACGAAAAGAAAATGGCAATGAGACGAGCAATAGCGAATAAATTGAAACAAGAAGTTATCGGTAAGCATTCCTAAGTAACTATGAAGTAACGATATAAAAAAAAGTGAATCAAAGATACGAAGAAGAGAAATCAACCAAAAAAAAACAAATCAAAATCTAAAATCTAAATATAAATGAAATAAAAAAAATGAACGAAATATTCTGATTATATTAAAATAGTACGAATATTATTGGACCATTCATAAATTTTATGATAAAGTACATATACTAATATTAGCAAAATCAAAACCAGTCTACTAGTTTTTTCGTGGTACAATCAACATATTTATACAATAAAAAAAGTGTTAAATACTCAAAATATGAATGTTATACTTCACTTTATAACTTTAATATATATATTTTCTTTTTTTTTCCCTCTGATCTTCTCCTTGTGAATTAAACAAACACAAAAAAAACAACAAATACAAATATAAGATGGTCGAGTTAAATTGACTTAAAACTTACGGAAATGAAAATATGAAGGTGAGAAAGAAGCGAAAGATTGAAAGAGATAAAACAAACATATATATATATATATATATATATATATATATATATATATTGTACATATACACGCATTTATATATATATATATATAGCATTAGAAGAGTAAAAAAGGAAAGAAGTTTACATATCACCTTTGAAGGTTATTCACGATTTATTCACGATTGATTATTGCACAAACTCTATTCTTTTTCGAGCTGGTAAAATATAGAAAATAGGAACATTATTTTCTTGACTTATTTGCTTTTCAGCGTATGTTGATTCACGTTGATTTAATGTTTGACATCTATTTAGATTATTATCTTCGGTTAGTTCCCAATCAAAGTTATCCAGATAATCTATTAATTTTGCTTTGATAATACTTTGTATACTTGCTCGAAGATGTCCATAATCTGGTATATCGCCGTAAGACAACTCTCTTAAGTGACCTTTTATAGTCGAGAACTCAAAAAGGATATCATCTAATACGGTTGGATATTCCAGCTCTTGTATTTTTATTCTTCTTATACGCACGAAATCTCTTTCCTGTTTCCATGGTAATAGACCGGTTATCATTTCGATTGTTACGTATAACCAACTCCAAAGGTCATCGTGAAAACCTTGTTCATTGAAGAACATTGCATTTATTGAGGCATACCGAATAGTTCCCCTAAATCCGGGATTCTTGCGAGGTTCCCTCATCATTAGATGGCCTTTAGCCTTCTTCCCAATACGACGAGTAAGACCAAAATCAAGTAGAACAATAGCAGTACGTCTATTCTTTATTGGATCTTTAATTGCAAAATTAGAAGGTTTAATATCACGGTGTACGAAACCGAATGAGTGAAGGCAGTCGATAGCATTTAGCATTTGTTCAGAAAGTCTGACAAAATGGATGTATAAAAACTAACCACCCACCTAAGTCAAATGGGGCTTTATCTCAAAAGATATTTTGGAATTGAGAAGAGAGAAAAAGAGCAGAAAAAGTTTGGAAAGTTTATGAATAATAATCATAAAAAAGGTTGAAAGTTTTTTTACACCCTCAGTGCTGTTGATAAAGTAAACTTGAAATTTGGTCTATTCTTTCTTAATTCGGAAATGTTACGTCCTTCAATCGACATAATTACATAATAGTAATTGCGTAATTCGCAATATCCTGACCCGTAGTATTGGCAAAAGAATTGATTGGCTTCACTTAAACTCCTGACACTCTTTAACACTTCTTTGTCCATTTTTATACCTTGTCCTTTAGAGAAAGGATCTTTCACTTCGACTTTAATTGCAACTTTAAACGGTTGAAACCTTTCCATATTATCGGCTGTGGTAAACAGTTGTTTTCATTTTAGGCCTATAAATCATCTAATCTTACCCTCGTACACTTGACCAAATGATCCTTGGCCTAATTTTTTAACAATTTTGTACCTCATGATAGTATCTCCTATTAGAAGAGTACCAGGATCAGTAGGAATGTTAATACTCATAATATATTACTCGTTTAATTTAATTTTTTCAAATGTATTGAAAGTATATATTTATTGCTTAAACATTTTCAAGAGGGACGTCACCTCAGCTTAGTTACTCAATAGTTTTTTTTTGTTTTTGAAAATAAATGTGACGCTGGTTTGAACATTAATAATAGTCAATATAATAGCCGATAGTATATTCGGCACGCATAAAACCGCATGCAACAAAACGTGGATGAACATTGTATGAAAAATTAAAACAAACAGGCGAATAGGCAAAGCTACGGTCGTTACAAACAACAAACGTTTTACTTACGGTGGAAAAGGGAAGTACAATGTACGTTAAGAACGCTTATTATATTTTTAAGTAATTTTTATTTTACTAAGCTAGTAAGAAACTTGAATAAGGCAGATGCACAGCAAAAAGATTTTAATTTTAGAGGTCTGATTCGCCATAAAGCGCTGTCGAAAAGCTGGTGTAATCCAGGGCTCCAGGGGGACCGTCTCTTCCGCTATAGGGTGCCATTCTCTGAAGACAATATTCTGCTTGATCTGGTGGAAGCTCCCTTCTCAATACGTCGGGAGTTATGTATGGTAAATCTCCAGCTAGAACCTTAAAGCTTTGCATCACCTGATCGGCTGTGTCAGTATCCGCCGTTTCGCGTGTCATGAAGTCCAAGAAAGCATCGAAAGTAATCTAAATGTAAATAAAAATTGTGTTTATGCGTAATTTGATCTCCTGCTTTGAACATCCTTATTAAAATGAATACTTACATATCCGGCTCGATTTGGATCTACGGTAGTTAATATGCGTTGGAAGGCAGCCTCTCCTTGCTTGTCTTCCCGAATATTAAAGCCCAAAGACATTAGACATGCTTTAAACTCTCTCGGTTCTAATTTTCTCGTTTTATTTCGATCGAAATGATTGAAAGATTTACGGAATTCATCCAACTGTTCGTTAGTTATACCCTTCGAATCTCTTGTCAAGATTTGATTTTCAACCTCATTTATAGCCCTCTTGACAGATGTTAGCAACTGTTCCCAACCTACTCGCAAAGTTTCCATAGTGTAGTGTGTAAGACGGTTATCAAAGCCCATAGCCAAAGCTTCTTGTACTTCTTGATTATAGCGCTCACATTCGTCAATATTGGGTCTGAAAGACTCTACCTCTCTTTCAATATTTCTTAAAGTTCCAAGATGCTCCTCGAGAGAACCCTTTTGTACACCTACTGATGCAACAGCGTCCAAATGTTTTTCAACCCAAGGACCAACAATATTAGCCTTTTGTGCAAATTGACGTCTTAGCCTTTCGTTGTTTTGTTGCTTCATGTACTCTTCCTGCAAAGTTTGATCACGTTGAGGAACCAACCGCTTAACATCACTCCATTTTTGGGAAATATCCTGTTTGTCATTAATAACAAGAAGTAAATAATTTGAATTTTCTTACTTCAGAAAAAGACATTCTAATAGCAATTTCAACATAATTAATTATTGTTAACATTTTTAATCAATGATCCATGAAACGTAAAAATCAACATGCTTTTTATTATAAATTTAAGTTAAAAAAAATTAAAATTTCTTTATCAAAGTAGCCTCTATTTTTCTTTGTAGAATAAAGAATTATACCAGCTATGCATTTAAAAAGAAAAGCGGTTTTTATTTCTCACCTCACACGAATTTTCCATCTGAACAAGCGACAATTGTTAGTTATTTTTTTTTAAATTGTTATAAAAAATAGTTTTAAATGGACGGGGATATAGAATTTGTTATGAAATATACACTAGCACAAAAAAGACAATAAGCGACAGAATTAAAATTTCTTTGTCTAGAATAACAGAATCAAATGTACCAACTAACCTCCTGTAAATAAGAACGTTCCCATGCAGCAAATGATAAGAGGGTGAAGGGGAGAAAAATATGCATAAGTTAGGAACTTTGTTAAGCAATATTCTTATATAAAGCGATATAAAGGAGCTTAATAAGTTTTTAGTAAGTCCCAAGTGTAAGTATTTACATCCCTCAAGCAAAACTAGCTTACTCATAGATGCACTATATTTTTGAAAATTTTGTAAAAATATTCTAACCTGAGCACTAAGGGTAGTGTAAGGATTTTCCGTAGCACCTGAGCCCAAATTATGAGTTTGGGCCAATCGTTGGACTTCTTGTACAAGACTAACAATACCATGATATTCTTTATCAGCTTCGCCCAACGTCTGCTTGAATTGCTCATGAGCTTCCATTAGACCTTTAACTTCGTCTACAGTATGAACAATAAACATGTCAACCAAGTCTTCCTTTGCACCATCCATCCAGTTGTTAAATGGAGCCGCTCTCTTGGCAAATTCTAAATGATATTGATCAATGTCTTCTAGTACTTTTTCCAAATCATTAATATTATGTCTTCTTTGAGTGGTCAGTTCGCCTAGAACATCCCACTGACTGCAAATTCGTTGACATCGAGTGTTAACATTTGCAACATCATGATAGTCTAAAGCATTGAGCTCTTGAGCAATAGCAGCTATCTGTTCAACTCTGTCTTGGTGGGCACTTAGATCGCTTTCAAACGCTTCATGCTTCTTTTTTAGAGCCTTTAGTTCGGTCAATCTAACACCGCGATAGTCAGGATTGCGAAGCATGTCCTCCTTTCCTTGAGCCCATTCTTCATGTATTTGGCATTTATGTCTAAACTTCTTAGCTAGATGATCCAATCTTTCTAATCTTTGAAGTTCATTAAGCAGCCATTCCTCAAAACCCTTTTCAGCATGTTCTAAGCCCTTCCATGCATTGGTAATGTCCGAAACCAACTTTCCTTCGGTAGGTAAATAAGCTGGTCTATTTGATAATCTCAAACGAGTCTGCAGCGTATTGAAAGTTGTCTCTAAGGTAGCTTTTTCTTCCAATCTTGGGGGTTTTTCCTTTCTTCGATAATCTCTAAATTCTTCCAATTTTCTTCTTGTTCCTGGAAGAGTTTTATCAGTTGTTCTATCTTCCAACCAGGGAGTGGTACGACGAATCCACTCTAACAGATCAGAGGCCAATCTTTCGTATTCTTCCATTAAACGTTCATTCTCTTGATTGACTTTCAGCACTTTGCAAATTCTATTAGCCGCAGTCTCAGCTTTCTGAGCTCCAGAGAAAGCGTGGTAATAAGATGAGACATAAGCCATAACGGAACGTTCATCCGGTTTCACTGAATTAACCATATCCTCAGCATCCAACATTTTCGGGATGTCTAGGTGTTTTTCAGCAACATCAAAAGCGAGATTCAAATTTTCCAAAGGATTATCCTGATTTAAAAAAAAGCTAATTATAATTTGAAATGGATGTATGGCAGAGTTACAAAAGCTAACTTTAGACTAGATTATTATCTAAAGAAAATCTACAAATTCAACATAAACAAACAAAAAAAAACCATTCAGAATAAGTTTTTTTTCACCAAGCCATTGATTAGGAACTACACGAAAAAATAATAAAATCAATGTTTAAAACAGCAATTCTGCTTTGTTAGATACAAGCACAAAGAGATTATCGGTAAAAATTTTCAGTTGAAAATGTTATTTTTTTCAAAGCTTCTCTACCTTAGACAGTTTATGATAATCAAGCAGATCGGGTCTGTGCCGATGAATCAGGGCGCAAAAAGCAAGACCGTCCTTAAAGCTGTGAAATAAAATGAAAAAAATAGGTTCTAAGCTATCGTTTTGATAAACATCCACAGTATATAATCGCTTAATGGTAGAATAAAATAGGTTTTAAAATAATTCAGCAGAGGTGCGCGATCAAGAGAAAAACGATAAATCAGGTAAATTTGAGTTTCAAACTGCAAAAAAATAATAAAGAAAAAAATTTGCCCCAGACTCACAATGAATATTACAACGTCTAAACGTTAACGTTTTCAACCTATCTAATTAATTACTATATAATCAAAGGTTGATTACGTCTTCTCACTGACAAATAAACAAAAACTGACAAATAAGAAAAAGAAAAGCGGTGAATATTTGTATACAGAGCTGTTCCTACCCGTCGTAAGTTTTCATATCCAAGCAGCTCAGGTCGATGGCGGTGAATTAATGCACAGAATGCCAATCCATCCTTGAAGCTTTGTTAGTTAAAGACGATGTTAGAATAAATTGTACTCGTGGTTTTAAAGTATAATCTAAATTAAACAGTATAAAAAAAGGATCAACATAAAATACTAGTTCTAGTATAAAAATAGATGTTAAAAATTGCGTTAAACTAATTCAGCCTCCGTTTTTCCTCACTATGCGAACTGAAATTATTAAATAATAGAAGCACATAAATTACGTTTATAATACAGCATTAGAGGCGCGATAAAATGGTAAAAGAACTGCAATGGTTGCATGCCTAAAAATACAATATCATAGAGGTTCTGGAAAAAAATATATTTTTTGGCGGGAAATTCATGCCGGGGACATAGGTATGTCACCTGAGATGAAAGTTTTGCACGTTCACGTTTCGATATGGTGCTGTCTTACGTTGGCACCAAAGGAGTAAACCCTCTTTAGCTGTCGCTTCTGTACGTTTAATAGAAAACCCGCAATTAGTAACTTTTTACAATAATTACCTGTTATGAAAATTTTGCACGTTCACATTTCGATATGGTGCAGTTTTTCTTTGACACCATAGCAATAAACCTTCCTTAGCAGTACTCTCTGGAATACGTAAAATGTAAGAGTTTACATAATTTTTATTTTTTGGTTCAGAGATCTAGATTATAGACAGCCAGAAAAGAAAAAACTAGAAATTAAGAGAAAAGCAATTGGAAAAGGATCATAATAAATTCCAATTTGTAATGGATATCTCGAAGAAAATAATGTATACAATAGCAAAATTAAATAATACCTCTGTTAAAAATAAAACAGGTTGTTTGTAAATAATATTATATATATATATATATATATATCTTCAGAAAAAAATTTGTTAGGTTGTATAATTTATCACCGAAGGTACTTTTCCCTCTGGGCTTTTCTTACCAGATACAACAGTGAAAAGTTTGTTACAAGCAGTAAAAGTTGTCCTCAATTTATACCAGTTATCGACTTGGAAATTATTAAGAGAAGATTAACAGCAAAACGTTAAATTAATGTCAAAATAAATAATTAGTTTGCAGTATATATCGTATTGATATTCAATATATACAGAATTAACTATTATTGTAAATATAGATACATGTATACACATTTCCCTCAAATTTTCGACTATAATTAGTCTAAATATAAGATAAAACAGGCATATGTATGCATGCGTGAAATCTTTGTATACAACTTTTTATATAACCAATCAAGTTTAGAAAAGAAAAAGCTTAAGATTAAAGTATAGAACGTAATGAAAAAAGTTAATTCTTTTTTTAAAAGTTTAATTTTACCTTCAACAGATATGTCTTGAATAGCAAAACGCAAAATGATTGTCCAAATCATACCAAGTGTCATCTTTAAATTTCCATCAACAATTTCTGATTAAAATAGAAAAAATGTTTATTTAGATAAGATTTTTAATTGTAAGAGTGTTGAATTAATGAAATAATTTGTGAGTTATCTGTTATCTTTCTTCTAGGCTTAAACAATTCGCAATGGTATTCGCAATTCTGATTGACAGAACACGAATTGCCAATTTACTTAGTTATATCGAATTCTCTTTAGGTTATAAAGATAATTTAAAAAACAATAAAATTTAACAAACCTTCAGCACCGATTCCTACCAATTTTACACCTTTAGCTTCAATAAATGTCAATGCTTTATTAACATTAGCTATTTTATGGAAGCGCATTCTCCCGCGATCGGGTTTCGGAAGTTGTTCACCGGAGATAACCTGTTTCAAGTTAATCATGTATATTAAACAGTTTAGGAGGTCCCCTTTATCGAATAAGAATCACCTCGAGTAAAAGCATCAATTTTAGCCCATTACGAAAGTCTTCTTCAATATTTTCGATAGAAGTATTTCCTTTTCTTAAATGGGAATTGCACCATGCCGTAAAAGTCTATTATAAAAACAAATGAAAGTAAATTAAGTTTTTAGCGAGAAAAAAAAAGAGAAATATTTAAAAAAAAATACATTCTTCTATAGAATTTCATGTAATTTAAAACTATTAGTCATCGATTGACTTAATATGCCAAAAAAAAAAAAAAAAGAAAATTGGTTTGACCTAATAATTCTAATCCTTGATTAATGTTCTAGTATGAGTGAAATAAAAAAAACATTTAAATTGATTGTATATCGATTTAGGCCTAGTTTTTTTCCTCAGTTATTTTTCATCTCTATATTGCTTGCTTGTTTGCTTGCTCTCTCTCTCTCTCTTTCCCTCACCCACTCTCGAACCGACAAAAAATAGTTGAATAAAAATAGCATTAAAAAAAAAATAAGTAGATATACGAGCTTAAGGATATAGCCATTAAATGGCACATTAGATATCGGTCCCCTTATCTTTATTATCCCAACGAGAGATAAAACGTTCAAACAGAATGAACGAGCTTTCCATAGTACATAATATGATAGGCAATATTTATATTACCGGCAAAAGTAGGCCTAATAGAAATCTGGCTAGAGTTGCATTGCTATATATAAAACGGCTATGGCATACAAATGCTCCCTGTGCTTTCCTATATCACTCTCATTTTTTACCCCTTCATATAAACTTCCTTTCACTCGTTTTTGTTAGAAATCAATTGTCTTCTATTAGTCAAAAATGATGACTAATCAATATTCTACAGTAATTTTTATACGATTCCCCTTTCAAACGTAATCATATAAGGCATATATTAAAAATTTCTCGAAAGTTACCTATATTTCCCCCATTCAAATCACTTGAATGATTCAGAGGGACGCGTAATCATTCAATGAGAATTGAAACACGAATAAGGCGGGGTGACACAGAATGAAAGCTGGACAAGAATTTAAACTAGCAGAAAAAAAATTCTTTACAAGAATAATAGAAGTAGAAAGTTCATTTATTTTAAAATGTTTAACTCGGCCATAACGATCTCATCGTTATATTTAATTTCTCTATTTAAGAAAAATAAACAGGTGTTACATCGCCGGCTTACTAAGACTGACTATAAAAAGTAGTATTAAAAAAATACAAGTAATCATTAATCTAATAAGATCAAAATTTGATATTTTTGCTAGAATATGTACAGTTTTTAAGTAAAAAATCATAGAAATGTATTTATGTTTGACTTATACTCTTCATTTTTTCTTTCTACAATTTTTTAGTTTTTAAAATATTCGGTAACGAAGGCTGACCTTTCTCTGCTGCTTCTCCCAGGCAGGATCTAAAAGACCCTCCCTATCCCATTCTTCCTCCTCTTCCATATAACCTGGGTCGTAGTTATCCATATTCGAAATCTAATCTCCTTAACTGGGCGGAAATAGAACGATTTAGTGGCGTAAAATGCTGAAAACTACACTCAAAAATCACACAAGCCCTCCTTTTAGTAGGCGGCCGACATAGTGTTGTCACGTGACCAAAGGAATGTAAAAGCGGCAGACGGTCAACTTGAAATATTTTAAATTTCGAGCGCTCATTGGTTAATAATGTAAGCCCGCCATCTATTGGTTCAATATTTATAACAAAAAATATGCTATTATTTTTTATCTAAGTTTATTCTTTCATTTTCAGAACTTAAGAATAAAACCCAACTTAAATGCCCACATAAAAAAATCATAAATAAAACAATATTCAAAAGAATATAAACATAGCAAAAATAAAATAATAAAAACAAATATAATTATTGCACTGTTCATTTTGCAGTCATAGTTCGTTTTTATCTAATGGTTCTTTTTTCAAGTTGAACGGCCTTGGTACATGCACTATGTATTCTTGAACTTTATAGCGGTTGCCATGACTATTTTAAATAGGAAAAAGACATATATATTAATGAGATGTTGATTATTTGCCTTTTATTTTATAACTTACCCATCCAGATGCCTGATGTGGATGTTCATTCGAACTTCTCGAATGTATCTTTCTGTCTTGATTTTTGGCCTGTTTCGATAACACACCCCAATCAACATGTCGTGCTGGAGTAACATGTTCTACAGATTGTCCAATATCAGAGTTAGACTCAATACTGCTTCCAGTATCTTGCCAATGGAATCTGGATTTAGGACGACCCAAACCACCACTATAAATGCTTGACTGCTGGTCTGATGTGAGCGTTTGATTATCGGCTCTTTCAATACGCTTCCTACAATAGCATAGTGTAAAGGTAGCAATCATAATTACAACAATAACAAAGACTATAACTCCAACGATAATATATAAAACTTTCTTATCGCTTTCTTCTTCAATTACTTCTACAACAGTACCATTATGATTAAGATTGTAGGTATCTATACTATCAAGCTTTTTAATAAACTCTTCCACTTCGGTGGCATTGAGTCCAAGACCAGTTATCTCATTTTCTACAGTCACTCCTACATTTGCTTTTGTCATACTTTTTGGTTCAATAAATATAATAGAATAGCCATTCTCAACAAGAATATGAAGTAAATGATGTTTTATCTTGTTTTGGTCGTCTTCATTGAAACTAGAAAGTGATACACCATCCTTTCTGCTGGTTATATGCATTTTCAGGAGAACTCTTATACCAAACTTTTGAGTTGCTCTATTGTTAAGAGATATTCGGGTAGCATCTATGTTAGAGTTATTCTTTGCATGATCGATCAAAGCTTCATACAATGATTTTGATTCGGCATCACTTAAACTGCTTCTTGACAGTGTGACTAGAGTAGAGGCTATAACAGAGCCTCTGTGTAAGGCCAAGACATGAACGCTAGTGGAAAGTCCTCTATACATGGAAGAGTAGAAATTTTCCAACTGATTTTTGATTTTTGGTATAACATCTTTTGCTTCTGCTGATTCTATATCTTTCATTTGCTCCTTATAATCATAATTGAAAGTAACAATTGCAGGTAAGACTTCCAATCCTTTATTGTCCAACTTAATTGATCTTAAAGTAAATTTACGACTTACAAAAACGACTGTAGATCCGTCAACTGTTAAAACTTTAAAAAGTTTACTTAAAACTCCATAAACATCTGGTATTGTGTCAAATTTATGAATAATTGTAGTTTTAACATTGGTTTGATATAGTGATGAAGTCTTGGAGAATTCAAAATCTATGGTAGTGGTATAATTGTCGCCAAATACATTATCTTTAAAAGCACTTCTTATTTCCTTTGACAGTTCGAAAACGAGAGAAGTATATTTGCTGCTGGTCGTTATCAAAAAATCTTTACTCCACGCTACATCAACAGTACCTTCGAAACTGAGCTTTTCACTTTCTGCATATCCAGTCGTTGTATCTATGTTGCTGTTATAGCTGTAGGTGCCAATCTTTGTGTTGTCTTTGAAGACTTGCTCAATTTCTGTTTCGCTAGTTCCTATAGTTTTCACTGAAAATGAGGCTTTTGTGCCTTTAGAAATACTTATAAATTCTGGAGTTTCAACACTAATTTCCAAAACGGAAATACCAGCATCACTTAACATTGTTGGTACATTAGCCTTTATACTAGTAATAACACTTTCTCCTTCCTCTGAAGTCAGCTGCTTTGAAAAATCTTTGAGGTAGATAGTTATTAGTGTGTTATTGCCCAATTCTGACGAAGCCTTTCCAGAAATTGCTACTTTATTTTCATTAATAGCGTCCTTATTTTTCGAGTATTCAACAAGGTCTGTGAATAGTGTATTTTTGTCATCAACACTTGGAGAGTTTGTTAGAGTAACCAGTGTTGATGCTTGAACGGAACCTTTAAATAGAGCTAGGATAACTAGTGTACTGAAGGACGCTCCGTATCTATTTTGATAGAAAGGAGTTAGTTCCGCTCTTATTTTTTGGATTACGTCTTTAGCTTCCGTCGAGGCAAGATCTTTCATATTTTCGTTATATGTATAAGTAAATGTTACCAGGGATGGGAGTACTTCAATCTCTTTGCCATTCAAACTGATTGATCTTATCAATAGTTTATAATTTCCAAACTTGAGGGTATTTTTATCATTTTCTGTTTCCTTTATCAATTTATCTAATAGACCAGCCATATCTGGCAGTTCATTTGCGCTATGCTTCAATTTTCCACTAACACCAGTAAATTTTTTAGAAACCCTAGTGAAAGTTATATCACTTGCTCCAATAAAATCATTTCCTAAGATAGATTCCTTTGTAAATCCGTCTTTCAAAGCTATTGCCAGATTAGCGGACAACGTCTTATATTCGGAGGATCCAACTGTCTCATATTCAGCCTTCCAATCAAGTTTGATTGTTGCACTGAAAGTAATCTCCTTGTTTGGCAGGAAACCTTTAAAAGAAGTTGAAAAAATAAATTGATTAACACTATCACTTATAACAATTCTAATAATTACCATTGAAATAAACAGAAGATCTAATAATTGTATATGATGTGTTTCCAAATATGTCTTTATTTGAAAGAACAGAGTTATCAAATTGAGTAATATCTGGATTGCCACCTGTCTTGTAAAGAACTTCCAAAGATACTTGAGTATTTGATGATGCATTCTTTAATGTAAATAGGAACGTTTCTACATTTGTTAATTTGAGTGTGTTTAAAAAGAAGGGATTCAAAACATCAGTGATTTCTTTCTTGAAGTCGGTATAAGGAGACGATGTTGAAGTTTCATAGTCAACGATCCACTTCTTGTTAGCGACGATAAATTTAACCCAGAAAGAAGTTAAAGTAGGTGTTACACTATCTTTATCTGTGAGAACGATGGAATCGGGTTTAACAAGGAGTGTACCTAATGTTCTTGAGTCATAAGTATCGCGACTCGAGCTTAATAGGATAATCTTGTAAATTTCAGTAATGGTCGGAAGAGTTTTTCCTTGATAAATGGCAACTTTAAATGACATTTTAAGTTTGTCATCTGAGTCTTTAGCAAAAGTGATGGTATTAATAGCATCAAAAATTTCTTTAAATTCTGGAAGAGATTTAAAGTAATCCTCTACTTTTGTCTTTAGAGCGATTGATTCTGGTGCTGTATCTGAGTTATATTTGTCATTCTGTTTGACAATATCACTCGAAATAAAAAGCATATCGAATTGTAGTGCTGGTGGCAGTGGTAATTGAATATCTTGGATAACGCTTCTTCTCGTAACCAAATAATTAGTATTGTTGATAGTTTCGCCATTTTTCAAGATAGAATCGTCAAATTTAACAACAAAATCATTAGGAATAATTTGTAAGAGAACTGAAATCTCATATGATACTTTTATATCACTAGAATGATCTTCGAATTTCCAATTGAAAGTATCCAAGAATTTTGTACCGAAATACGAAGTGTAAAATGGTTCTATTGAAGCTGTTAATTTATTTTTGAGCTCTGTATAAGCGGCAGATGCTGTATTCGACAAAGCTGAACTGAAATCTTCATTATAGATAATAAACTCTCCCATAGTAACTTGACCAAATCGCCCATTTGTTTTGAAGGACAAAGTTTCAATATTAACATTTCCAATTTTTCGTTCTGTTCTTGATACTTTCTCTGATGTTTTTAAGAAATAACGTAAAAGCTTTGTAATATTATCGTATTCAAATTTTTGGCCATCTTTGGCAGTAGCTTTGTAAGTAACTTTTGTTTGTGAATTACTAGCTTCAGAAAATTGATAGTCAGACAATGATTTCAACAGATTGCTTGAAATCGAATCAGCATTATTGTAAATTGGTAAAAGCTAAAATGATAAAAAACATCATTTATTACTGATTATACGCATAATATGTTTAAAATAATATTTACCGCAGTATCTATTTTATTCTTTAGATCTGTGTAATCTTGATGGCCTGCATCAGCAAAAGTTGCCTTCCAAGGTTCATTTGTAATTATTGCTTCAGCATCAAAGGAGCTAACAGGTTGTGGTAGTTTTTCTTCTTGTCTTAGAGTTGTTGTATCAACTTCTATATCTGTGCTGCCTAATGTATTTGATGATTTCATTATCGTTGTGTAGAACTTATTAACCAGATCATTTCCATCAATGATTTGTTGAGATATTCCTACTTCATATGAAGCCATCACTTTACCAGAAACATCACTGTAATTTCGATGATTAGATTAGATGTAGATATCTCAAAAATGAATAATTTATTAATAATTTACCTCAATTTCCAGTTAAAAATACCTAAATATTTTGTACTAAATTCATCTTTGTAAAACTGTTCAACAGCATTCTTAATCTTGTTGATTATAGCTGTTGCATCCGAGTGTGATACATCAGACATAGACGCTGACCAAGCTTGATTGCTTGTTTGGATTTCACATAAAGCTGTAGAAAATACCTTACTATCGTGAGAAATACTCGAAGTAATTAAAGTTAAGTCCTTGATGACACGAGTAGCATCAGTTCTCTTGGAATTTTCAATGAATTCGATAGATATCTTTGCCAAATTTGGTTTAGCCTTTTCAGGAAGTATTTTAACGGGAAACTTTACTTGAATATTGCTATTTGCAGCTTCTTCGAAAGTAACATCACCCATTTCGTCATAATCGTCAAGAGAATTTTTATATCTTGGTTCAATATTCACAATAATAGATTGTCTTAAGGTTTTATACTGGCTAGTCGTTGTTTCAGAGAAGGCATCATTATATTTTTCATTGGTTAGAACGAAAGTAGCATCGATGGTAGCGAAAGGCAGTTGAATAAGTACTCCTTGAAATACAGTACGCCTAATTACTGTAAGGTCAGTCCCTTGTATTGTATCAGTTCCCATCAAAACTGTTACATTGAATGCATTGACTAATTCTCTCCTATTAACTGACTCTTCAAGTACAATGACATATCTTACTCTCACGGTACTAGTATCCGTATAGTTTCTGCAAAGATACATTAAGGCTGTGTAATAAAATTAATTGATTTCAAAGTGATAAAACTTACGTATACGAAAACGCGTCGACTCCTAAATAATTATCCGGACCAAAGTGATTACTATAGAAATCTTTTACCTAATAGCAAACGCAAAAATTTTGTAAGATAATCATTAAGTACTTGAATGATAGACAAAAGAATAAATACCGCATTGGTTATCTTGGTTTCTAACTCAACAGCAAGTGAACTTAAAGGATTTGCGTAGTCAATAACATAAGACAACGAACTAAGCACAAAACTTCCTTCAAGATTTACCGTAGTTGCGGCTATTGAAAATGAAATTGTGTAATTAACCAACATATTATTAATAGATAATATGAATACTTACTATCCTGTTTAACGCTGTTAAGTGCGTAACTATATTGTCCAATATTCTTATTCTTAAACTTTCGTATAAATTCCTTAAGAAGAATCGATCCATTTACTAATTCAGTAACATTGTCTGGATGAAGAACTTTAAATTTTCCCTCAAATTTGAATTGTTTATTTAATTCACTAAAAAGTAAAATGTTAAAATGTAAATTAATTAATTAATTTGCTTTCTTAAAGTGTACTCACTTCAAAACAACGTTTGCTAAACCAGTATAATTAGCACCAAACTGCTCGTTATAAAAGATTGATAATTCTTTGGAAATATTTTGTTTTAGTTCGGAATTATCGCTAAAATAAGCTTCTTTCAATAGGAATTCAACGATGTAAAACTTTTCAACGTATTCTATTTAAATATAAAAGATTTTATTTAATTGATAAACTAATTATCTCTAAAAAAATCTTACCATTTTCACATATTCTTCCATAGAAACCGGTCTTGCAGTTACAAGAAAATGAATTAATATTGTTTATGCATGCTCCTCCATTTCTGCAGGGGTTCGAATTACACTCATTGACTTCGTAACAAGTAAAATTGTCGTTGTTTAATTTGTGTCCAACGAAGCATCCACATTTAAAAGATCCATTTAAATTCTCACAAATGTCTTGGCATATATTCAATTTCTCTATTTTACATTCATCTATATCTATGCAAGTGGAATTTAGGCTAGGCCACGTATAACCATTATCGCAGATACACTTGAATGTACCATTAAGGTTTTTACAAGAGCCATGACTTCCGCATCTATCGGCTATTAGCTCACATTCGTTGATATCTTCATTGCAATATGGTAAAGGTCCATAACCATTCTCACATTCAGTACAACCAGATGCCGGATCACAGTCAGTACCAATTTTGCAATTGCAAGTATTAGCGCAATTGATGCCCCAAGTACCTGGATCGCATTCTTCACAAGTCTTTTTGGATTCTGCTGCCCATTTGTAGCCGGCTTTGCAAACACAATCATAATCTCCATCAGTATTATTGCAAGTTGACAGAGTTAGATCGCAATTATTCCTACTATTATCCGAGCATTCATCGAAATCTAATGTTATGGAAATGTATCATTTATGGAATTGTTCAGATAATTAATCATATTTCATTACCTTCACAAGTGACCTGGTCGGCTTTTAATTGATGGCGACTATCGCATACGCAATGAACGCTTCCTGAATTTCCTGTCACATATTCACACTGGCTATTGGCGCATGGAGTAGGCATCTGGTCACATTCTTGCTGCAAAGTGGCCAGCACTTTACAGCTTTTTCCATCGGAATTTTTATCTTCATAGCCTGGGGGACACTGGCACGTGAAATTACCTGGTGTGTCCTCGCATATGAAGGGACAATCCGATAATCCTTTTTCACACTCATTAACGTTAGTACAACTTTTGTCACCAGAAATAGCTTTTTCATATCCAGCTTCACATAAACACTCATAACTACCATCTGTATTTGCACATTTTGTATTGGCTCCACATGCTGAATTAGATAAGCATTCGTCTTCATCAATACATTTGGTTTTATCGTTATTCATAGTTAGACCAGTAGGACATCCTTCACATTGATAAGCTAAATTTGATGCCTTCTGTTCAGCAGGTGTTTTATCTGTGCAGTTAACAGGGCATGGGGATGGACTATCGCAAGCGTCAAAATCGATATCGCAGTATGAACCAGTCCATCCTACATCACAATTGCAGAGTGCCCTCATATATTCATTTGTAGAATTAGTATTTTTTGCTATTTTATCGAAATTACATTTTGCTTTGTTCGGATTGGTATTTTGACAACCGCAATAACGAATTTGAATTAATATTGAGCTGGATGTTGCATTCAACTTATCTATTGCATAAGCTTTGACAGATGGTAATACGTCAGTCGTGTCTGGATTAGTCCATGTGAGTTTTAGACCATCGACTGTTGCTCCTGGAGGTATATCTTCAATTCGTAGGGAGACTTCGTCATCTTTATCAGAGTCGACTACAGAAAACTGAAAATAATAAGAAATTAAAATTAGTATAAAAAAATTAAAAAACGATTGCTTATCTTACCAAAATTTCAGCCTTTTCACCAGCAGTAATAGCCCAATATGTGATTTGATCTTTAATAACTACACCA
Source organism: Dimorphilus gyrociliatus (assembly GCA_904063045.1). NCBI lineage: Eukaryota > Metazoa > Annelida > Polychaeta > Dinophilidae > Dimorphilus > Dimorphilus gyrociliatus. Next base: position 665,776 of record CAJFCJ010000015.1, on the reverse strand, counting down.
CTTTCAATTGTGATATTTGGAGGATTGTTGTTACTGAGTTTATTTATTTCTTGAGTATCCTCAGAAGATTTCTTTGCCGCTTCGGCTACATCCTCCTTTCCAGTTGCCAGAAAATCATAAACACAGGATATTTTATCTGGTCCACCGCACTTATCTTCAGCAGCTTTAACTTGTTCAGCAGAAAACTCATCTTTGAAAATGGGTCTAAAGGTTGTATCAATAAACGTGTTAGCATCTTGTCCATTTTTATAGTACATTCTAGAAGTTGGTTTACTAATTTTCCATGATTCTCCAAATTCCGAATATATCTCTGATTCAGAAGCGTCTTTACTCAGAGTGGTTCCATCTGATTTTAAAAAGTCATTAGTGTCATCGCCGTCGAATAGACCATATAATCCTTGAGTTTTCTTCTCAGCTGTTGCTTTCCAGCTGTCCCCGATCACAACAGACAAAGTAATTTGACCCAACTCAGCAGTGACGCCAAGACGTAGATCACTCTCAGAGAAGTATAATTCCACGCTGGAATTGCCATTCTTTTTAATAGTTAAGTATTCACCTAACTCTTCTAACTCTTCATCAGAATTGGCACTGGAAAAATCAGCAGTTTTGTCAATCCAAGTGTCTGAATCTAATCTAACAAGAATTTCTATTTCATTTTGAGTTCCTTCTTTAAGACCCACAAATCCAGCATGATTTGTTTTAATATCAACTCCTGTTACTGCAGTAAAGACTGTAGCAAGTGATGCTTTGTTATTTTTATCGATAGCTCTGGCAGTTCTGGCCTGTAAATCAAATTCTGTGTTTGAGGCACTTCCGTACTTCAATAGCGTGTACTCTCCAAGACCATTGAATGTATAACCTCTACCATCAATAGTAGTTATATGTGGATCTCCGAAAAAGAAAGCCCATCGAACAAAAGGATTCCTACAAATATTCCACATCCTATGCCTTAAGAAAATGGCACAAAGATTGCTCTTTCTACAGCAATTATCATAGCCCACATAGTCATCAGCAGCAAAATCATCATAACTTCTGCGCACATTTGGATTGTTCAAGACCAAGACACTCTTTGCAAGTTGATATGTTCCAAAAACGCCTCTATAACAGCAAACAATACCTTCCGACCCTAATCTAGTGAAACGGCTTGTATAACAGCGTTCCCTAAATGAATTGTCAATAAAATGAAGAGGTCTACTACTACTTCTACGCCATCTCTTGAAATATCCCATAGATCTAATAGTTCTTTCAGAACATGGACACGCTCTAGCTCTTATTGAAAACGCTCGTCTATTTAGGGACACAAAATTCCAATTAGTTTGTTGAGCAGCCCATCCAAAGCATTTAGATTCAGGAGTTGCAGGCGCTAAGCATTGTGTACCAGAAGGATAATTAACTTTAAAGTAGTATCGACCAGTCCTCTTATCAGGAAAATTGCCGGCAAATGTATCTAGTCTAAACAATGCTGGTTTACTACCCCTAAAAGTGATACTTCTGTAACCATTTCCATGGATTGTAACACCTCTAACGCCGCTTACAACCCCAAGACTAACAGCGTATGAATTAAATTTCCATCCCAATGTGTCAAAGAGGAAGAAAACATAAACTACTTCCCTAGCGCTGTCTTGCACCATAACCAATTGGAAAGTATTGTACTGATTAATAGCCGGCATATTCCTCATCTTATCCCATGTGACAATCATAATCCAATCTGGTTCGAACTGAGGATCTACACCCTGATCAACAATATCGTGTTTGGCAAGAGAAAAAACATATCTAGCCATTTCACTATTCTCAGCTTCGTTAATACTATATTGACTGTAATAGACTTGACCATAAGAACTACCAAATGTTTCTGCCATTGCGTCAACCCAAAATGGAGCTAGCACTGGAACAAAAATGTTACTCTGAGGAGTAATAAAGCGGTTTAAAGTAATGGAATTTCTATCAAATTCTGTTCCCAAAGAGACGTAACCATTCACATTCACCTAATATAAATAAAACATCTAAAATAAAAAATCCAATGTGCTAATAATGTTGAACTTACAAAAATAGAATTGACTTCTGAGCAGAAAATCTTGAAAGGTTGATGAAGATCAATTTCAAAATGGTCATTGTCTTTTGTTGGGAAATCAATTGGTGTACCAACTCCTAAGTAGGGATATAATTTAACGAGTTGAGCTGAAATTGTTCGAAAAGTATTAATTAATGATATATTATAATTGAATAAGAATCTTTAAAATTCTTACGTTTTTCGCATAAATCTCCTTCGTAGTTTCCGTCACAATTACAGTTATACGTAGGTTCATTGTCTACAACATTCGGTTCGCAAGTTCCTCCGTTTTGACAAGGTTGAGAGAAACAGGGATTAACTATAGAAAAGAAATGATGTTCGTCAATATAAAGCAATAACTTGGATTATTTATTAATTACTGAATTGGCATTTATCTCCAAACTTTATTTTTCTTCCCGTGACAGAGGTAGGGCATTCGCACTGCCCATTGTTAACACACGTGCCTGACACGCAAGGATTCGCAACAATACATATATCTGTCATAAAAATTTTATAAATTGTACACATTCAAATATAGTTTACTTAATATATCTTTACCTATTGTTTGGCATTTTTGACCAGAATAACCTTCAAAGCAGACACATGATGGAATGGACCCGTCAGCGGGTACGTCGCAATAGCCCTGCTCATTTTCACTATTACAGTAGCTGAGGACTCCACACAAGTCCGTCTCACATTCGTTACCAGAGTAGCCTTAATTGAGAATTTTATTATATGACACTAGGTTTAATGATTTGAATAATATATACCTATAAAACAGTCACATACTCTTCCTCCTGTTGTTGAATCTATTCGACAAGTTCCTCCATGCTTACAAGGATTTGGTATACAGTCTTCTTCACCCGATACAACTAATATATCATCTGGCAACAAGCTCTGAAATAAATTTAAAGCCACCGGTTCCTCTTCAGAGCTTACGGTGGGTTTAACGAACGAAGCGATGACCAAAATTAGAATAGTAGCTAAAATAAAGCAAAAAGACAGATATTAGTCGTCCGAAGAGACATTGAACTGATAGATATTTATATATATTCATAGTTTAGCCATCAATAAAAAAATATTCTCTGTCCCCCGTCCCATTGTACAAAACCGAAAAGGCCGTTCGCAAAATTTTGAGTCTTCTCAGTCTTCTCAATGAGTTATAAAGCATAATAAAACTGCCTGCTTAAAAGCAATCAGGCTCGACGAATAGTCACGTTCAACTGACAACCGCTCTAGTTCAAGTATTAAAAACCTTTTTTTTGTTAAACAACAAAAACTAAGAAAATCATTAATAAACGTTAATTTTTTTAAATATGACTTGTATATCTATTTACATTAGTATGTATTTAGCTACTTAATTACTTTGTGATCTATTTCAAATAAGAACAGGATATAAAAATAATTTCAAAGGTAGCCAAGAGAGAGTTATAAGGCACAATCCAATTGATAAGTTCAACTGAATTCAATAGAATTCGTTTATTAAAGATCCTTTGACATAAAAATTAAAGTCGTTCAACAATTACAACGTGATTTGTGGTAAGAAATTTGTATGTTATACTGAAATATTGTTCCAATACTATATACAGTATATATATATCTTACTGTTTGATTATCGGAACTTGTGAAAAAGAAAAAGATTTTCAATTGTTATACTAAGCCTTAATATCGAATTAGAATACCAATTATATTATAGATTTTTTAATCGTAACACTGATCTTGATATTGAAAAGAAGCAATAGAATTTTATAATAGTTAAAAAAAGTCTAAATACTAAAATTAATAAATTATAAGTTTCTACTTTCCTTTTTTTTGAATTAATTTAAACTGACAAAAAGAGAGAAATTAATTATCTTACCTTTCGAAAGCATTTTAACCATTTATCTCTCCAGCGAAATATAAAATATATTGAACTTGTTCCAACGAAAACTTTTCCTTTTACTTTTTACTTAAAACTCTCATTAAGAAATATATTTAAATACCAAGTAGTCAGTCATATAAAAAAAGCTCCTTTTCCTACACTCCTAAGGTCCGTTCTTGTTAAAGCTCAAGTCAAAAATGCTAGATTCTACTATCGCTCTCGAAGACATTTAGAATAATTTTCTTGTATTTATACTCTCTAAAAATAGAATGTATACATATGCTAATATACTTGAATATATTAAAACCGCTATTATGCAAAAATAGGCCTACAAGCCAAGAGATTAATGGCTGACTTCCAATAAGAAAGAAGACATGAAAGTTTATTTCAAGCAATACAATTATCAATGAATATAACTATTTGTTCGCTTACTTTTAAATTTTATGTTATGAATAATTTAAAACTTATTACTAATAAAGAAACTTTATCAGAAAAGTTATCAAACCGAAAAACAAAAGGTGATCTTTTATAGTTTAGTAGCTTATGTATACAATAACGGATAAAGAGGGTTGAATAGTTTAAGGTTTTGTTTACTCTTGTCCAAAAATAGGACTATGTTAAATATCCAATTTTCACCCCGAGTTTTTCAAGTTGCGAAATAAAATCCCCTTTTTATAGTTTATAAAAAAATTGAAAGTACCAAATATAAACTATTGTTTGATAGAGTGCACGATTCATATCTTCTGATCGTAATTACAAAGAGTTTTAAAGGGTGACGTAGTAGACTTTTTATACATTTTGAAAGCTAGTTGTCATAAATGTATGACAAAATATTAAAATTCAGAGCAAGATCATAAAAATTTATGATATATATTATTCTATTAACCCCGCCTTACTTAAGTATAAAATACTTTAAAGAATTTACTATACGGGAAGTTAAGTAAACTTTTACCTTTACAGAGATTACATTGGCTAAATCTTTTGTGTAAGAAGCTCAATAGAATATAAACCATGTTAAAAAGAAAGAAGATTAAGACAATAAATAGTAAAGTTAATATTATTAAACATATTATACTCTTTCGAAGAAGTAAAGAGGATATTTAAATATTAACAGACTAACTATTAATATAGTAATACAGTCGCGATATTAAGTAATTATAACAAGAGTAAAAATATCTAAAATTCTCTATATTTTAATGATCAGTTTTTCAGTCTTTTTTTTACAATACTATGAATTTAGACCGCTATTAAGTAATTATAACAAATCAATCAGGTCCATCAAAAGTACTTTTTTTATTTTACTTATACATTTTTAGATAGGCCAATGATTGTAAATGATAAAATTTTCAAATTTAATACTTGGTATGTATGCCTTTTGCCTTTCTTACTGCATTTAGCCTCCTTTCAATAAAGGCATACAATCCCTGAATCTCAAAATTTGATATTTTGAAAAATTCCTTCTCAAAAATTTTCCACAGCTCTTTCAAATTTCTAGGCTGTCTGAGCATGCTTTTTTTCTTGCAAATACCTCAAATGGGCTCAATAATGTTAATATCTGGACTATTTGCAGGCCAGTTTTCTAGCATTTTCATCTCATTCACACTAGATAGTGATACTGAATAGGAATTTCAATATTTTCTAGAATGCCTCTAGCTGTCGATTTTGGGTTGATCTACATGTTCTTGTGAGTTGCAGTTCCATCCTCCTGGCGATTTTATGTGGTCTACCAGACATATGCAGGTCATTTATTGTTTTAAATTGCTTGAACTGATTCTTTATATTCTGCACTGTAACTGGGCTGCAATTAAATTTTGCTGTTATGCCTTGAATGGTCAATTTTGGCCTGCTTAAGTGGAACAGGATATCTTTGCAGATTTCTAAAGATAGCTGATGCATTTTTTAATAATTATGAGGTCATAATGATGATGTTATAATTACTTAATAGCTGTCTAAATTCATAGTATGGTAAAAAAGAAAGATAAATTGATTCTTAAAATATAGATATTTATCTGAAATTTTCCATCATGTTTCACAAGTCATCTATCCTATACAAAAAAATATTCACAACCATACACTTTATTCCTAAATCAAAATATTTCGATTTTTAGACATTTTTACTCTTCTTATAATTACTTAATATCGCGACTGTATATATATATATATATCGACAATTGCACGTAACCGAACTCAAAATGTGAGGCTTACTCTTTTGTAAAAGAAAACTAGACACAGTTTGTATACTGATACAATGTGCATTCTGACATTGTATTGATAATTGAATATAATGTATTTTTTACAGATCGGTTTCATTTATAAATTGTCTCTTTGTAAAGCATCTATAATAGGCTTTTTTCCATGTTAGAGTTGTCTTTGTAGACCATATCCAAAATCCAGATGTTACCCCAACTATTAACATCATTAGATATTTCAGCATAAAATATATATATTCGGGGGTTGGTTGGTAATCTCTTTTTGGTGGGCATGAAAAGCCCATTTCACAAGCTCTACCATGAAATGAGATCATCCAATCTAAGCGATTACCAAGTTCATAAAAATGACACGCAATTACAATAATTGCCGGAAACTTGTATAAAATACTAAAGATACCAATTCTTAGTATGAACTTGTCTAATTTGTCTGTAATATTTCCATCAGCTTTTATAGTAAATCTGATTCTACACAAAGAAACAAATCCAGCCAAGAGAAATGAACTACCAAGAATTAAATAGATAAGAAGGGGAGCAATAATAAAGCCTTTTAAAATTCGTAGATCCGATAAACCGGTAAAACAAACTCCTGAGAGGACATCACCATCAATTTGTCCCAATGCCAATATCGCAATTGTCTTTATAGCTGGTATAATCCAAGCTAATAAATGATAGAAATGAGCGTTACTCTCAACCGCTTCATGAGCCCATTTGAGTTTGGCTGCCAAAAACCAAGTAAACGTTAATATAACCCACCAAATATTACTGGCCATACTGAAAAAGTAGATTATCATGAAGAGTATAGTACATTCACTCTTTCTTGTTCCTTGAGTGATTAATTCCAATGATAATTGATTCTGATTTATATCTTTCAGTTTATTATTGAATGGTCCGGTACAAACAGCCTTTTCCTTTAAGAAGTATCCAATTACATAGCAAAATGATACAGCTAGATAGCATGATGATAAAAAGATAATAGGTCTCTCGGGATATTTAAATCGTTCACGATCCAAAATAAACGTTAAAACTGTAAAAGAAGTAGATAAAAAACATAAAATTGACCAAACTAAAATCCATATTCTTGCAAATTTCCTCTTCCTTAATGATTCTTCTTTAGTACCAAAAAAATAATCTTGATTGTCTTTGCAAGGTATTCCACAATTTTTTACCTCAGTATTTCCTATTTGTAACTTGTAACCGAATTCTAAAGGAACAGTAAGCAATGGTGGACAAGTAAATTTCCTTCCGCCTTCAATAACGTTTCTATTCATTTCAGGCTTATAAAATCGATTAGTTATTAGACCTTTTAAGCAGACATTTTTCTTGGAAGAAGGTAAGCGTGAACAGTCCACATATTTAAACAGATCAAGTCCAAACTCTTTTATTGTCCCTAAACACTTCCTTTTGACGTTTAAGCACAAGGATTTACAAGGCTTCAATACTTGATGATCTTTAGTACAAGAGGGGAAAAACAGATGACAGAGAAATAATTTAAAGTATTTTGAACAATGTTTTTTGATAACTGGAGAATAAAGTCGCAAATATTCCCGTATTTGCTTTTGAGAATAGTGTCCCATAAAATTTGGAAGGGTTGTCCTGTTATAAGACAAGTTGTTGCATATTGAAGGTTGTATGAGCTCGCAATTTGAAGACGCATGAATGTTCTCCATGATAAATATATTAATAGCTGCTATCATGCAGAATAATAAGGAGATTTTTGTCATCGTATAACGTTTCCAGATCTTCAATTCAATCACTGTTCAAAATACTTTACTCCGCCATAAAACTAATAAAATGAAAAAAGCAACCACTTGATCTGTTGTGAGAGTACCGATAGAAGTTCAATTTCCAAATAATTATAGCCTTTAAAGCCAGTTTAATCCCTTGGTAACTAATTAACCTACCTAATTAACTGTTTTAAATGTTTTGAATTAATCTTCCAATAGAAAAAGTTTTCTCATATAAAATTTTCTAAAGTCCAGCGTTATTGGCTGAAATCGAGGGTACTTTCTCTAAAGGAAAAAAAATTTTTACCCATTTTTCAAAATGGCGGAAACCGTTAATTGTGACTCTTTTCCGACATTTTCTTTCTTTAAATTCATTACATCTCTCAAAGAAAATGAAATAATCTTCAATTGTCAAGATAAATCGATATTAAAGACTAATTTCATAGAGTAATTCAAAACCTAAAAGCTTTTGAAAGAAATTAGAAGATATGTCTCATAAAAAAATTTAAAAACCTTTTAAAGAGAAAGAAAAGCTTTCTATTTTAGTTAATAAAAACGTGAAAGTAGAGATATTTTTTCATTTTATTTAATTTCTATTAAATCAATGGTAACTTGATGTGTTTGTTTTTATATAATATAAATATATGTACCAGTAAAATAGACTTTCATTTATTATTAAAAATAACTTTAGAAGTCATAAACTAATAAATAATTAATATATTGTACAGGAAGAATAAAAATCTTATTGAATTCTTTCAAAGAAGGTTTGGGCGTTTTCCCTATTTTGTATTGTTAGAGTGTTAATCTATACCTTTAGATTGCATATTATTCTCGATTACCTATAGAAAAATTTTGAGAGGTCTTTAAAAATTCGTTGTAAATATGTACAATATAATGTAGGTTGTGGAACGAGCCACGACAACAAAAAACCAAGTTACAATCATCAAAGCTATCCACTGCATATTTTCCTTTCAAAAATAAGTTTTTTTTATTAAAAAAACTATAACATAAAAAGAACATTATCTACTTTTCTAAAAAATAAATAATTAACTATTTATTAACTAATCAAAGAAGCTACTATCTTCCTTTAAAAAGTGTTTTTTCTCTTTTAAAATTCTTAAATTTCTCTGTTCTCCTCTTCAATGTATAGATAGATATAAAATATACATAAAGAGTTTTTTTATTCTATTAATTATACTACTTTCTTTACTTACAGTAAACAATTAAATACATTTAATTATATTGTATATATCATACTTTTTTAATATTATGTAACGTAATTAAACTACATAGATTTATTTAAGCAAGTTTGAAATTTTATCTTGTTCAATTATTATAACAATGATAAAAGCTGGCTGTAAAACAAACAAACAGTCCGAAAAGAATATACTGTACATTATATTAAACAGCCTTCAAGTTTAAAGGGAACATTTCTGTATAAATATAAAAGAAACTAGAAAGAAACAATGAACAAGTGTTTATTAAACGTATTAAGTAATATAAATAGCAAAAGTCAGTGTACTGATACATATTATTTGTTACATACGGTAGAAAAGATATAGTATCAATATATTAATGCAGTTATATAAATATAGTTTCATCATACGTCAACTTTCCTAACAAATTTAAAATTGATGAGGTTTTTGTGATATAAACCTTATACTTAAATAAAAACCTATAGAAAATATTATAGTTTGCGTCAGCATTATTAAACAACAAATATAAGGATCCATTGAATATATTGAGTATAATTTTAAAGCTGCCTTACCATTCTGTATGCAAGGTATTGTAGAATTTATACCACATTGAAACTTTAAGCTCTCTATCTCTGATTTACAAAGACCAACATAACCCCATTTGACATAAGACAGTGTGGATATCCATTTAACGCCTTAGGTAAATAGGTGTATAATGGAATTAAAGCATATAATTGAAGAAATTAGCTTACCTTTAAATATATTTGAAAGATTTATCATAAAGCCAGATGATAAAAGAAACATCAAAAAAATTGCTTGTGCAAAAACAGCACTAGTTTGATAGGTTGGTAATAAAGCTCCAGCAAATAGCGCTAAACTTCTACTTGTATGAACCAACAGTAGAATAATAAGGAATGCCTGTACATATAAAGAATAAATCAATATAAGAAGCCTTACAAATTAGTTTGTACTCTAAATATTTAAGTTTCTACTGGAGAGAAGGAAAAAATGGCAAAGTAAAATTTAAATAAGGGAAGCCATCTTACTTGAAAGAAAGCTTTAAATTCCATTTTTAAATTTGATAGAAAATATACTGGAATTGTATACAATATTATGAATAGAAAATGTTCGGGTAATTGGCTAATGATCTTGCTGAAGAAGTAAGGTAGTGAAGAGTAAAGTTGATCTTCCATTTCGCTGTAGATAGAAGGTCTTTCTTTATGATCTGATATTAGATTTCGTATAAATATTTTAGTAAAGTTACAACACAATAAAGCTAACATTGACATAGGACATCCAAGATGACCAAATATGGGTACAAAGCGCCAATGATATATAATAATCCGAATCGATCTTTTATGGACTGTTGATCCAGTGGTAATCGGAAATAAACGAGGCCTATAATAAATGACATAAAGATTGCTTCGCTCGCTTGGATAGCAATGAATTCCCTATTTGACCAATTGTTCTTTAAAGATCTCTTTAATAATAATTTAAATTGTTTAAACCCATTTCTAGTCCCATGAAAAAGCCCTTGCGATAATATCTGAGACTGTTGTTGAAATCTTTCACTATTGAACGATTGAAATGCTTCTGTGTCATTCCATATTGACTCCATATTCATTGCATTGTTATTACTTTCTTGTCCTGTTATAAAGCCAGATTCATTTGTTGCATAGTTAGTTCTATCTTCTGAGTAAAATGTCCTGGATAGTCCGACTATCTTATTTATAGATGCTATCTCTTTCTCCCTACTATCACGATCAACGGTGATGAGGTCAAGAACGAAATCAGCAGGATTAGTAAATAATGGACAAGAATAGCCCAGAGTAGAAAAATAATCTATCATTTGGTCAGCTTTACCGAAATAGATTTGCTCTCCCTGACTAACGAGTAGGATGAGATCAAATAATTTATATATATCGCTTCTAGGCTGATGGATTGTAGATATCACTATTCTATTCGCCATTGAATATTTATTTAACATCTTTATTATGTAATGAGCGGTAAAACTATCCAAACCGGAAGTTGGTTCATCTAGGAAAAGAATACCTGAGAGGAGAAAAGAAAAAAAAAACAATAACAAACAACAGTTAATTATCTTACAGAAAGTAAGAATAATATTTATATATTCAATAGCTTTAATTAGTAAAACTAACTTGGATCAAGAAGTAATTGAACGCCAATTGTAACACGTCGTCTCTCACCGCCAGATATACCCCGTATTTCTTCATTTCCTATCTTTTCATCTGCAACTTTACCTAACCCTAGATTATCTATCACCTCCATCACCCTACTTTCTATTAGTTCCATACAAAACGAAGGTGGAAGTTTCAGTCTAGCAACATACATTAAAGTCTCTTTTACAGTTAATGTGGGTAGGAGACGGTCATCTTGACGTACGTAGGCCGAGAGTTTTTTCATTGCAATGCTCCCGGGCGTAACGCTCCCGGTAATTTCGGCGCAAGATTGTCTACCAGATAAAACGTCTAATAATGTAGTCTTTCCACTACCAGAACTGCCCAAAATAGCCAGCATTTGTCCAGATTTGACGGTAAAATTTATATTGTTCAACAGTTTCTTTCTTACTTTAGTCTTCTTCCAGTCCCACGGTATCTAATGATGATCATTTTTGATATGAGTATTTTATAACTAATTCTTATAATGATAATAATAACAATAATACAATTATAATTTTTGTTATACTTCAAAATTAACTAGTTTATCTCTCCAATCAATCGATTCTGAATCGTTAATTATGCAATTTAATCCATCTACTTTCAATTGCAAAACGTCATCATCATTATAATCATTGTCAATGATTTCTTCCACGTCTGACACGGGGGCGTCAAATGATGAACTAAATCCGACACTCTCATTTAATTCCATTTAAGAAACAGATGTCTTGTTATTCAATTCTTTCACTTTCTTATTTTTACTAATTACTTATAAATGTTGAACAGCATTAAATGAGAATAATGACAATAATACAACGGAATATATTCTCTTCGCTAATAATCACGTGAAATGAAAATGCTGATAAGAACTGATAAGAAACAATTTCTCTCAATATCTATTTGCTATGTATGTGATATGATCGTGTGTACTATAAGATTTTTTTCGCTATTTCATTGATGACTCACAGTTTATTATATTTTCGTCTTATATGCTTATATTTTTTATTATCATTATTACATTTTTCAAATGTTGATGATGAATCATAGTTAAATATTCTAAATATAACATTGATATATCGCATGAATAATAAGAAAAGACACAATTAGAATTGATGAGGCTTTTGAGAAATAAATCTTAGGCAAAGGAAAAAACTCAATAGAAAAAATACATTAAAAATCGATATTATTATGCACGAATGATAAGGTTCAAGTTCATTCAACGAAAATAGCTTTAATGCTTCTTCTCCCGTTTTGATACATTGATCAGGATGTGGTAAAGTGCATTCAAACTTTAAACCCCTAAATTCATTTTGGCATAATCCTTGAAATCCCCATTTTAAATAGGAAATTTTAGATATCCATTTAACGCCTAAAGGTAAAAAGATTTTTTTTATAGATATTTAAGATTTCTCTTTAGATCAACTATTTAAATAGTTCGTTCTTACCAACAAACATATTTCGGAGATTAATGACGTAACCGGAAGATAGTAGGAATAATGTAAAAATTGTTTGGGCAAATATTGCACTAGTTTGGTAGGTTGGTAGAAGGGCTGCTGCAAACATGGCCAAACTTCTACTTGTATAGACCATTAGTAGAATTAATGCAAACGCCTGTAAAATGTTTTTTTTTAAATGTAAAGATTCCGAAAGTATTGAATTACTTTACTCGGGAATACCTGAAAGAACATCTTGGGATCAGTTTGCAAGCCAGCTAAGAAATAGAATGGAATGCAGTAAAGAGAAACAAAGATGATGTGTTCTGGTATTTCACTTAAGACCTTTTAAATGTTTTTAATATTAATTGTAAATGAACTTTGGAGAATGATAAAAAAATACTTTTGAAAAGAAGAAGGCAGGAACAGAATAAAGATTATCTTCAAGTTCACTGTATATTGTTGCTCTCTGTTTATGATCTGTTTGTTATTCAAGGTATAGATAAGAGTATATTCTATCATCTTAATCTCGGGAGTAAATTACTTACGAAATCCAACCACGTCTAATATTACCATGTAAGGGTATAATGCAGCTATAATGTAAAGTAAGCCTAATCTGTCTCTCATGTCTATTTGAGTCCTCTCCAACTTGAAATAGAGCAATCCGATCATGACTGACATAAAAATGGCCTCAGCCGCTTGAACGCCTATAAACGCTTTGTCCGAGTAATTATTCCTTAAAGCCCTCCTAAGGAGAAAAAGCAGTTAAAAAATGTTAGTGACGTAATGTAATTGGTATTTAGGGGAAATTTAGGGATGGTTGAGAAACAGGGAGGATGGGAAAAAGGAAAGGGATTAGAGGAGGGAATAGATAGTTTATTTTCTTTTACTTGAAAAGGAGAGTAAACTGACGGAAAGTATTGACGCGCTTCTGCGTTGAAATTCTCGCCTCAGCTTCTTCTATAACATTATCGACCTCATTTTCGCTGGGAGTTAGGTAATTACTTGCAAACTCGTTTGTTGCAAAACTTGCTCTAGTTTCCCCTGAGCCCTTTCTTGCAAAGTGAGCAACAAATTCCGATACTCTGCTTGAACTTCGTTTCTCACTTTCCTCCGAAGACCTATCGATCGTTATTAGGTCAACTGTTTCAAACAATACTCAATAGGATAAAAATGTTCAAAGGTTATATCATTTACGATTATCTCTCTTTTTTATCTTGCTTTTCGTAGAAAGCCTAACTTACTAAAGAAATCGCACGGATTCGTAAGAGAAGGACAAGGAAAGCCAAGACTACTAAAATATTCAACCATTTCGTTGGCCGCACCAAAGTAAATCTGCTCTCCTTGGCTCAAAAGAAGGACAAGATCGAATAGTTCAAAGATATCTGATCTGTGAGAAAAATTTTTTCAATTAAACATATGAAAGTACTAGTTGCATACCTAGGCTGGTGAATCGTCATAAGAATAGTCCGATTGTTGGAAGCTAATTTCGATAGGGTATCTATAAGATAATGAGCAGTAAATGCATCTAAACCGGATGTTGGTTCATCCAAAAATATAATACCTTTCGCAAAAAGTTATCAATTAATGAATTTACTCAATGTATTATATAAGATTTCTTATTATACTTGGATCAATTAGGAGTTGTACTCCGATTGATACTCTTCTCCTTTCACCACCTGATACCCCTCTTACTTCATGACCACCAACTTTGGTATCGGTCACGTGCCTCAAGCCTAATTCAGCAATAACGTCATCGATCCGCTGCTTGACCTCCTTCGAACTGTAGCTAGAGGGCAATTTGAGCCGACCTACGAAGAATAAAGTTTCCTTAACGGTTAAATGGGGTAAGAGTCTGTCGTCCTGTCTAACGTAAGCGGAACATCGCCTAATGGATGCTTTAGTCCGATTTTTTCCGTTTATTTTTACCGATCCCTCCACCTGTCCACCATTATGCCTCTCTGAAATAATGTCTAAGAGCGTTGTTTTACCGCTACCAGAACTTCCCAGTATGGCTAACATTTGACCGGAATTTATACGGAAGCTCACATCTTTTAAAATAGTCTTTCTTCCATTAGACTTAAAAGTGCCACAATTTTTTGGTACCTAAAAGAAATAATGGCAAGTTCATATAGTAAACTGTAATTGAATGCTTTTCTATATTATAGAACAGAGATAGTTTTATGATATTTTATCAAACCTCAAAATTAATAAGACTCTCAATAATCGAAGATGTTGAATCTTTGACAGTGTAACTAACATTTTCCAACGCTAAATCTCTTTTAGGTGGACGAAGTTGCGACGTTGTTCCTTCAATCCGACCTAATTCAATCGCACCACTAGTAGTAGATGTATCTATTCCATCGGAAAAGGAATTGCAGTAGGCCTGATTAGTTCTTCCATAATTAAGCTCAGTAGTATCTAGAGGTATATTTTGTAATTTGGAACTTGAAATAGATAAACCACCAAGTTCTAAAGCCATTATTAACTAATTATAAATGCACTAGTAAATTACTGATTTGCAGAAGAATCTTTGCATTATGAGCACGTGCATGAAATGGTTTTCTTCATCTTATGCACTCGTTTGCTGCTTATACATTCTCCTAACCTTCTTATATATTTACTAGACTCTCCTTAGTCATCAGTCATTGATAAGATAAATCGATTATAATCATACGTTTTTTAATTTACATTATCGGCAGATGGCGTTACCGAAAAAATTACAGAAGGAAATGATAAGTAGAAAGAATGAGAGAGAGAGAGAGAGAGAAAGGAAGAGAAGAGAAAAAACAGAGAGAGAGGTGGGAAAGGAGAAAGAAATATAGATAGGTAGACAAATATGTAGGTAGATAGAAAGAAGAGAAAAGGGATAAATTATTACGATGATTATATCTCATCCTGTTCTGTTTACAATAACCGTCAGTCGATAACTCTGCGCGGGTGAAGAAGATTACCTTACGTATTTTTTCCTTACCTATTTTCTTTATATTATTATATACACCTGTGCACTTTTCCCTCTTCAATCGTTCTAAATAAGATAAAAAGCGATTGATGCGACTTTTCATCCGATAATATTAGAGAAATTATTAGATAATTAAAAAACTAATATATACAAAAAATATGTATAAAGGAAAAATGGAGAAGACTAAAAAAAGGATTGTGAAGTAGACGTCGACAGTCAGTGAATTTCCCAGCATCTGACGTTACATAGCAAATAGAAGCATTCGGCCACGCGGCTTTTACGCAAATGAAATGTGAAGGGTTGGCAGTCTGTTCTCTCAATCATGTTTTTGTTCGGTTCGAGTGTTTAGCGGGAAAGCGTTTAATTTACGAAAAAAACAACAAAAATAAAATAAAAATAGATGTCTAGCTTGCGAAAAGATTAAAAACGCCCCTCTAAGAAAAACAAGTTCGTGAATTTATTTATAGATTTTCTTATATTTTCATAATGGAAAAGGAAAGAAAGAAATACGTGGGTGGTAATGGGTGAAACATGGGTGTGAAACTAATACGTAAGACTTACAGACGTCTTAAAGATCGGGAGTGTGCCAAGGCAGTACGAATTGGACGCTAATCATAACAATTCAACGTGTAATATAGAAGTTGACACGGCGTTTGAACAATCATACCCCATTGCGCGGACATTCGCCTTGCCGTAGAGCAGCACGCTCCTATTAGACTTTAAACGTATCGTTTTTCTTTGTTCCCGCTTACCGCTCGTCTCTCCGCTCTGTCATTTCAAGAGCGGATCACACACGCCGTTCTTAGCCGCTGGTCATCGCTTATTCGAAGCTTAATTCAACTAATTAGTGCCTTATGGTAGCTGATGTAATGAGTTTCATATTCGTTCGGCGTTTCCGCTTTTTTATTTGTCGGTGATAAGTATCTTCAAGTGGACGCTTCTTTCATCTTTTCAATGGCTTCGACCCCTTTTCCTACTGTATACTTATATTGTATAGTATCTAATATAGAATGTACACATTTAAACAAAAAATACCACATACTTGGGATAATACGATAATAAAAAACTTGCAAACAAAGTACTTATACAAAAGTGTTACAGTTGGCTTCGTTTTCCTTGGTCAGTTATTTTCGAAGGTCACGTGTTCCGTAATTGATTCTCTCCTACAATTACTTTTCCAGTAATTTGTTGCGCGCCTTCTGAAACGGATAGACGAAATTCATTATACTTGTTCGACCCGATCTTATTTGTCAATATTAAATTCCTTTCCTTATCGAAATACTGTATAATATTAAATATAATATTTTACAAACGAGACCATATTGCAGTAGCGCTGGAAACTTTTTCTCTTACGTTTCTCTATTAATTGCTGTTGATTGGTGAAACGAATTCCTATTACAGTCACGCCAAGGGCGTTATTTAAATGCAACCGCCCAAGTTATGAACGTTGGCTTCCTAAAGGCGGTTTCTCCTCTCTTGCCCTTTTTGTTTCAAATAATTGGAATTCTATATTTATTATTAGTTTGTTTCAATTTTTCTTGTTGAGAAAATTACCTATAGAAGAGAGAAGCGATACAAGTACAGTAAGTCTAAATGATAATGTATCGAATATCATCTGTACAAAAGAACGCGTCAAAGTAGGCTTACATCAAAGTCATCTGACACTCATTATCTCACCGTGATTGTACAAAGAAAAAAGGCACCTGCTTTATTCAATTATACACGATATTTTTAATGTATTAGTAGATAGGCGGGGAACAGTAGTATAGCTTTTTATGTACATAAAAAAAATCTAGAGTTCGGGAGAGAGAGAGAGAGAGAAGAAAGGAACGAATGAAAAAGAGAATAAAAGGGACGATAAATAAGAAAAAAGTAGGATTTTTTTATACTTTTCAAGTAGTTCCTTTCCAATCTATAATTAGGCTCATTAGTATAAATAAACAAAATAAATTAAACGTCATCAACGATATCGGAAAGGGGTAATTTTAGACGTATATGTAAAGAGTGTGTTTATAAACAGTGTCCGAGTTTTGTCTCTGAAGACATTATGATCTAAGATTGCTTCGATTGTTTGCCATCTCTCTGTATAAACTTGGCACTCTTTTACGGGAATTAGTTTGTTTTCGTTATAAACATTAGTATACTCTTTTATGAAGATCTCTCGCCCTTTTCTTTTAGAAAAAAAAGTTAAAAGAAAAAAAAACGATTGGATTGATAGAGAGCAAGAGAGAGAGAGAGAGAGCGAGAGCGAGGAGTGTAGAGTAAAAGTTAAAGATATACTACATTCCTTTCTTGTACGAGTTTAACCGCGCGTGCGTGCGGTACATAGTCAGTACAATCGAAGTCGCCTCTTGACACTGATAGAATTCATTGATCAAATTCGATTTTATCGTTCATATGATCGATAAAGCGCACTTCTTATAATCTATAAAATTTATTGGTCATAGAGAAAAGTAGTCGATTAGTTACACACCATTTAAAAAGGGTCGGACAGGGTGAAATTATTTCCATATAAGTGGAAAGAATTTTTAAAAGAGAGGGAAAAAAGAATATTTTCTTTTTCTTTCTATCCTTTCCTTTCTTTTTGAAGAAATATATCCTTGAAAATTCTAAAACAAAGGGGAAAAAATTCGTCCTTCTATATTTATTTATAGTAAAATAGCAAGGGACTTTTTTTAATCCTTCTATTATCTATCTCGTTAAGATTGTGTTGAAATCTGCCACTCATCACACCGAAACAGGTGAGATGCAACAACTGACAGATAAACTTTAAATTCTAGATGTCTGCAAACTGTTTAGAACTGATCTAAAAAAGAAGGAGGGAGGGAGGAAGGGAAAAAATAGAGGAGATAGATAGATAAATAGATAGATAGATAGAAAGATAGAACGGAAAAGAAGAGAAGGATTGCATATGTTCTCCGTTTTCTTTTAGATATATGCCATATACATAACACATACAGAACATGCATGCCTAAATATACAAATGTAGATTTATATAAATTATAAATTCCATATATCTAAAGCTAGATTTTTGATAATTAATAATCTATAATCCATACTAATTCCTTATTAAATATCAATTCTCTTAATCACATACATATTCATATTTTGTGTTTACGGGGGCAAAAATTAAATAGAATGACATCCGATTTAAGGATATAATCGACCGCTTATCGCCGCTAAGTAATTGCTATCAGTTTGTAAATCTCCATACATACTTCTCCCCATCCTTTTCCCTTTCAACGCTCTAATGACGTTTGATTGACAGGTGAGTGTGCTATGGAACAAAGATAGGTCGTTCTCGGCGTTTGCACCAGGTGAATATATTTGTACTTATTCAACATATTTTTATACACAGTACATTTATGTATATATACAGTTTGCTGTATATGCATATATATATCAGAAGCATGTTTATATGTAACACTCTTTACCTACTTACTATGCATATATTATCTATACAGCATAAGAGGTTTGATAGTGTTTACACTGAAAACAAAATCTCTAAAAATTTTAAAAGTTTGTTTTTTTAAAAAATAATTTTTATTTACAAGATAAAGAGGAATGAGAGAATGGAAGAGAAGTAGAAAAAAAAACCTGAACGGACTATAGTATTGAATATCTAAATAAAGAAAATTACCGAAGCGTACGTCACGTGTACAAACAGAAACAAATATCGGGTTAGCCAATAAAACATTAAAGAATTTTCTTGATAATGCCTAATAAAACATTTGCTAAATCGATCTGAATAAAAAACTATATTCGATATATAGGGGGGTCGTTTGTTAAACAACTATAAATATGCTTCTATAACATTCCCACAAAATCGTGCTATACCGTTGGAAAGAAGAAGAAATTCAACCTCTTATAATCCACAAGAAAAATACGACGAATGTTTATGCAGAACATTCGATCTTGCTTGAGAGTTTGGCTGCATGCGTGAGGACAAGTTGCCTGGTTTCTAGTCTAAATCAAGAAACTGTAAAAGAAATATAAGATTTGTTGATTTTTTATGTTTTAAGATAGAAATAGTTTCCTCTCTTCTCAAGAAACAAAAGAAATAATCAGCGTTTAAATGATATTTATGATAAAAAAAGATGTTAAGAATGGGAAAATCTTACCCTGATTGATGATGTTTTGGTGTAACACGTGCAAAAATTATTCTTTATACGTCTCAATATCGTAAGAAAACTTTGTTAATCCTGTGCACTCTGAGGGTCAAAGTTGAACATCGCAGTTGCCATCAAATAGATTGTTTGTCAGCGATAGCTTTGAGAACCTGCATTCACTTTATTTTTTTCGCATATCTTGTCTTTCTCCTTATCGAATGTTGCGCTCTATTCCATATTATCATTGAACAGATGCGTCATGATTGCTTTCTCCCTATCTTAACTTTTATCTTCCTCTTACACATCGGGTCTATATTGGAAATATGATTGATGATGTCGAGAATCTGTGTAGACTTAATAAAACGACATGCTTCTACCTCTTAAAACTACTGTTTGTTCGAGAGTTAAAGATTAATACATTATTTATAGTTTTCCATATTAATATTCATATTTTGTTTACTTTTGAGGAAGCAAGTATATACGCATAATATTTCTCTATTATATCAATTTCCAGAAGAAATTACGTATTCCAAGAGACTATTGACTTTTGCTGCTTTTAAACAAATGGCCCGTAAATTATGGCATTGTCTTTTCTTCTTCTTTTTTTCCTCGACATCTACCTTTCTCCTAACATAATTTTACCGTTTTCCGCCCCTTTCCTTTCACAAATACAATTATTACCTCTACGCACTATCAAGGTGATAATAAAAAATGTCCTTAAAATAGATGGTTTAGGTGGGGAACAGGATAGATAAAGAAGATTATAAAAAAAAATCTCTCACAAACGCATTAATCGTTTCATACGTATGTTGCCCGAGGCGTTGCATTGTATGTCTAAGTTGACTTGTTGTATGTGATTTACTAAAAAATTTGGCCAATATCTGCAATATAAATGTTTACAAAAATAATTTATATATACCCTTGTACATATTGTGTATAGTATCAATTATCTAAACTACATTAAGTAAATATATACACACTTTCATAAAGAATATCCGTTAATGTGTAAATAAGTAATAGTATTTTTCATATTATTAACAATCTATCTTTGTGAAAATACAACGATTTCTTATTGATATCTTATAATTACTAGAAATAAGACCTATATAAAATTTCAATCAACAATATGTTAATAGTTAAGAATGAAAATATATAAAGTTGCATTGAACTATAATTCTATCTACTATTGAGCGAACGAGACTGAAATGAAAACGCTTTTTTAAAATCTAACGCCCGCCAATCAACGTCAACTCCGCCCATTGACCTAGATTTTTTTTTCCAATAAAATTTAAAAACATTGGTTTTTAATGGTGGCATATATTGAATTACTTAAGTTATAATTTTTAGAATATTCTCTGGAGCTATAGTCTTAGACGATTGTATCTATCAAGGTATGGTAAGAGTAAAATCTTTTAATAACTAGAAAGCATCTGTATTATTGGAAAGAGAAAGGGTTGGGGTGTGATAATGTCAGAGAAGGACTGCGGGCAGGCTGACGTTGGTGAAAAGAAAGAGGTTTTAGGTTACAGCATTCTGAACTAATCGCCTCCAACTCTGGAATATTTTAGCCAATCACGGTCGCCGCTTCTATCAATGCCATCTTTTTGGAGGTTAGAGACACCTGGCGGCAATTCGCCTTGGCGCCGCAGCTCAATCATACATTGTTCTTCAAAGGATAGTCTTTTCTAGAGTTTCTTCACTCCAACCCAGATAAACGAATAAATACTAACTTTTCTCGTCATTGCGGTGCTTCTTATTGTTGACGAACGGTTATGTCCATTGGAATTTGAGAGTCACAGAAAAAAAGAAGGAAAATATGACGATGTCCGCAAGAGAACTCTTACCTACTGGTCTGGTGCCAAGTCACTATTATTCTTCCGATAGACCTGCTCCTCTTTTTCCGTACAGTAAGTAAAAAATTGTTTTCCCATCAATTTCTATTCTATCAGCAATTATTGACAATTAAATTGATTTTTTTCCTCTTTATATAAATATATACATTGTTTCTAAAATCCTATATATAAAAACTGACATATAAGTGTACATTAACAGAAAAAAATGTCAAGATTTAAAAGCTAAATATATAGGTCAAGTATGTAAATCATCCGCTAAAAAAGCCGCTAAATATCTAACGCCTAACAAATAAATCTGTATAATAAGTAGGCGGAGTGATATATGAAAAATATTAAATCTCTAAATAAAAAAAAGGAATAATCGGATCGAGAGTCATAGAGAACGGGGATTTATAGAATAAAAGGAGGGGAGGCGGAGGAGGAGGAGGAGGAGGAAAGGAATTAAAAAAAAAACTCTCTAATCAATCTTTCCAACCCAATCCGTTCTATGTCTTTCTCTATTTTTCCTCAACCGAAAGATCTTAATCCATCATTTTGTTAACGGGGAAAGTTTTCAAAGATATTTTATAATGTTGCGCCATTTAGGTGCGTGTATACGAGGGATTTATGCCGATGATATCAGTAGCCTTATCTACCCAAAAGAATTTCGTAACATCGCCTAATTCCTGTCAATTAAATTTCACGGAAAAGTAACCTTGAGAAAAAAAAGAAATAATATATTAAAAATGTATAAGAGAGCTTAAATTCAAACTTTCAAATTTCTCTTCCTGTTCTTGTTTTTTTTATTTTATATTTAACTTTTTTTTTTGTAAGAAAATATCGACAATAAAAAAAGTTAAAGCAGAAAGTTAAATATAGAAATAAAGGGAAAAAATACGAAATAAAGGAAAAGAAATGAAATAAAACTAGTGGAAACTTATACCCGAACGCGTGTTCGACCTTCTACATTATTTTTGAAATTAAATAGCCTTGTACGATTATGGGATTAAGAGCGATTTTGCATAAAATGGCTGTCGGCAACTTTCAAGTTCCAGTTAATCTTTAATTCGCGGGTAGATATGTGTCGACAAGGATTAGTGATGCTTGTTTCAATAGGATAATTCAAAGTTTGAAAAAAAAAACGTGTTACAGACATAAAAGAAGTAAATTGTATATTCTAAAAATCAACAATGGTTTCTTGTCTATCTTTTCAATTGGTAACACGCGACATATATATCTTAAATTCTGATTTATGCATTTCCCAAACATTCATAAAATAACATAATGTTTAATTACAAGCCTTTAAACCCCGCCCACAATTTTTTTTTGCTTAAATCATTCCTCATCTGGCTTCTATTTTATTTTTGTTTCTTTTAAGTTGAAAAAAAAAAGGAAATCATCATCAAATCAAAAATTTTCCAGTCTATTTTCACTTAACAAAGTTTTGTATAAATTGTGTTTTTAAACCTAGTATGAATAGGTTGAAAAAGAAATAATAAAAGAAAAAGGTTCACCGATTTATGATAATATTTTTCTTACTTATTTATTGAAGCCGTTTAATGTTAAAAGTAATAGTGATATTTACACTCTCCATTCTTATTTACCCTATAGAATAAAAAAAATTGGGTAGAAGAGGGGGGGGGGAGATGTGGGCAGGGAGTTGGAGGCGTCAGCTAGAGGGAAAGTTGATGAATGTAAATGTTATTGCGTTGGAAAGAAGTAGGATAAAGAAAACTTTTTTTATTCTTATTGTTTATTTATTTTCCAAAAACAAAGAGACAAGAAAAGTTTGTTAAAAGTATATCATTTCATTTTTCCTTATAAAGGAAAAGTTGCAGAAAATTTTTATTATTTGAGATAATAAAGGAGAAAAGAGAGAGAGAGAGAGAGAGAGAGAGAGAAAACAGGAAATTTATAAATTGTTGTAATATACAATCTGGATCTATGAAAAACAATACGAAAATGTTCTCTTTTTTAAAATGTCGCTTGAAATTAAACGCGATCGAGTTAGAGTGAAGCCATATTGCACAGAATTACATGGAACGATTACGAAAAAGAAGATATTTAATCTTCTGTCTTACTCTCTTTAATGGTGTAGATGTAATGCAAGCAGTCGTACTCGCTAAAGTAATTAAATGTATTGACACTTTATATTTGTGTATACCTTAACACACATACGCAATGTTAACTGATTCAGTTAGAAGAAAAGAGAGGAGAAAAACTTTATCATAGGCCTAATAGTTGGTAAATGTTTTAAAATATAGCAATTATAATATGTGGCAAAGATCAAATTTCGACAAATTTCTAAGCTGCCATTCAATTGACGTATAATGTGAAATCGTATCCATTTCCGGTTTAAATATATGTAAAAATAAAATTCCTAAGAACTTTAAATATGTTAAAGAAAGGAAAGTTGAGAAAAAATGGAAAAAAAAAATTTTTTCTCTTTTTCAATACTTAATTAAATATCATATTTTTTTTCTTATGGAATAAAACTTTAATTAAATATAAAAGGATATAAAATAAATGGAAGTTGTATAAATACCATTACATATTTATATATAATTCGAGCGTTTATATGTAAAGGAATTGTGTTATCTTAACCTTTAAATATGCGGGTTTTTACTTAGTATAACACTAAGGGTATAACTATTATGACCCTTCTCTTTATTCTTTCCTACACTATTACCGATACAAGTAAAAGGTGAGGGGGAGGAGTGGGAAGAGAGAGAGAGAGAGAGAGGAAAATATTTGAAATCGTCTTCGCACTATATAGAGAAATTTGTTTTCTAAACACTACTGGAATGTCATCCGCACACTTTAATATTTACTCTAGTAATTAAGAAAGGTCGAAAAGAACATGTTCAAGAAAAAGGACTTGTACAAATTCGGGTCAGTTGACAAAGCCCCGAAATAGGTCAGTATAATATTTACAAAAGCGATCAGCCAATCAGCGTTCAGTATCAATTATCGATGTTGTCATAGTTACGAGCTCAAGTCAATAATTTTTGACAGTTTCCCATTATTACAAAATGCTTCTTTGTTTGTTTTATATATAGGCAGGCCATTTCATTAGCCTTCGGCTAAATAAACGAAAAAACCTTTTTAACACCAAATGTTTTTAATACCGTTTGCCGCCCGCCCGCCTGTAGGATTTTTGTACTGATGCGAACTGATTTATCTTTGAGGTATATCTGTTTCACCGGCATGTGCTAGCCAGAAAGATAAGTGTTATCTTGTAGGATCATATGATAAAAATGATGATGATTCTTTGAGCGTATGATGCGCAGACGTGTAATAATAATGCAATATGAAAACATAGATATATACATTGTACATATAATGTTTATGTTTATATATATATACAGTACATATATATATATTATTCTATAAGAAACATACTTGTTAAAAAAAGGCCTTCTTAACTGCTACTTTAATAGTCCTTACTGTGTTTATTAAGTTTTAGAAAAGCAAATAGTAAAAGATTTATATACGGCGATGATTAAACATGCAAAGCTTTATATTCCCTTCTACTCTTAGAAGCGTGTCAGGATCGAACAAATAATAAGTGAAGAATAAAATAGTTTAGCTCACAAAGAAACTGTCAGGACCCTTTTTGTAGAAGCATATAAAGTTACAAACACTTTCACTTACTCAGAAGAATGCATTATTAGTTTTTTAGTCATTGACATACGATATCACCCATCTATATGTGTCAATCAGAACTTTGATTATTTGCCTTGAAAGAATAATTTTTAACAAACAGAAGTTTCCCTGTTTATAAATATTGATTCAAAATTTTTGATTTGTATTTACTTAAAAAATATAATACAAAATTGAAGTATTAAATTACGACTATATTTTCAAAGACCACTCTTTTCATTTCTCCTACGTCTATTATCTCTTTCTTTCTTATAAAAAAAGTACAGCTAGTACTTCGTGGGGGGGAAGGAAGAGGGAATGGAAAGAGATAGAGACGTAGAAAAAAAGGGACAAGCAGACAGAGAGACAGACAGGCAGAGAAAGAGAGAGAGAGAGAGATAAGAAGGAGAGGGAAGTTAAAGAAAGTTAAAGGGAGCCAGATTGAAAAGTGGAGACAGAGTGAAGTAGATATGGACAACAGAGGAGGAAAACAAGTGAAAAAATATAAAAATAAATTGATCAAAAGGTAATACAAGAAAGCAAAAAGAAAAAATTGAAAATTGATAAATGAAAGGATAAGATGAAAAGAAAAAAAAACACAATTTATTTTTGGGCGAAAAGAAACTTAATGCAAACGGATTTTTCGCTTCTAAAATAAATATATGTTATTCTTATATTTATGCGCCTGTTTAAGAAGATTCTCTGACACTAAATATGTTCTTCAGAATGGGCTGGCCTGTGCGCCATCTATCGGATATCAATGTATAGCTTAGGGAAATTTACATTGGTGACACCTATCGTGCTTTTGACTCTGGAACTTTAATCCGTTTTTAACGAGGCATGCACGCAAGCGCTTATTTTATCGCTTAGGGGTGAAAAGGCGTCGATTTGCATCAGTAAAGAAGATTTAGCAGTGTGCTATTAAAATAAATCAAAAGTGGAAAATAGAGAGAGAGATCGAGAAAAAAATAATCTTTTCTATAAAGAATGTTAAGTTATGTTAAAAGCGACCAATCATTGACCACTACAAAACGATTTTAATATCTTCTATCGATTGTATCGATGGTGTTACTAGAAATCGATCATTATCGTTGCATCAATATACCAGGTCAGAATCTTTGAGTTGTATGCATGTTTATTTTTATCGCTTGTCTGTTTTATTTACTCACGTCACCCCATAATCGATTAGTATTTGTCGGAAAAGCCAAGCAATATACTACTTTAGCCGATTAGTGGCGAATTTGTAAAGCTAAGAGATTCATCATGAATCTTATCTCAGAACTAGTCAACTTTTACGGAATTGGGAGCATATTGTGGGAAATTGAGATAAGGAAAAAGTCCTTAGAAAAGAAAATTACTAACAGGTTATACGTTTTATTTTGAATGGATGCCAGTTGGTGTGATCTTACATAACCGCACAAACACACAGTTAATGCAGTTAGAGGGTTTCGAGCGTACTACGTTCGGTATTATTTACTTACTAATTGACCTAATAACTGTTCGTGCGACGACTAACAGGAATTCGTTTTTAGATAGGCTGAAGTAGATGTTAATAGCCTCTGCGCCTAAGTATACAAACAACCCCGAAAACAACTAATGGCTACACCCATAGACAGATTTAACATGTGTTTCCAGTTAGTCACAGGCATTTGATCAGCGGGGCGGTGCTTTGAAAGTAACGGTCAACGTTACGACAATTCCCATGGTAATAGGTTTTTCAATACCACTTTGACAGATTCATTATCAGATAACGTCTGCCTTCTCCGAGTTTAATAATAATACCAATACTAATAATAATAAAGACGAGGTGAAATAGACAAGAGATTGCGGCGACAACGCGTCTCTCAGTTAGTCCGCTCAACGAGTATTTGCATCCGCTATTGACGAGGGCCGGCTAAAATTTCATTGTTGATTTTCGGCTTAGTACTACGCCCGTTTTTAAATGGTTCCGTCTGGATCTGGCGTCGAAACGATTTTCTTACGACGAATGGTATAACAGGCGTTCAACGCGTCGTTTTCTTTCCATTTATCTCGTTTATAAATCTTGACGTGTAATTTGATATATAAATAGCGATAAAATGCTCGTTTTTCATTCATTCGAGAGGAATTCGCGCAAGACGATCTTGTTCAAATAAATAAATGACTTTAGATCTAAAAAGTTTATAAAATTACTTAAAATTGTATACATAAATATACGAATGATCACAGAGGTTGCAATAGGAGCACATACCAGGCTACTACATCATTCAACACCAAAAAACATACACAATCCATATAAATATACGGTAGAAATTATATATACATATATATATATATTGAAATGTACAGCTCTATATTGTATATATATAATAAATAAATCAAATTATATCGTTTTATTTACAGTCTAAAACGTTAAGCAAAGATATAACAAGAAAAATAGGCTGACACGCCACTTATCAAAATGTAATCGGTGTACTGAAATTTTTCATTTCACGCCCCAATGAAATTATTGTCGATTTTGAATTCTATCACTACCGCCTATCAGATTGGTGGTATTTGCTATAGGCGCTAAAGGGAAACTTGCTTCCTCCTTATACTCCTCTATTTCTATGTATTTATATTTCTAATATTTTATTAATATTGCACACGATATTAAATCCATGTGGTACTCGATTCCTTTCCATATATATACTTTAATTAATAGGTATTTAATGCAATACATATACATATAGATATATATGAGAATGTAAACATCTTTCTTATATATAAGATTTTAATATAGGTATTAAATTTTACGCGAAGTGAATATATAAAAAATCGTATAGACTTATATACTTATATTCATTATATTACACACACATATATATATATATATATAATCATGTGCGCAATGTAAAAAAAAGTGAGCTATAAAGTTACGATTGACTGGCACCCATCTCCATGGTAAAAATTGGCAACCGCCTATCGTGTTACCGTCCAATCACGGTGCCTCTTAAACTCTTCAGCTATAAAACATCAACCAATCAACATTCGTTTTACAAAAACAATGTGCGTTTCAGCTGCCGCCTTCGCGAGCTCTAGCAGAGATGAAAGTTCCGGCATGCTGCACGATCAAGTTCAACAGGCTTCGACTGGAGCCGGACCACCGCCTACCTCCTCCTCAATTATGCCGACTGCATCTTTCGGATTTACACAGGAACAAGTAGCCTGCGTTTGCGAAGTATTACAACAGGGTGGAAATATAGAACGTTTAGCCAGATTCCTCTGGTCACTACCCGCATGCGAACACTTGCATAAGAACGAATCGGTTCTCAAAGCTAAATCGATTGTTGCATTCCATCGTGGAAATTTTAAGGAACTCTATAAACTACTCGAGAGTCATCAATTCTCCGCGCATAACCATCCAAAATTACAGGCGCTATGGATGAAGGCGCACTACGTAGAAGCAGAAAAATTAAGAGGCAGACCATTAGGAGCTGTAGGAAAGTACAGGGTTAGACGAAAATTTCCATTACCACGGACAATTTGGGATGGCGAAGAAACAAGTTATTGCTTTAAAGAAAAATCGCGGAACGTATTACGGGAATGGTACGCCCATAATCCATATCCTTCACCAAGAGAAAAACGGGAATTGTCAGAAGCTACAGGCTTGACAACAACTCAAGTGTCGAATTGGTTTAAAAATCGTCGACAGCGAGATCGCGCCGCAGAAGCCAAAGAAAGGTAAGGGAAACGCTTAATCTAATTTTTTACATCCAGTCAAAGACCGCCTCCTCACCCCTCATGCACACAAAAAAACACCCCTTTCCCTTATACTCTTTCTTCAACCACTTTTTCTAATTTTACCAACAGTTGTATAAACTAAAAAATCTGAGGCCAGAAAAGACGAGAGTTAAACCTTTAACGAAAGTATGACGTAATAGATATGCAGCTGTATATATTAAAGTGTAAGAAGGTAGGATAGAAAGAAGAGAGCGAAAAGAGAAGAAGATAGATAGAAAGGAGAAACAGAGAGTCGATATCTTGTTAAAATCACGATCTCTTTTGTTTATGACTCGGCGATATTGAAAAAAAATTCACGACGTCAGGATTAAATTTCTTCTTAATCTCTCAAAGTTTCATAAAATCGTGACTACATATTAGAAACTACCCGTATAATTATCTTTAGGGATGATAAAGATTTACTGTAGTCTTAATTTATAAATAGTACTTACAAGCATCTTAATAGAATGAACACAATAGCACATAATTATGTGGGTGTTAACCTACTAAACCCTTTCCGGAATGGCCGAAATGTATACAAGCAAATATTCGAACAGTTAACCACGAAAAGCCGCACACAACAAAGTCAAACATCCAAAAAGCTTTGGTCAATAAAAGACAGACGCCCGCGAAAAGTGTACCCACTTTAAACGGGGGTTGCGTTACGTTTGTTCATCGTTCATAGCATCTTATATAAATAATAATTTATTTATTAGATTGTTTAGTATAAAATAGTAGTATAAAAGTGAAAGTAACAAGTATAGAATTATTAATGGTTCATACTTTGATAGCTTAAAATTTAGCTGTCGGATTTTAAATATTTGCGCAATTATTCACCTATTAGTCTATTTTAACAGGCCCACCACTGTATAAAAAGCTTAAATAAGAAAAGGGAATTTGGTTTGACGTTGTACTTAACAATTCACTTCGAACTTTGTACGCATTTGTCGGCGACACGCAACTGCTAATTTGCATACAATCTACATATGTTGTACAAGCCACTTTTTGCCACGCCATTATTTAAATAGATTTTTTCCTAAACGCTTAATAGGAAATTGAGATTATAATAAGCAAATAAGTAGCCCTGTAAAGAGACGACTTCCGCAGAATTAACGATGACGTAACGAAGTCTGTCGCTTATCAGATGGCGGCAGTCTTTTGAAGTGCGATAGATGGTGATTTATTGACGCAAACCGATATTTCTCCGCCTTTTCAATTAGCCTCATTCCTCCTTTGTATCAACCTTATATTAGGACGTAAAATTATCAACTAATCAAAAACTCCTCCCCTTTTTTTTTAACAGGGATTCAGCAGCCGCCTCTCATAGCGACAGTGCCAGTTCACCTCCTCCTCAAACCGAAAAGAAGGAAAATGATTCACCAAATGATCAGAGGGGTGGTAAATTGGAGGAAAATTCGAACGTCTTAGCCGCCCACTCGATAAACTCGCAAATGTTCGCCGACTACAGCAAAATGGCTTTGGCACCGCATATGATGGCTAGTCTTTCCTCCGCTAATATGGCAGCAAATTCCCAGCCGCCAGTTATGACTCCTCACTCCGATGTTGGAACGATGCTCCCAGATTACCATAGTTTGTAATGTGCCATTTTCTGAAGCTAAACACTATAAGCAAAGCGTATAAACACTGAATCGAGGTCAGAGCGAAACCCGATATTCTACAGGTGTTGGTAGACTGAGAGCATATATATGTATATATATATATAAATGCACGAACATATTTATACATATATATATATATATATATATATATATCTTTATATATATGTATATGTATATATATATACAGTATATAAATCTTTATTTATATTTTACATACATATATATATATACATATATATATGTATTGTGTACATATGTATACTGTATACATTTATGTAGTACACATATATATATATATATATATCTATACTGTATATATTTTCATATATATGTTTACATATATATATATACATCTATATATTCATATATGTTTGTATACAGTATATACGGTATATATTTAAATATATATTAATATACATGTGAGTGTACGAAGGCAGATCCTGAGCAGACGTCCTTCTCTAGATTCGCCTCATTAGGCATATTTCTTTGTATCATGCAAACAGATGTTTGTCTAATAATAAAGGTTGTCATTTCATGTAAACAATTTCACAGTGTAAATGCTATTCGTGTGGAAAATTGTAAATATGTGTGCATTTGTGATGTGGCACGTAAAATATATATGCTTTTTTTCATGTTCACTCTCAAATGCGAGGGGGTGGGTTATTCGGCCCCCGTCCACTTCTACTTAAACAATATAGATACGCCCCACTCGTTAAGCGTTTTCCTATATTAGTTGAAGAGTGCCGTAGAGAGCGAAAAAAGAGAAAGCGAGAAAAAAAGGAGGGAGAAGAGAGAGCGAATGAGAGCGAGAGAGAGAGAGAGAGAGAGAGAAAAAAACGGTGCTCGTCGAAAAATTGTTCGGAATATAATTGTGTTTACTCGGCGCAGTTCGATAAATAGAACTCGTAATTAGTCAGCTCGAACGACCCTTTTTTGTATTGTGGACAATAAAAAAATTTTCAGCATTTAAAAATTCATAGTCCAAAAGATAAAAAAAATAAGTATTCAGATGCCGATATAAAATGCATAAACCCGTATATAATATGGATACATAAAAAAATATAAATGTTATATATAGCTTGTAAAATTATATCCTGTATACAATTTAGACGAATGATACGTCATAGGTTTTTCTATTGTCTTCCATCTGTTAACAATCTGCTACTATTTAACTTCGGCTCTAGGTAGGCTTAGAAGCGTAGAAAAAAAGTTGAAGATACTTTGAGAATTCTATTACGTAAAAATTGTGAAAGTGGAGTATGTAAGGAGTGAGGAGAGAAGTGGTAGGGGAAGAGAAGAAAAGGAGCAACTTTCAATTAACTTGTATACACGCACGAAAAAAGAGGTAGTATATATACAACGGAGTTGAAGTGGCGTTTTTAGGTTAGGTAAACAAAAAGAAAAATATTACGAAAAAATGGCGAATTTCGCCGCCGAGAATAAGCAATCAATCTTGCCTCGATCCATTTAAGAAATCCGATAGCATCCGCTTGTATGTACGATTTAATTACGGTCGATCGACGCTTTTTATATACGGAGATACCTTGTATATTATACATGGCCTTGATTGTAAAGATATTTCGACATGCTTTTAATAGCTTTTTAATAATCTTAAGAAATTGTTTTATCCTTACTGGAAATTGAGAAATATGGGATTTTTCATGTTTGGAAGATATCTATAGATTAATAGACAGATAGAGAGAGGCGAGAAAACATAGATTAAGGATCGAGAAGAAACAAAAGCGGCGGAAACAGCTGTAGAAAATAGTTGGGAGAATGTCAAACGTCAGACGAAAAATCAAAAACAGGAGTGCATAGATAAACTGGAAACCCGATATCCTTGTGGGAATTAGACTGTAAACCGTGACCGGGGCTGCGGCTGCGTTAACAAACTGACCTACTTTCCCTTATCGCCTTCGACGAAAACAAACTTTCGCCTCTCGCCTCTACTCACTGGGGTTTCGTAAGCCCTGTTTTCCTTTATAAAGTATGTAAAAAATATTCCCTCATTCTTTTTTTTTTCTCTTCCCTCCTTTAATTCTTCTTCACTATAAAGAGCCAACAGCCGGTTTTTTGGCTAAACAATAGGTGAAACAAAACGAGCAATAGTTTGGAAGCGGAAGAGAAGCTCTCATCCCCTCCCTTCCGCTTGAAAACATTCGACAAACACCGTCTAACGCGCTTTACAAAAGGTAATCGAACATATCGACGCCCGTATAGAAAGTGTCCTCGGCACGCAGGAAGACGGTTCAATTGACGTGTCGGTAGGAAAGCCATTAACTCGCCTTAGCGCTCCATAATTTATCGCCCAAGATTACTGGTTGTCGTACCTCTTCAACCCGTATATATTTATACGCCTAATATGTTATATACACGCTGTAAGCCTATATATATGAAACAAAGTTTGTGCAAACGCTGAGTAAACGAGAACAGCTTCTGGCAGATGATGTAATGCGAGAAGATCAGGTTACCTTTACGCTGTTCGGCTGGCGACCGAATGAAAAAAAAGGGTGAAAAAAAAAAAAAGAACAACCTTATCCAAGTTGTTTAAAAGCGCTATGTATATCATTAATAAGACGTAATAGGATAACCGTCATAGTCATTGATTGCTATACATAATTAATGTAATAGACGCCGTCTTTAAAGGGAACATTTCTTTTGATAAAGTTATAATCTTCACATCATTTATCGACGATTAAAATTCCGTTGTAATTTTCGGATAAAAAGGCCGCTAAAATTCGCGTAAAATTACCACTGTCCTGCGAGCCGAATAACACTTCAAAAGATCCACCAGACGGCGTATTGGACCCCCTCCTCCCTCTTTAGTAGATAGCGTGACGGAGCCCGTCGGTCACTCTAATTAATTTAATGTAACCCAAACTGCTAAAATCTCGGGGAAATTCGATATGAGGGAGCGAGCTAATTGCCTTTGATACGAGCACGAACGTTGGCGTGCGGAACGTTGCACCAGGACGTTTCTTTACCGGAGTTTGTCGAGTGAAAACATAGACGCACGTTTGTCTTTATTGGTTTCGGATATATATCGTTTTATCCACCCTTTTCTAGCCCTATTCGTCTTTTCTCTCAATCTATTCTTTATTATGGGCTATTCTACTCCTTTCAACACTCTATTAAGCGCTTATAAATCTCTTACTATAGAATTTATAACAAGGCTTAATTGTCTTAAAAACTACGTGTAGCACTAAGAAAAATGACATGACGGAAAAAAACAATCACGTGATCGTTACGTCACTCACGGCACGCGTCTTTAACAATCGAAAGTTTGGATGGCATCAGAAACGTATAATTACGGGTCGACTGCCACAAGGAACGTCTTTTAGCAACTAATTAAAAGAAAGCAACAATTAATCGGTAGAGTTGGGTGGAGAAGGAGGAGGAGTAAGAGAGAGAGAGAGAATAATCTAAGAGGGGGGTAAAGGAGAGAAAATGATGATGACGTAATGTTTATATGTATATAATTTTCCACCAATAATTGATGACATTCGTCCATCGTCAGTATTTTTTCAATTTAAACGATAAAAATCATTTAAGAGAAAAAAATCAATAAGAAAAAAAAACAAGAAAAAAAAACACAAAAGCTAAAAATCATCTAATTATTTTAATTAGCATGGATTTTTTTTCTCGCTTGTTAGCATAATACTAAAAAAAAAGTAATTATAAAATAACATCTTTTTTAAAATGACCGTTCCACCGAGATTAACTGAAAAGGTAAGCGCAGTCAATGACGAAGAAGAACTTCGCCGTCGAGGGTTTATTGTTGGATGTATATTAGGTGAGGGATCGTATGCCAAGGTCAGGGCAGCGGTCATAAAAAAGGGCGACTCTGTAGGACCAAAAGTTGCACTTAAGATAATAAACAAGAGGAAGGCGCCAAGGGATTTTTTAACAAAATTCATGCCGAGAGAGTTAAAAGTCCTGCAGAAGGTCAATCATCCAAACGTCATCAAGTGCTTCGATATCTTTTCTTTTGGACATAAGGTAATGGAGTCGCCATCTGGCGTTTTGCAAACGAAACATTGTTACACTTTTGATAGACTATTAAAAAAATTACAAATCTTCCTTAAATATCTTCCGACAGACTTTTATAGTAATGGAGATGGCTGGACATGGTGATTTATTAGAATATATCAAATTAAGAGGAGCATTGGATGAGAACAAATCAAAATCAATGTTCGGCCAATTCGTTGATGCTATAGACCACCTACATAACCTTAACATAGTTCACCGAGATTTAAAATGTGAAAATTTATTGCTGGATGTAAAAAATAACATTAAAGTCTCAGATTTTGGATTTGCGCGTGAACTTTCAGATAATGAATTTAGCAAAACTTTTTGCGGGAGTGCGGCTTATGCTGCCCCGGAGATATTACAAGGTATAGCTTATAAAGGTTACTCATATGATATTTGGAGTATGGGCGTTATTCTGTATATCATGGTTTGCGGTTCTATGCCGTACGATGATTCAAATATTAAAAAGATGATACGCTATCAAACAGAGCGAAAGGTTAGCTTTTCTAGTTCAAAGAAAGTTTCCGACTCTTGCAAGAAGCTCATACATAAAATATTGGAGTCTGACGTCAATAAAAGAGCTACAATCAGTGAAATTCGAAACTCTCCCTGGTTATCCCCAGTATTTATTGATTCCCCTGAAAAGAGTAATTCAAACGTCTCGAAATAGACCTCTCTTAAATCCATTGATATTTTCGATTCGATTAATAAGCGCAGCTTGTAGGAAATACATAAATATCTATTATTCATAATAAAATAATGTCTCTGATTAATAATATTTTCTTAGTTTTATACTTATTTAAAATTATATCCGCTAGTTGGATCTAGTATCAACAACTTTAAAAGTATCGTGGCGACATCTGCTGTATTGCAAACGAATAACTCTTCTCTCGACAAAATTAATCCGAGGCAAATACAGAACAAGCTAAGAACGCTTGAGCTGTGTAATACGTAATCATAATTAATAGAGAGCTTTGTGGTATACTAATAATCCACTTATCGCATCCGATTAAGTAATCAGAGCAGCCAAAAAATATAGCTCCAATTACAGCATATCTTCCTGAATTGAAATGAAGACGAGACATTCTTACAAATGATCGCCAAACGATTAAGAAAATTAAGGAACAGTAATAGAACACTAAAATTTTCATTACAAAATCGTCAATCTTGCTTACTAAGTGAAATGCCAAGGGAAACACAACGGAGCTAATCAAGGCGAACTTAATTCCTAAGTATTTGAATCGCATAGCGAAAGCATAAAAAATATGAGCAATTGAAAAGAACAATAAGCCTGGTATAAAGAGCTTAACTCTCCATACAAGACAGGCATCTCCAAAAGCCGAGAAAAATAAACCGGTAAGAATCGTTCGACTGTACTTCTTATCCTTCTTACTGTTATGTTCAGCCCATACAGCCAACATAAGATAAATCATAGGTAATAGCTTGAAGAATACGGATCTAAAGCTTTCTTCTGGATAGCCATTTAGCTCTGGTACCGGCTTTACTTGATACAAGTACAATAGAACGAGCGATGCAAATGGAACAAGTCGTATTAATTCCTAAAATTCAAAGTTTCAAAAGAATATGGATAATTAATTCATGCTAATACCTATAAGTAACATTTACTTACTCTAGAGAACATTTGTGATTCTCTGTTGACCTAGCTGTTATAGAAAAATATTCCGATAAATATAAAATTTATGTAAATATCATAAGAGATGGTAGAAGGAAGTTAAACATTAACAATTTATGAAAATAATGGCTTTTTAAAATAATCGTTATTAATTGCTAAATAATGAAATTTAAGAGCAAACCGAAAAAGAATATTGAACTCTGTAGAACTTTTAAGTACATTGATTTTCGATCTTTGCACCTGGACTTTGTAGCAAATTGAAATATCTTTCGTCCCTGATTCAATTGTTCCTATTTTTCTCTATTAGTATTTATTAAATCTGCTTTATGAAATTTCCAAATTATACATCAAAACTCAGGTTTGCAAGAGATTTTTATTTATGTGAATATCGAAGAATAAGATTGACTACTTAAAGATACATATTCAAGCAAAATATATTATAGTTGAGCGATAAAACAGGTTTTTAATTATTTTCGGTGGTTTCAATATAGCACTTGTTTTATTTTAGAGAAGCAATTTCTTTTTCATCGATTTCTTTACAAATAACATTTTTATAGAGGTTATTCTTTCTTCAGAAATGTATAAACAACTTGGAATATTCCTGACAACCGTCCTTTTGTACTTTTACTTTGTCAGATTGGACCCAACGAATAATGATTATCCAAAGGAGGAATTGAAAACTGTCATCTTTAAAATTCTTCCTATTCTTTCTTTAATTTACATGGTATTTTCAACTAGACAATTCAGAAAGGTCAAGAAGCTACCTTTTGATTATCAAAATTTAATTTTGATGGGATTAATCTTCTCGCTGATGGGTGACATTTGCCTCGTCTGGCGTATAAAATTATTTATCCCAGGTATCTGTTTGTTTGCGATTGGTCATTTGTTTTACATTGGGGCCCAAGGTTGGAAACCAAAAGGGTATATTATTGGGCTTGTTCTTTCTCTTGGACTATTCATCATGGGATCTTTTGTAATCAGCTATATGAAAGCCCCAGCTGAGCAAGTTGCGACTTCAGGTTACATGGTTCTTATATTTGTGCACTTCTGGAGGGCGGCCATAAGGACCGTTTACTTTCCCTCAGGGGCAGCGAATTTGGTTCTGCTTGGAATAACTGTGTTTGTTATTTCGGATTACCTTATCGTTTTCGATCAATTCGTCTGGAAAGTTGAGAATGCGTCATTATACATAATGATTACGTACTACTTGTCTCAATTATGCATCGCTTGTTCAGCATATGGCGATAATTCTCATACTCACGGAAAGACGAGAAGTCACACAAGAAAAGTCCGATAAAACACTTAAATGTAAAGTATATGAGCTTAAAAAAATGTTTTAATGTTTAATGTAAACAGCCCTTAGAGTATTAAGTAAGTTGAGCCTAAAAATTAAAATACACTCGACAGGTGCTGACATCTGTGGTGTGTCGTTTTACCGTTTCTAAATATAAAATAGGGGTTTAGTGGCTTCGTGAGTCTCAATCAGTCTTTTTCAAGAAAGAATCTCATACGATGAGAAAAGTGGCGATTGGGACAAATTGGGTATAGTCAGAAAAAGGAGATGGATGTGGGCGTGGCAAAGAAAAAAAGATGTAAAGAGTGTCCCTGCGGTTTTGTACCGTTCGAAGATTTCTTTTCCCGTACACTGATGCCACCTGTCCATGTAAATGTAAGCGAAAAGTCTATTAGGGAAAAAAGTCTAGAAGCTTTTAAATATACACTTGCCCTTTACGTAGCGTCTGCATCATCTCTCACCGTTAGGGTCCCAATGCAGTTTTTTACATAGCCGCCTCTCGCATGCCTTTGAGGCTAGCAGAAAACAACTTTGGCAGTTGATAGCTGAGCCAGGGGCGTCTATAGACGGTCGTAGACGGCGTAACTTGTCATTTCCTAAGCTTATGCCCGTTAGCGCATTGCAGTTCATCAGCTTACTCATTCAATCCCTTCTCGGCCGCACAATACCAAGCGCATTGCCTAGGAAAATTAATTTCTAGATCGGCGGTGGGAGAGCCGTGTGCATGCCTGGAAAATGAGAGCGACGCCTTGTATTCACTATATCAGACATCAATTACTGCGTAACACCTGTGTCCCATAAATTGCGCTATGAGAGTGTGTACATAGACCGTCTACTGCAAATAACTGCAATGATGCGGCGGTAGTTGTAACTAAATTTGGTGACAAAGGTCAGGGATTTGTTTGATCTGTGTCTGTGTACATTACTGATTTTAGCGCGCTTCGTTGCGTTCATTTGGACGCCGTCAGCCTATTTATGAAAGACAAAAAAGGCGACACGTTTGCAAACAGTCTATCGTTTGTACTCAAAGTAACATCGTATTACAAACGGCAACAGAGAAAGATAACAAGGCAAATATCAACTGTCAGATCATGACAAACTATAGCTTATAGTGTGACTGTAAGCTTTTGTACTTTGTCAACTTTAAATCACACCTAATTGACTACGTATGTGGCATCTAAACGCTTTAGCCTTTTTCTTATTTATGTTCCGTCCAGAAGTCTTCCTTCTTGTTATCTCAACATTATTCAAAAGTATATGCATACCTTATAAAAAGAAAGAAAAACCCGCATAATAAGGCAATAAAAAATGTATAATCTATATAAAAACACGATGTAAAAAGAAAGAGCAAATTGCTCAGTGTGAACCTGTCTCTATATATTTTAGGGATTAGTTGCCTTTCGGAAACAGATGTAAAAAAAACAAAACGTTTTCGGAATATTATCTGTACAGAAAATTCTCGTCAATTGCAGTTCCATAATGATCCCGCACTGAGCATCTACGGGAGATAATCACGCGATTGGTATTGATTTTGGCTAAATAGAGTTGTTGTCACTCAATTGCAACGGGCGAACTGGAGAGAGATTGTAAGAGCGTTGCATTTTTTTTATTTCAGAACGAATCTATATAATCTATATATAATACGTATGCATATATTTATGTGTAATGAAAAGTGACAAGATGGTAGAGCGTCGGTCGTGGTCGCCCTATTTGGATAGAGATTTTTAGTATATCTCTAATTTTTTTCCCTTTCTCCTTTTCTTTTTTTTCTCTATAGAACATTTAGATATAAATTCCATTAGAGCCGCAGATGTTGTTTAGGAAGGTGTCATGTTTACACTTTGCAGTATTGCGGACTGGGCTCTCGCTAGGGATACGTACTTAGGCGGTAAAAAGCTAGAAAGAAGATTAGGTTAGCGGGAGAAAAGATAGGAGGAAGATTATCCGACGTTGCTGCAAGTTTGATGTTAATGCGTTCGTTTTATCTTCCCTTCGCATAATCCTAAATTCGTTTGAGTACACACACACATTCACTTTTCGTTGCTAAATTCGATATGATCATATTATCATTCGGGCACGGGCCGAGAACCGCAGATTTTTCAGCAAACAAACGAATTTACGGAACATTCGATTGACCGGAAGCCAACGTAAATGTGCGCGTTTGTGATGAAATCAAACGGCGAGCGTGTGACGCCGTAATTGCATTCCTGCTGACCAACCATGTTTAATGGCGTACTAGACGCTCAAAAGACTCTAACGAACAACTGCAGGTGGTGGCGGCCATTAGGGAGCGTCTAACATATAAAAGACGTCTCCGTATATTTGTATCTATGCATAAGTATATCTGGCTTGTAGTTGTATACGTATTTATAAAACCTAATATACATATATTCGCTCTACATATACAATAAATATAAATATAAACTTGGTCGCGTTATTGGAGAAGTATAATAATAAACGATAGGGCGACCATATCCAATCTCATCAAGACAATGTCCATTTTCTTGTTATATGATACCGCCTTTGTTCTAGATACAATGATTCGTTTTCATTTATCAACTGTACTTATATACACATACATACATAGCGAAAGGGATAAGTTTAGAAAACAAAAGAGAAAAGTACATTGAAGAGCTAATTTTTCTACTCTTCTCTTTTCCTTTAGCCTTTCTTTCTTTTCCCTCTCCTTGAAAAGCCCCACCGACTCTAAGCTATTTTATGTTTTTTTTTATCCTTAAAATATATTGTTTTTTATGTGTATGATGTATCTCAATGTTTCTCCTCTAACAGAAAATGGGAGGAGCCGGCAGGTGTGTTGGGCTCACAACAATCGCACGTATTTAAAAATCTTCTATTCAACTTCAGCATTCATCCGTCAAAAGTAACGCGCAGGGATGCGCGCCTTTACGGAAGATGCTTCGGGCACCGCCAGAGGGCGTAAAAAACATCGTGTGAGAACTATGAACGACGATGGAAATAGTTGTTATGAAGGTTACTAGAAACGGCGGTGATCGGGGCGGCGATTAAGCGAAAAGGAGACGGCAAAGGAGAAAGAGACCACACCCCAACAATTCCCTTTGTAATCTAAGTAGAAGCGCCTTTAAGGCTTTAGCACGTAAGAAAAAAAAAGAGAAGGGAGGGAAAAGTGGGGGTGAGGGGGCGAGAAAGAGTAGAATGGGAGACTGTAGAGGAGACGGAAGAAAGAAAAAATGGAACGTTTCTTTTCGCGGTCCGCGCCCCTGCCTGACAGAAAATCATTAGCGAAAATATGATCTGTTATGCCGCTCAATCCAAGTGTAAAAATGGAAGACTTTTAGTGCGAGCATCGAACCGTAATAAAGTTTGCTCGTCCCTTTCAATTCCTACAATGAAATTGGGCACCTTTTATGCACATTTTTCAAACTGTCTCATCGGTATTGACAAAATGATAGCTCAGGCAATCTCGTATTGTCCTGCTAAACACGTCTTCCCTTGTCAATCATCCTCCTATTATTCGTTTCTTATTATTCGGTAGCGCAGCGCGTGCGCGTCCAACCGAGTCCCCCCCATCCTCTCCTCTTCCCTTCTATACGTATATATACAAATACGCAAATTATACAAACAAAAAGGAAAGCGGAAGAGAGAGTAGTTAGTTAGATAAAGAAGCTGAGATAGAGGGAGAAATTGTCTTTATTATAATAAGTAACAGAATAAAAGAAATAGAATGGGAAAGAAGGAGAGAAAATGAAAAGGTATTACGTAATAAAAGCTCAGAACTTTATCTGGCCGCTTTATCGCGCTTGTCGAGCAATTAGCGCAAGTATCTAACGGCATCCGACTGCATCTCAGCCTGAGATCTTTCTTGTTTAGAAACTCGACGCGTCTTTGTTTATTTTACAAACTCGCTACAGTCCGCCTTTCCTTCCCCCTTACCATCCCTTATCAAACGCCTTAGTCGTTTGCACTTGTTAGCGTGTTTTTTCGAGCGGAAATCTTATTAATGACGGTGAATATTTATATTAGCAGCGGCGTTTATGTATTCTTTATATTTCTTCCAGTTGACGATATTTTTTCTCCTACTTATAAAAAAGAAAAACAAGTGAAATAACACTCGCGCATCTGCCGCAAACGGACAACGAGCGCCGTCTTAATCACCCCACCCACTAATCGAGTTTACAATCAAATTAGACGCAGAGAAAACGCTCATTGTCTTTAGACGCTTTTTCCATGGAAACAGCTAGCGTTCTCGTGGGAACCAGCACAGCTATATAGGGGAAGAAGAGAGGTTTATCGCGGCTCATCTTCCCCGCGTTCCTTCGCTCGCTACTCGTGTCAGGGATATTTAATGCGAGAGATCTCCGTCTACGCGGTGAAAGTGACGCCGACCAGGTGTGTCGGATGGCCCTTTTAGACGCCGCGACGCCCTGCTGCCTCTCTGAGTGCATGCCTACTGCGTCGACGTGACTGTACGTTTTTGTTCCGTCTCCTATCAATCCAATTATTCGCTTATACGTTAAATTGTTTGCCGCCGGTTCTATATACTTGACCGGCAGCCACCGAAAATGGACTTTTTACGAAAACCTGTCAAAAAACTAATAAAATTTACCCGCCCATCCCACTCGAGAGATCATATAGCTCTATAATAGCGTTGTTAGTATGCGCAGCACGATGGCTGGACAGTGGCTAGCTGTCAGTGCTCGTTTGTCAAGACACACAACATTATACTAGCTAGACGCTCAGTCCACTAATCCATTAATTTTTCTCTTCTACCTTTTTCTCTCGTTTTTATTTATTTCCCATTCTTTTTCCAACTCAAATAAATATAATATACGAACTTTATAGAGACAAGTATACCTTATATTTCAAATAATTTTCTCGACGTAAACAGTTTAGACGTCAAAAAGCACTCGAAGATGTCGTCATCTCGACAGCTTTTAGCCCGCACATGTCGGTAGACACTCAACTAGGTCATGTGACTAAAATGACGTTTCCTCACGTCATAAAAATTTCTCGGCCGTCGCCTCGCCGCCATGCCGATTTTCTCTTACATCATCAAGCGATGTGTCAAGTAATTACCCGCTGATTGCGTTTCTCGCGCTTCCCCGCATCAAAAATCTCGATTTCTGTATAAGCACTTGTCGTTTATTCTTATGCAATGACATAACGACGGAAATGAGCGATAATAGGGTATATTAAAAAGAAACGGAAGCAAGACTCGGTTAAAGAACGCCTTACGCAGGATATCAAGTGCGTGTTGCGGTGTGAAGTGTCATGAATAATTTACGAGGTTCGGCGTTCTTTTAAAATAAGAACTTGCCTAAGTTGCAATCATCAGTTGTGTAAAATTTATAGAAACAGCTGCAAGTAGCGAAACTTCATAAACGCCTTCTAATAGTATGGAATGTTAAGCTATTTAGTAACCTACTTCTTTTATTGATATTTTTACCAATCCACAAGCATAATGAAACTTTTAGAGAGAAATAGATCGTAGCTTGAAAACACCTTATATTAACACCTCTTCCTATTCTTTCCATTATAATATAAATATTATTATAACGGTCCCCCCTACTCTCAACAATGGTATATCTATATATAATATATTACAAAAAAAATACTGCATTCTATATATATATACTAATATATATATATATATAAATGCAAGTTGTATACTCACTTCTTCTTTAAGTGTACATGGGGGGAACACACACAAACACACAGAGAACACGTGCAATTCTTTATTTAGCAATTATCGCCAAGCAAAGTGTCAGAGTCGTTTTATTTAGCCGCGGCTTTAATGTAATCAAATCCATTCGTAATTACTATTCTTATCAGTGTAATGAACTCGTTTGAGTTTTATATTAAATCGCTCAACATATCAAATGCTAATAAAACTTTAAAGTTGTTTATATATATTTTTATATAAATAAATATCCATACCCTGTATATGTGTATATCTATTCCTACAGATATATGGTATATTCTCAACAATTCAATACATATAGTAAAGATATATAAGTATAAACAGCAAATGCGCAGACATATGTGTAAAATAAAAATGTTAATCTGACTTAAAAGCAATAAATTCTATTTATCTCGACATTGAATCTGTTAAAAAATGAGTATTAAAAGGTATAAATGAACATACGTACGGCTGTTCTATTCTCAAATTATTATAGGCTGTAATTGGCCATTATACAGGTTAGCCGGGTATGTCCCAAAAATAGGGTAGATAAAAGAGATAGTATCTTAATATGTGAGCATTTTGTTTTTCATATCGTAACATATGCATTTTATGCCAGCTGAGAGATTGTAATCTTTTAATAAGCAAATTTATATTTTCGGTCTTTTCTCTCTGATATATAAATTAATTTTGTAATCGCTTCGATACAGTCTGCTAATTAACTAGGTAGATAATTTTATCGATTAAAGTAATTATTGATGCAGAATATTTCCAATTAAAAGAGATGTAGAAAAACAAAAAAAAGCCAAAAGTTATAATAGGGTGTATCGATAAAAAAATAATGGTTCAAAAATAACCCATTCACTCATTGATATAAAAGATTTAATATTAATTTCTATTTATATGACAAATATGATTTTTTAAATAATTACATTGATATATATATATATAAATATAAGCAAATTTATATTTTCCTTAAAGATATAATTATTCCATAGATATATATTTGTAAATGTATTTAAATTAATATATT
Organism: Dimorphilus gyrociliatus; assembly: GCA_904063045.1. Lineage (NCBI taxonomy): Eukaryota > Metazoa > Annelida > Polychaeta > Dinophilidae > Dimorphilus > Dimorphilus gyrociliatus. Next base: position 621,572 of record CAJFCJ010000015.1, on the reverse strand, counting down.
TACCCTCCTCTTAAATAAAAAAAAACAACAAGATATGGATATGCTTTGACATTGATTTTATTAATCAGTGAAAAAAAGAATAGTAGTTAGTATGAATATGTATCTGTAATTGAAATTGGAGAAGATAATGCAGTAATATTGTGTCGTGACGTAATTAGATTGAAAGTAGTAGATTAATAATAACAGGAAATAGTAGACTGTTTGGAAAGTAAAGGAAAGTGTCAAATTGTGAATGCTGCGATCAACAATCACAGATTCGAACAAAATCTATCACACATGCTCTGAGAGAGTGGTCAGCATGGTGGTCAGCAATAGAACACGTACTAATTGGCTTGTGCCACCCTTTGATTGAACCGCCGAGAGTTAGTTCTTGAATCAGGTGTGAACTACGCACTGTGATCATCGCTTCTGACACCTTCCTCTTTGAGTAATTAATGAAGTTTAATCGTCATTTTAACTCAGAGATATTTTGACAAATATTGCTGAGCCACAAGAAAAATAAAACACGCGTCAGACGCCCTTGCGTTTTTAATAGAGTGTAAAAGTCAGATGTTTGCGTAGAACGAATGTTCCCTGAGGGCTTCGATACTGAATACAATAAAGAGGACAATACAATTGATTGAAACAATAAAACAACGCTAGAGTAACAAGGAATCGTTGAAAAATTCGATATAAGCGTCAAAAATGGCGCTATCATGGAGCTACGGTAGCGCCAAGCCCGATTTATGTAGACCGATATGTATTGAATACGTATATTCATTATTTAACTGCCTCGACCAATCAGCAATAAGGGGCGGAGCGTCGCTATGACGATGATATTTTGCTTACGAATTTCAACCAATCAACGATTAGTGTCATGTCACGTGTTTGCGTGTCTAACTATGGAATTGTTAACTATACTACTTTCCACAGTTTAGCGCATTCTTTTCCAACGATCTGCAATGGATGCTTCTCGACTAGAACAGCAGAGTGCGACAGCTAACTTTTTGGCACATTGCAGAAATTTTATGGCGGCCCCATCGGTTCTTCCCATCAATTTTACCCCGCCTCAAATAGCTCAAGTGTGCGAAGTTTTGGAGGAATCCGGTGATATTGAACGGTTAGGGAGATTTCTCTGGTCCCTTCCAGTAAACCCTGCAGCGATGGAGGCTCTAAATAAGCACGAATCAATCCTCAGAGCTCGCTCTTTAGTCGCTTTCCATACAGGAAATTTCAAGGACTTATACCACATTCTGGAGAATTATAAATTCAACAAGGATTCGCACCCGAAATTGCAAGCTATGTGGCTCGAGGCGCATTATCAAGAAGCCGAACGTCTCCGCGGTAGACCTCTTGGACCAGTCGATAAATACCGTGTACGTAAAAAGTATCCACTCCCTCGCACAATATGGGATGGGGAGCAGAAAACACACTGTTTCAAGGAAAGAACAAGGAGCTTGTTGCGAGAATGGTACCTACAAGATCCTTATCCAAACCCAGCCAAGAAGCGAGAACTAGCCCAAGCTACCGGACTCACGCCGACACAAGTTGGCAATTGGTTCAAAAATAGACGGCAACGAGATAGAGCGGCGGCTGCCAAAAATAGGTTAGTTTATATAATTACTTTGCGCTCTCTATATGCAAATAATTATCGTTTTACTCCGGGCAATTACACCTTCTTTATGCATTATATTATATATATATATATATATATATATATATATGTGTGTGTATATATATTTATATATCTGTGGATATCTTTATATACAAATATATGTATACATTTATATATATATATATATATACATATATTCTGTGCTTTGAAAAATGTATACATAAGCCGCGTTATATATATATAGACCATGTAATAAGCATGTATTTTCGTTATTATCGCAATTGTTATAGAATCGAATATGATACGCTTAAAGACGCAAAAAAAACATACGTAGGCCCTAATCGGCTAAGTACATATACATAAATACAACAATACATGCATATATATGTAAGCATACGCACACGTATAACTGCTCATTTATTCAATTTAAATAATTGCGCTGTTGGTGCATTTTCTGTTTTGATGCACAGCAAATTGCTTTTTTTTTCTCCTCACAAACCACAATCATACTCAAATACACACAAAATATCTATGTATCTATAAATATATATATTTATATATATATATTGTATGTATTCCTATAACTATATATTCTATATATATGCAATAGATTCAGGACACGCATAATAAACAGCTGACGCTTTAAATGATGTCCGCTCAGCAAATATAATTAGAACACTAAATTGAATATTTTACGCACGATCGGTACAAATACACAATGTAAAAATTATATAACTTCTACTCTAAGTGATCACGAGCTTCTGCAATCGATTATACGGTTTTTAAAAATGTAAAATATAGTCCATTGATTTCTTATCAACTTAATTATACATAAATTTAGTTTAGAACAATAACGAGATTAAAAAAAGCGCTGCAAATTTCAACTTCATATATTTCAATGAAAATTTATCAGTTGATTCCTATCTTGTAAATAGGGGCTTGGTTTATTATATATGATGAATAGAGCAAAGCATGCTCAACCCATTGTAATAACAATATAGTACATATGAGCGAATATCTGAAAAATTCCTTTTCAAGATACTTTTAAGGCATTTAGGTCAAATCCTCAGCGTAAACAATCGCTTAGACTCCTAACAGTTCAGTTAGCCGCCATGTTTGTTTATCACACTTTTCTGTAGCGAATTTTTCCGCTCTTAACACGCTTTTTATAAGGGATTTAAGAAATGTTTTGTTCAATTCTGTTTGACAAAAGAATGCCGTAGACATTGCAATTGGACTCGCTCGAAGTTTAAGTAATAAACGTGTCAAAAACAATGGCCGACATCTCGTACTTCGCATACCAATTAGATATGGACTAATAGGCTGATGGAAAAATAGGCTTAACTTATAGTTTACCAGTGCGTACTTAATGTTACCTATATATTTGTAGATACAAAGCACGGTCTACTTTACATACCAGATAGTGAAGATTGCGAAAAATTCAGAACGACGCTCTATTAAAACACTTTCCTACATAGAAATTTCGATTTCCGTTACGTATCGCTAAAGGGTAATCTTTATAAAGCGAAGCTTTTATATACTTTATCATTCTCCCGAGAGCGGCGTTTTAGCCTTTTATCGGCGTGTAATTTTCGGATTTTTCACTTCAAACGCTTCCGAATGCGCTCAATTGTATCAAATCGTTCGTAATGATAAGAGGTTGGTAATTGGTTAAGAAAACATATAAAGTCACTTAGGTATAATTTATGTAGATATTTAAAAAGATATAGACGACATACAAACACACACGTCGCACATATGCGTCGTTTTGTGGACGACGTACGACAAACAAAAACATCGCCGCGACGCTATTCAAAGCGTCTAATAGAGCGGAAGTTCAATATAGTCGTTCAAGGGGCGTTCCATGAGGCCATTATCACCGTGCACTGGGCAAACAAATGAAAACGCTTATACGTCTGGCCGCTTAGCAATATATTTATTTAAGAAAAAGCGATAATTCGCTTTTGTATATGTAATTTAATTAATGAAACGTTTGCAATTGCGGTCTATATATGCCCATTTCGTGTAAATACAGCTGCAAAAGAACTAATATCTATCCGGGGCGTATATAGACGGGACTTCGTCAATAAACGAATGTATGATATATTATTTATTTAATTGACGAACGCTGCGTGAATAGAGCGTATTGAAGATATTAAGTTGAACATGTGCACGGAGAATAAAAGTAGGTCAGAGGGTGAAATAACAACCCCCTTTTTAGCGGTAAGCCGTTCTCTTTTGTATTCTTAACCCCCCGCCGTTCCAACACGAAATCACCCTCCCCCGATTGAACGATTCGATCTATCGTTTCCATTAATATCTAGGTCAATTTAAGTTGAACGACGTTTAAACGTTATTACGTCATAATTCAACGGAATTAGTTCTTAATTTTATCTATTGACCTGTTTGATGATAGTCGGCGTTAAAAAACTTTTGTATATTCATTAGCACTCTTTTTTGCATACGTCAACAGGTTTTAATATTCACAAGGCTATAACGTTACCGTCGCTTTTGAAAGGAATCGAGTATCGTTTAAAGCCCGGAGCTAGAATACAAAAAGCACAAAGCCTGTTCAAACAGCATGTACAAACAAGACGAGTTTCATGTATATTCCTTATAATTGTAGAGAGGTACTTTTTCAAAATGGCCGCGACGTAACTGAGTCTTCGGCAAACAATCATAGTGTAAACAATTTCTTTTATATAAGGCTACTGAAAGCGTTGAAATGATTGACAAAGTGAACCGTTTAAAGTCAATTCAACCTACAAAAGAAAAACGCAAAGGGAAATTTTTGTCCACCCGCCCCGCTTAAGATAACACAAAATGCGATCGGCGTTTAAATGAAATCTGAGTAGGATAAGTTGAAAAAGTCACGGATTACGCGGTATTTTAGAATGATTGGCGGCGTCGCTTAAAGCCGCTGAGGCGTCCTTCTTTCGGCGTCATTTTGCGTGTCACACGAAAGGTGTTGGGTGTGAATTAATCTGAAATACGAAGCAGGCTTATCTTTTCAATGCCCTTTGATCTGTATGTTCTAACAATTAGCCTAATTAGACGTCATATATATAGCGTCTAATATATATATATACTTTTCTTTGTATTTTTATATCTTACATTCATTTTATAAAATTTTTATATGTATGCACAGACGCTCTTGTAGACGAACACGCACACACGCTTAGAAAAATGTTCAATACACCAACATTCATAGCCCCAGAATTAACTATTGAAAGTATACGTGTACATTTTTTGTTTTTTTGTCTAAACAATATATATATACAGTATATATATATTTTTTTTACATTGAAATTATTGTTCACACTATAAAGAACGATTTTTATGCAACAGATTGCAGAACGCCGATAGAAATTCACCGTCAAGATCGCCTCCAGTCTCGCCGGGAGTTGAAGGCTCCACATCTCTAAGCGATCCTCAAGAACGAGCCGAAACACCTGATTCCTTCATAGACCCAGGAGATTCGAATTCAGACTTTTCCTCAACACCTCCACCGTCGTCAGAACAAAATGATCTTGCCGCTACGCCTAAAACCAAAACTAATGATAATGGGTCGGAAGAAGTTACCAAGGAGGAAGCTTCATCTAGCGAAAAAGAAAGACGTAGCGCTAGTCCTAGTCCGCGATTATCTTTCGCCCAACCGCTATTTCCCAGACCTCCCACGGATTTGCTGCCTAGAGACTTTTTAGCTCATCATCCTAGATTTCTATTTCCTCCTCTAGCACCGTTTGGATTGGCTGGTTTTCCCATGTTTGCACCGCCTTTAGGCATCCAACACCAGCCTCACGATTTGTCGACTAGGACTCAGACTTTGGCTCAGGCAGCGGCCGCAACAGCTTCTGCAAATTCACCGCTTAATTTATCTCACGTTCAGTCGGCTCGTTGAGTGGAATTTGCCTGTATAACGATGCTTTAATTATGCCATGGACAAAGACGCTACAATACCAATGCCGAAAGCTCGTAATGTTAGAAACTTTGTATACTGTAAAAAGAAAAAAGAACTTATAGTCATTATATACAGTATATATATACATATATTACGAAATACATATATACATGTATGTACTTGTAAAACAATAAGAATTATATATATATATTATATATACATATATATATGTATTTGTATTTTTGACATATACATGTATACAAATATGATAGGAATATATATATATATTAATATATGGATGTATATATGCATTTTTTGTGTATACATTATATGATATATATATATATATATATATATATATATATATATATAAGCGTTTATCTTTATTTCGTGTATATATATATATTCCTATATATGTATATGTATGTGTATATAAAGTGTATATTTATGTGCATATATATACATAGGCTTTTTGGCACCTGCATGACTACTATATACCGCGTTAATTAATTCTTTTGTGCATACATTATAATTTAGTCGATTACAAATATTTTTGATATCTTGATAAAGTATTTTCTCTTGAAATTCTTTATTGAAAAACTTTTCACCGCGTTGTATTCTTTCCCTGTCTCTCTCTCTCTATCCGTCACACTCCCTCCCCCTCTTTCTTTCATTCTCTTTTCTTCTCTGTCGATCTTTCTCCTTCCTTTTTTTTCAATTATTTTTACCGTCTAAGCGCCGCCGATTCGTGCACTCGATATTGAATAATAAATACTTTAATAAGACCTAGGTTTAGAATTGACACAAAAACCCTATTATTACAAACGCATAATTTAGTCAAAAGATCATAGTAATTAAAGGAACTACGGGCATATCATACAAGTCTTTCGATAGCAATTAACACCAGCCTGTACTATAATTAACTATACTTGTCGTTTGGTCTAATTATAGTCCTTCTAGTCCTCACCTACTACGAAATAATTAGTATTACTCGTATTATTATCTCAAAAGTAAAAGATACATGACATAATTCGTAAGTAGAGTAACGAATTAGTTGGAAAAAGACGAACGAAAAAAAGGAAAAAAATTCCCTAAGGAAACCTTATGTATTTTTACGGTTCATTTCAAAATGCCATGTAATGTAGCATATAATATATTAGTTGTCTGTATATTCGCATAATTGTCGCTTGACTGCTCTCTGTTAATCAGTGTCAGTTTATCGCAAGTGTATAATAATTATGCCATAATCGTTTTACCATACATATTGCACTGCCTTTATGAGATAAATTGTACCCGATTATCCCTAATTAATGAGTGATTATTATCTATATAAAAGTTTGCCTATACGACAATATTTATCTATCCATACAAATATTTATGGGTGTGGGTACAAATATTATAGGCAACATGGTAACGAGCTGCAAATTAACTTATAAAGAGGGAATATTTGAGAGTAATTACATAGTCTATCCCTTTCTTCAACTTGTACGCATTACTAATTCATATGCCTTAAATTAGCGCTGTATTCAGTATCATTGTCGTCTTTAAATGTGTTACCTTTACTTGAGTGATAATTTTTTAATTATAGATTATACTTCTAATTTACTAACTATAGACTACTATCATCTTTTGTATATATTAATAAAGAAATAGATATCAAAAGAGAGAGTTCAGTACTTTGTACAACACTACTTTGTAGTTACATGAATACATTCATACTTACCCACCTATCTATATAGATGAAATGCATACATACATACATAACAGACACGCACAAACACACACTCTTAAGACAAGCATATACTACGAATAAATATCTATTACAACTGTTTTTAATTGTTACTGTTGAAACTAGGTTAGATGGATATCTTTATATGGTGATACCTCGCCCCCCCTCCTCCCATCTACCAAATTAACATACATATACATACTCAACAGGAGATAATGTACTACCCATCTACATTATATACACCGTATACATTTAATCGACATAGTACAATAATTGGCTTTCAATAATGAATGTGAAATGATATACACATAGCAACACGTACTGTATGTATATGTGGAATTATAAATGACATCGTACCGTTTAGCACGTGTTGATTATAAATGTTTTAAACACTTGTGGTAGTTGCTTTAGATTATTTTTATCATGTTTCTTTATCCACTGACCACATGGGCATATTATTAAATGATTAATTATTAACACTGTCATTACATCAATCACTGCTTATCCGTTATATTCGTTTTGTTATATTGCGCAATAACCGCCCTAAGCAAATTTGCGGGAATCAGTTTTCTTTTATATAATTTTTTCCATTTATATATACTTCGTTATAGTCGTTGCATGTTAGATGGATGTCGAGTGTTAGAGGGGCATGGATGAAAAAGAAAATAAAAGACAAATGAATAATGAATATTTTTTATGCTCGTTTTCAGACAAAAAGTTCTTTAGCGCTTGTCATCGAGGACTTTCACTTAGATTGTCAGGATGTTGAAAATTTTATAGTAAAAAAGGTTCCTATTGTCAGCTAATTACCGTTGCACAAATGTTAGACAATTTTCACCCCACAGTTTCTCTTTCTTTATTTATATAACATATAACTAGTCGGGTCACTTATATATATATAGCTACTTTCCTGTCAGAAAAATGCATAGTAAGAAATTACGATGCTGAAATTTAATAGGTCACTTTATATCTATATTATACGACGTATAAAAAGGGGCTTTTCAGGCGACTTTATATATAGTATATTTATATAAATAAAAATATATAGACTATATATAAGTATTAAGAATATCCTTTTAAATAAATATTACAAAATAGGACAAAATAATAAAGACATTCACATGTGTATATATATATATACAATTTACGTATATTTATAATTATATTTGTATTGACATGTTCACACTATATGCACATGTATATGCTGTGAATTGCTCTTATAAAGATATGCGGGGGTTACATTCATGCATCATCCATCTTCAAAGGGAACAGCGGGAAATTGAATTAAAATCATCGCACGTGCGCCGTAAAGAAAACAAACAACAAAGAGGAAAAGGAAATCGTAACGTTTCGCAAATGCAAACGCGACAAAACGGTTGACGCGATGCGTCTAATGAAGTAAAAATGCGTCGACAAACAGGGCGTCGGATTACGGCAGAACGTTAAAAGGGCGGCGGACAAACAAAGCATAAGCAAATCGCGCTACAAACAGGAAGTCGGTTGCTTTGTAGTAAACGGAAGAAATTTTTAAATAAAATAGCACTTTTCCTGCAGCAGACTGACCATTGAGTGCGTGATGTTCGCCTGACTGCGCGGACACAAAGACATAAAATGTATCGTGCCCTTATTTAATTACCTTCCCACTCCAACCATCACGTCATCGTCCACAAAAATTCCATATAAAAACATGCACTCGTCTGACGTGTCAGGAATTGTGACGTAATCGAATTGACGCAGGTCAAACTGCAATGTCGCAACGCGGATGCGTTTTTCCAGATGGCCTTTCCTGCGTTCGGTTAACCTTACGTAACCTTTTTCCGAATAATTCGTGCTCGTGTCACATCGTATATATATAATTCGTGAGTACGCATGTTTATAAAGCTAGAGAAGAGGCAAACTTTCTAAGTTACACAACATAAGAAAAAACTGACAAAGAAATCAATACGACTAATACAGTTCGATAACTAGGGTGGCGTGATCGGTTTAGAAGAGAAGAGATGAGTGTCTACGTTCATCACAGCTCATGCGTTCCATCTTTGCTGTACAAGCGCTAATTATCCTCTTATGTGTATATAAGGGCGTCTTTGCATGCTAGCTTTAAAGTCTGTACAGTTGTACATTCATCACTATTCTTCAAGTTATTTTAGCAATCGTATGGAAGTATTCGTTGAAAAATTCAATTCCATTATGATATTACATGCATAATTAGAAGGGCAGCCATCTCGATATGACAGGTGCCCAATGAATATACAATAAAAATGGCGTGATATAGCCTGATTATGCGAGTTAGCGTACCTCCTATAGAGAGCGCGCTAAAGGCCATATAAATGCACTCTCCTAAATTCATATCTAATATTCCTGTGTATATCTATTATTTTCTCTTGTTTTCATGCGCATGCGCCAAATTGAAGTATAGCCAAATATATATTTTCACGCATCTGTTGTACGCTTCATATGTATAAAAATATAAACGCCAAGGGCGAGCGTTACTTTCAAGTATAGCAAATGTCACATAGTTCACGAGCATTGAAGACGGCGTCGATGTCGTAACTCTTTCTCTATGGGCTAATGGCCGTCCAATCCTAAACGTCAACAAAACAGCAATGAAACTCTTTCCGTTTCGTTCTAGCCCGCGGGGCATCGTCCCTTCTCAGCTTTTACTTGACGTGGCTTTGTGACGTACCACACGCGGCAGCGGATTATAGCCCTGCTACGGAATTTATATGTATTATGGAAGCCTTTCGGCGCCGTTTTACACCACCGGCAATATGTCACCATAAATCAGTAAAGGAGCCCGCCCCTTTTCTCTAGGATCGTGCTCCTTGTAACCCGCTATCTACGTCCCGATTGACCTAGATTTAGTTATTTCTCAACTAAGGAACATCCCGATCGAGTCGGTTGGTTGAAACTTTATCTGGCAGATACTCTCAAGTTAGCTTAGTTAAAGTGTTTGTGAGTGAAAGCAGATGTGCAGCGTGGCTCTTATTTGTGAAAAAAAAAACCTTGCCAATGTTTTCAAATAATTGAAAATTTTTTGTGCCAACATCAACTTCCTGCAAAAAACTCCAAATCCGATATATCAAATAAAGTAAACAACGCAAACCGACAAAAATTCTATAAAGATCATTCAGAATGCAAACGGAAAAATATAGCATGGAATTGAACTATTGGCCGGCCTCGGGGGTAAAGCAGATCAATACGCGATCATTTACTTGATTAAAGTTGATCAGTATTGAGGGTATAAGTGCTATAATGGGCGAGAGTATTATATCGAAAATGATTCTACCGATTTAGTTCGTTCATTGATCGGCTGAATGGTGTGATGAGAAAAAAAATCGAGGTCATATAATAAAGCTTATATGTTGAATGGAAAATTGGTTTAAAAAATCGCCTTGAAAAAAGGAAAACCGTACAATTTATACACAACAAATAAAAATAAACACAGGGGCAATTGGTGATTTCAATGCTGCCCACCCACGTCCATGACTGGCGCTCTCAACACCATTCTAAGGTGCCATTCCCAGCGTGAACCAAGTAAATGATGAGCTCACAGTATAGTGGAAATGACGTAATCGAGCGCATGCGTAATCGAGTAGAAAATCACGTGACAGTTTTCTTAAGAGAATGCTTGAACACTGCCGTAAAGCCGTAAGGGTAAACGGCGACGGCGATGAAGACGTAGATTAGAAGAAGGGGGCGGTATTTGACGATAGTTGGCGGCAGCGATAGATTATGTAAATGTTAGAGGGTAGGGGGTAAGAGTCTGGGGTGGAACTGAGAATAAGTAGCGTAATAAAATAAAAAAAAACAAAAAAAAAGTTACATAGGGAGAAGAAGGGGGGTAAGGGGCAGGCGTTAAAAAGAGAGAAAGGAGTACAGTGGGAGTGAGTGGGTGAGTGATAGAGAGAGAAAGAAAGAAAATAAAGAAAAAGACAGTAAATTATAGAAAATAAATCAGATATATATATATAGTTTATATGGTGGTAAAATAAAGAAAGAAAGTGGTTGGTAGAGTGAGTGACTTATAAAAATGTACTATATCCTTTCAGTTAACTAATCCGTTGACAAAATAAAGACGATTGCCTACAATGGAAATTATATAGACGAACGGTTTTGTGAAATATATCAATTCTAAGTCTTTTAGCTTTAGTAAAAACAGTCAATACCTACTCGCCATATGTAAAAAGACATTCAATTACATACAATAATACTGTATTGTCCGTTTACAAAATGCTCTCTATTTATCTAACCATATCACTTTGGTATTAAATAAAGTCTTATATATAGTGTTCATGCTTGAGGCTAAGAATTGAACGCGTCCGAACGAGAGTTGTAGACTGATTTCGTTTTTATATAAACATATTATATTTCATGTATATACCGATATTTATTTATATACTATGGTGTTGGGGAGAAAAAAATCTCGCACTAAGGCACCCAACAAGAACTTTGTAAAGAGTACACGGTCTATAATTGCCCCATTGTTCAGGTAGCTTTGAACTGGGCTCGTAAGTGATGTTTTACTTTGAAGTGACCGCCGGTGTCAGATGGTGCACCATCAGCGCCACATAATTTTCTATAACCTTTTCCTTTGCTAACGTATCCGCCCTGAAATCGTCATTGGACGATAATGACCTAAATACGTCTAACCAACAATGATGGATCACCTCTACTTTCAACAGTAGCGCCGCCACCAATATAGCCCGCCTTTTCTCCCACATTTTCCCTTTTTAGTCCTCCTTATCCTATAAATAAGTGTACATTCGTATGCAGTATACATCCCCTATGAGAGTCATTTTGTTTTAATGATTATAATCGAATAAAATATTAATAAATATTACAGATGCATGATAAAACTGTTAAACCTTATTGAACGTGTTTTTAAACAATCATAAGATTCTAATTTATATATTTACAAGTATCTATTAATATATTAAAAATAGTTTGTCTATTTATACATTCATACTTATATACTGTATATATGGTGCATATGAATTTGATGCATAACGTATATATATATATAGCTTATAAACATGACAGCGGGACAATAGGACATCGTTGTTAGATGGTAATTGAAAGCGGTTTCGCACATTCGAGTGTATTCGGTCGTTATGTCGACTCTTTCATAGGGGCGGCAGAACGGAGGAAATTGAATACAAGATGTACATATAAGCGTAACAGCTTGCAGCTTTTGCAGTAGACAGAGCAGGTGTATATACTCAAAAGTTAGCAAAGGTGTTAAATTAGTCTATAAATTGTTTTTTCCTTTCTGTTGATAAATATAGCACAAGTATTGTTTATGCAGTATGTATAAAAACGTAGTTATATACTTATTTATACGAATATATTGCGTGTACTGTAAATTTTGGGTTTTTATATGTGTAGCTGTAGTATATAGAACATTTGGTATGAGTATACTTAGTGGATAGTATCTGTAGGAAAAAGCAAAACGAGGGTAATTGGATAGAGTAATGGACTAAGGAGAATGTCGACGTGTCGGAACTTATTCGAGATTATACTACCTGAGCAATCTAAATAAAAGATGAAATTCAATCGTTCACCTTTCGGCATTCCAAGCCCGCAATTTAAATATTGCGTTACATCGGTGCGCAATATCATAGCATATAACGAGCGCCGATCGAAATTCCCCCTTCTTTCGTCGAGTCGGCCACCGATTTGCTGATACGATTCAGTGGCACCTTAAATTAGGCTGCATTCTTTCGTCAAAACTTCGATTTTGCAAGATGATAGACGCGTTATTGTGAATTCAGGTGAAACGCATTCTTTTTATATTTCTATTTATAGTCGATTTCGTGTATAAGTCTAGTTTTTGTTGTGATTTATAAACATAAATACATATATTCTTCCATTTTTACGTGTGGTATATTGAAAAAAAGAACATTTTCATGACGTTCCCCGAAGCCATTTTCGAACACTAGACGTTCTTCTTATTTACACAAAGGAGTAGAGATTTAAATGCTTTTTTAGACATTGTTTCGTATTCATTCGAAACCCTTAAACATCTTCTTGATTTTCATTTCTGTTTTTTTGTAAATAAAACGGATCTGTTCCCCGAAAATAAATTTCATTATACAGAATGCTATTTACGGGGACTTGAACGTTCCTCCCCACGCCATCTGGTTTGTTTAGTCGGTGAAACGAGCGTGCCTAAGTTGATTTGAGGAGTAAAAGTCTTTTAGAATGGAGGCGTTCGACGAGGCGTGCTATTATAACTCACTCGAAAGCCTGTTCACACACCGCACTTTTGACCGTTCAACGAGCAACACTAATGGAATTTCTTCGCCATTTACCTTACCACATACGGCGAATCGCTCTTCGAATCCCCGCTGCCCCTGCATGCTAAGATATGCCTGAGAAAGAGGTTTAAAAAAATAATAGCAAATAAAAGAAAAGAGAAAAGAAGTAAAGCCTATTTGATAAAAACCAGACTATGTATATGAATAAGCATAATCGATTGATCATTATGTATTTAAGAGCTGAAATAGCGATAAAAATAAACGATGCTTGGGAACATGCATCCGCGCGTATTTAATTATGGAATAATCGCCTTATCCAAAAAAAGAAAAGGAATAAAAAGACGCATCTGTTTGCAAGAGGAGAGATGGGTCAGATAAACAGAAATTGTTTCGTAATTCAAGACGACCTAGTTTGTGGCAACTTGGAAGATGATTGGTTGATAAACGCCGGAAACGGCATCTGGCGACGAACCGGCGATTTAATGGTCTAATTAAGCAGGAGAAATCACTGAGAATACGATAAGAATCTGCATGCGTCAATAGATAAGATGAAAGATGCAACACGGGGAAGCAAACAGCATTATCGGATTCGATCAGCTTCCTTAATACTCGCGCACATTTGACCTTTTAACTTGAAAGTAAATCTGCCCAGTATATCGTTCGAAAAAGAGGCGTGTCTGACAAGACACTAAAGTACAATGGCAGTATTCAAATCTCCACAATGCCTCAGTAAGTCTATAATGATGTCTTGCAACTGTCAGTCATATAGTCATTATTGATTGAAGCGCCCTACTATAAAATAACAAATTCACACCAGGCTATCTAGAGTTTTTAAGGCCATGACCGTTACATAGTATAAAATCTATCGAAATACAAACACGTATATTTAATATAATAAATATTATTTAAATAGTAAAAACATATATATATATATATATACTTTATATGCTGTATATATAAAGATGTTTTTATAAATTCAGTCTAAATAACGAAATTTCTCCATACCTTTGCATATTTAGACCCTTTCAAATTTTCGCACGTTCCATTTAACGCCGTTACCTAAGACGCTTTCAACATACCAAAATCATCACTTTATCTTTCCGCTCGGTGACTTGACATATTCTTTCTTTAGGGAATGATGAATTGCCCGATAGGAATATTGATTTCGAAACGTTAAGCGCCGTTATTATCGATTTAATTACTTCCGAAATATACACATAAATAAATATACATTGCATATACTCTCTCTATTCTATTTATCCATTTTACCGCAAATAAGCGTTGGCGTTCAATACTGCACTATACTGCAGTGTTTTATATTTAGGAGCAGTTTTTTTTGTTTTTAAAGAGAGATCTATAGTGAAATATTTCTTTTTATTTTTTTTATACTTTTTTTTTTTATCTCTCGTAGTGCCTTCCTCTCCTTTCTATCCATCTCTCCTCTTCCCCTTTCTCTATCTTTAAATAGAAGTAAAATCTTTCCAGTTGAGTTATTCGCCTAATTGAAATGTGAGTTGCAGCGTCCGTTCTCCTAAATGACAGCCCGAAACGGCTCGTATTGTATAGACTGTGAATCGAATGCAGTAGGCGAACGCGAAAGAAAAACCCGTAGTCGGTCGATTGACACAAGTGATTACCTCCAGCGCGAATCATGTAAATTGCATAAGCCTCATCTCTCGCGTTACTTTTCATTCGATTGCCCGTGTAACGAGATTGATCCGACGCCCGCCTAGATCGAGAGAGAGAGAAGCGGGGGGGGGGTGGATGCAGAGAGGGGAAAAAAAGAGAGAGAGAGAGAGAGAGAGAGAGAGACGCCCCATTGCGAAAAAAGAACAGTGACGTTCGAAGCAGATGGACACCAATCATTAGTCTTTCACTCAGTCGACTGTATAATTAGTCGGGTGGTTAACTACTTGCTAATTATTAGTGTCTAATTGCAATTCACTCAATCGGACAATATTACAGATAACTGTTAGTTTTCGGTTTATATCTATTTTTACTGTTCCTCAAATTTGATCAGTCATATTTTGTGGGAAAAAATGAAATATAAACAGAACGTCGGCTTACGGACGTCGAGCAGGTGGTCTAAGAGGTGTGAAAAGCTACTTTTGAAGACGCCGCTAAGTGAAAAGAAAAAAGCGTTCAGAGACGGTTGTGTCATGTTAGCCGAACAATTCTTGTAACACTTCAAGTGTATGTTTAGCTGCAAAAGCGTCAAAGAACTTCCTTTTTTCCCTTACCGCCTTTCGAATATGATATAATATACTTATAACATAAGTATAGAGTATACGCATCCTGCATCTCTCTCTATGCCAACCGCCCCCCTTCTTCTTTTCGCCCCCTATTCTTCAAATTCTTTTTTTCTAAATCAGCCCCCCTCCCATCCTCTTTTCGCTTTTTATATTTTATAGTGGTAGGTGTTTATTATTAAAAAACACTGCAGATTTCTATTACTACCGATAATCATTCTGTTATCTTCTTGTTCATCGGCAGCTGTCAAATTGTAATAAATTAACTATAAGCTCGGCAAAGGGGAAAAATGGCACACACACTGAGTATAATGAGCGGAAAAGGACAATTATAAAGAAAGACACGCGCCCAGTGAATAAACAATAATAATACAAAAATAATGCGAATTACACTCGAAGCGTGACGTCATCAAAGAGATCGAGTAATTTGCGTGATATCACGCCATATATGCAATTCCAACGATGACGTTCGCGAATAGGACCGAGATGATTGGTCCAACTTTGACCTTTGACTCTTTAACGGTATGTGAAAATTAGCAGAAAAATTTTCCCAAAATGAGAAGGAAAACAAATTGATTCTGTTATAAAAGAAAAAGGAAAAGAAAACGAATATGGAAAGGAAGAAGAGTGTGATAACGAATAAGTAAAAGCTATATCTATAATAGATATGACTAGCTCGTATAGTTAATATGAAAGAATAAAGACGCTTGACAGCAGATTGTTTAGGGAATGATGAAGAGGAGAACGGGGCGTAAATTGTGTAGCAATTTGCTATTTTACACGCCTCAATAGATCTCCAGACGCCGTTCTATTTACACAACAAAAGAGCTACTGACGTTCGCGACATCTTCTTTTACGGTACGCCATCTGTCGCATTTTGTTCAGTCAATTTGACGATAAAACAAATTTATACTATTATCGATATTTATCTAAAAAATCCTTTAGCATAGATTTATCGACGTTAATAAATAATGATTAGACATTTTTGTTAAATTGTTTGACGTATACTTAACATATACTGTTATAGACTTTTGAGCCGTTAAATACAGATAGATGGAAAGGCATAACATATATTGGATATTAACGTTAATCCTCCATTGGATAGCTATTAATCCAACGGAAACTTATATAACATGGATCGCTACAAGATTACCCTTAAAAGTTATTATATAATATAAACAAATTTAATCAAAAAGTACAAAGAAAATTAGATGACGTTATAAATGAAAAAAAATAGAATTTTGATTATATGGGTTTGTGTGTGTGTTTTTTTTTATTATAGGGTAATCCTTCGCCGCCGGGTTCCCCTTGGCCTCTGCCTCAAAAGTGGATGAATTCAACGTCGCTCCTAACCTTTTCTCTCCCAATAACGTTCACAAGCACGTTTTCGTGTGATGTCATCGACGAGGCAAAGAAGAGATACGCTAATCTAATAAATAGGCAACTAGAAGGCGGAAAACCAGTTGATGGGATAAAAAGGTTGGGAACAGTTCGATTACAAATCGAAAATAGAACTTGCCAAAATTCTTATCCCAATATACAATCTAACGAAGCTTGTAAGCCAAGAAATTATCAATTCTAAATAAAATAAAGTTTATAAGTAAATCAACAATTCTCTCTCTCTCTCTCTCTCTCTTAAGATTCCATACATATCGTTGAAGATGAGAGTGTCATCCGTTCGGTAACGATTTGGGGAATGTTGAGAGGTTATATCATCAAATTCTAATTATTTGAGTTTCCTTAAGTATACATCATTTCAATTCTACCCTCTTAATTTGTCTATCTAGGTTTAGAAACTTTCAGCCAACTAGTCTATAAGCGCAACAAAGACGCTGGGGTAAGCGTCTAATTTTTATATAAATAACATACTATAATTATTTATTACGTCCTTTTTCTTCTTAACCTCCCACTCCCCTTTCTGCATGCAGAACCTGATCAATGTAACGAATATTGAAGATTACCCTAGATATGCCCATAGGGGCGTAATGCTTGATACTGCTCGACATTTTATGCCTATGAAAACCATTACTAAAATTCTCGTAAGTATATTGATATTAAATTTTTAATGGATTATGAATTGTGATAAATTTTTATAACCAAAGTATCTAAGTATTCTTTTCCTTTTAAGGATGCTATGTCATATAACAAGTTCAATGTGTTCCATTGGCATGTAGTTGACGATCAATCCTTTCCCTATACACTGAGAAAGTTTCCGGAAATGGCTGAAAAGGGCGCTTATCACCCGAAACTTGTTTATACTAGGGATGATATTGAAAGGATAAAGAGGGAAGCTAGATTAAGAGGAATTCGAGTAATTCCCGAATTTGATACACCCGGTCATACTTTTTCTTGGGGTAAGTCTTTCCCAGAGCTATTGACCCCTTGCTGGGGCCAAGGTCGTCCTGATACGCCAAATTATCCCCATCATGGGCCTCGAGAAATAATAAACCCAACCTTGGAAAGTACATTTGATTTTATGAGAGATCTTTATATGGAAATAAGAGACGATTTTCCGGATGAGTACGTTCATTTAGGAATGGACGAAGCTTATTACGCATGCTGGTTATTGTTATATATCAGAAGTGTCTCGTCTGCTTACTTTGTGCCCTCTTTCCCATTATTCACAGGCAATCGAGTCCAAACGTCTCAGATTGGATGTCAAAAAGAAACATGTCGACGTACAATCAAATAGAACAGTATTATTCAGAGAGACTAATTAAAATAGTTGACAAAATAGGCCTAAAGTCAATAGTATGGCAAGATCCCCTTGAGAATAACGTAACAGTAAGTAGAATCTCTTAGACATTAAAAAATTAATGATAATAAAAAAAAATGATATAAAACGCTTATTTTATATAAATCTATTAAATTATTAAAAAAATAATAATTTCCAGTTTAATAAAGAGACGATTATACAAGTATGGAAAGATAAGAAGAACGATGTTAATAATCCTTCAGTTAAAAATTGGGAAGAATACGCTCAAGAAGTTGCTAAATTGGGTTACAATTTTATTCTCTCTTCTCCATGGTATTTAAATATGATAAGCTATGGACAGGATTGGAGGAACTACTATGAAATTGAGCCAACAGATTTTACATGTAAATATATATATATTTGTATAAACGTTATAATAGCTCAAACAACCAAACAAACAATCAATCTAAAATATCAACAAGTAGTGAATATAAAAAACTTGAGTGAATCATTTCGATCATATATATTTGTCTTTAGCTAATGAAAACGAAAAGAAACTGGTAAAAGGAGGAGAAGCATGTATGTGGGCAGAGTATGTTGATGGTACCAATATACACTCAAGAATATGGTGATACGTTATATTATTTTATATTAATTTCAATACTGTTTATTAATTTATGTCCCATTCATTTTATCTTAAAAGTTTAGATTTCACACAAAACATATTAATATACAGTTTATATATACTATAGGCCAAGAGCATCGGCAATAGCAGAACGTCTTTGGAGTGCTAAAAATGCTGATAATATTGAAGATGCTAAATTTAGATTAGACGAGCATCGTTGCAGAATGATAAGGTATATACCTAAAGATTTTGCACTATAAATAATATTTATTAATTATTAATGTTTCTACATCGACACAATTAAATTAATTCCGCTTAATAGAACTTTAATAATAAGAAAGAACTAAGCATATGTGCACTTTACATAACATGTGTACGTCGATTAATGTATGGTTAATCTCTTAGACGTGGAATACCTGCCCAACCTATATTGAACGGTCATTGTAATGGAGAAGAATGGGAGTACGAAAGCAAGGAACAACCGCCACAACAATCTGTAGCAATTTCCAATTATTACAATGCCATATTGATTACGTTAATTATTACTAATTTCTTTTCCTCATTCATTCTATCAAGATAAAGAGAGACTACATTGATTTTCCAATTAAATCCTCTTTATAAGGGACAAAAACAAAATCGTAAAGATATATGTTTTATAAAAAGGTTAATATACTTAATTTGCCATACGTGCTAAAAGTGACCAAATTATATCTTTTATTTACATAAGAATACAACAAATACTAGTATTCTCTTTTCTCTTTTTCATGCTAAG
This sequence comes from Dimorphilus gyrociliatus, assembly GCA_904063045.1. Lineage (NCBI taxonomy): Eukaryota > Metazoa > Annelida > Polychaeta > Dinophilidae > Dimorphilus > Dimorphilus gyrociliatus. The sequence continues at coordinate 601,750 of CAJFCJ010000015.1, read as the reverse complement.
GTATATTCATGTTTTACTGGTGACTATTCACAATAAAGGAAATATAGCATAGGATGAATAATAAAAGGAAATTCTGAGTTGCACGGATTACTATGACGCTTTTTGTGCAAAAGTTTTTACGTATAATTTATTATAGTGTTGCTTTGCTTTGACTTTACATATTAGTATTAATATGATATACGTATATACAAATCCTATATCTCCATATATATTTCAATGAAATTGATAAGATATAATCGATTGCGACCAATTGATACTAAATAACTGTTGATATTAATAATCTATATAATTACCGCGTCAATCAGTTATATTATAACATCTAATATTAATTAAATAAGATTTAATGGATATAAATATTTAGATATATTGTAAAATAAAGTCAGTTTACGACTTTTCTTTAGTTAGTAATTATGTGTTTTCGTGATTTTGCGTAGACCATTAAGAGGGGAAAGAAAATTCATACACCATATATTCACATATTATATACAGTATATAAAAATGTAGCATTTATTTTTACGCATTTATTTACATACATAAAAAAAATCTTTAAAAATCGATCACCGAGTAGGAAAACAATGAAACACCTGTTAGCACGGAAAGTGAAATAGAGCGAACGGAACGGAGAGCGAAAGAAGGAGATATCGAATTATTTTGGTAGGAGTGGTTTATTTTTCTTTATTCGTCGTATGACATTAATGTTCCTTTTGTTCCAATTTTTACACTCCTTCATTCAATTCCACACGTATTCTAAAACTTGTTAGTATAATAAAGTTACTTAGATTTTTTGTTTGATACTTAAAATTCATAAAAAGAAACTTATAGTCTACATTTATATAAGTGTTTATCATTCAGTTTAATTAGCTTAATCATACTAACAAAGACTTTTGTTCTAGAGATTATTATTGTCCTATTTAATAACAGAAGCCTTCATATTTCGATTCTTTAAAGATAATCATTAATTACGCTATGCTTTATTTATGATTAACATCATTTAAAATATCTATAAGAATAAAGGGAATTTACTTTTAATTATACAATATAAGTGTTTTTATAGTAGATAGTAAATATAAACATACTGTATATATATCTTATAAAGACAATATAATATAAATTCTTTGAATAGCTAGGAGTTAATCTGTTAATGAAAGCCAAGAATTAACTTTATAACATATAACAACAATCCCCTAAAAAAAGGGGGGGAATAAGTGTAAATTGTTTAAATATATATATACAGTATAAAGATACAAAGAAAAATGATATATAAAGTAAAAAACAACAACGCGTTGATTTCCGTGAAAAGGATAGGGAAGCGTACCCTTGACCCCTCTCTCTCTCCAATAACAAAAAGAAAAGTTCAATTTCTGATAAATTTTTATATATGCAACGCATTTCTACGTATGTTGGTAACATATTTTATGTAAATAAATGACTAATTAACAGGGAAAACAACGTATGTGTGCTATTATGCTAGATCTATATATAGATTACGATTTAATATTTCAACTGCGCTCCAATATATGCTTTATAGTAAGAAGACAAATATATTAATATATATATATTCTATATATTCTTGCTTATGAATATTCATTGTAACATGATATTAGAAATTTTATTTTTGAACTAGATTCGGGGTTAACTGTTTGTGTGACGTGTCCTTGCCATAAATATGACTTTCTGAAATATTGATAATCTATTCAAGGGTAATTCAAGAAAGTATTCTATAATTAGCACATAACTTTTTATGATAGCA